>CM061749.1:342828649-343378614 GCA_030979885.1 Lolium multiflorum
CGGAACTGACCAGGAAAGGGATCAGATTAGGGACACACGGTTGGATCGAACGGTGCAAGGAGTGGTTCTACGGGATTGGGGGAACGTTGCATCCAGAAACAGGGAAGTGCATCTATAAGAAAGCTCATCTGAAGTTTCCCATTGATGCCCTGGAAAAAGCACATAAGGACGTGGAGGAGGGGAGGTTCCAGCCCGAAAGAGAGAACGATGAGCTGACACGCGCCCTTGGGAACAAAGAACACGGCGGACGAACACGAGGCACAGAAGGCTCCGTTCCGTGGAAGTATGGCTTTCCTGCGGAAAGGAAGAGATTTCCTGATAAAAGCCATGAGAGGAGAAAGGCAAGGGAAACAGACCACATAGCGTTAACTTAGAGGAGGGTATGAGCACCATGCAAGCCCAATTAACCATGGTAACCCAAGTACTTACATCCCAGATGGCTCAGGGGCAGGCTGTAGATCCTGCATTGCTCAATGCTATCGTCCCGCTGCAATCTCAACAACACCGGAAAAGCAGCGTGGCTTCCACTCAGCAGGTGGATAATGATGATGATAGGTGGTCGAGCCTCCTCGCTACCCCCCCGTGGATGATCTCACTGAGAGCCGTCCTTGTGAGTTGCATGTTAAAGTTTTCAACCTATCCTTCAAGGCGGCGGTCGGCATCCTCTTACCTACAAGGTCTTACCATTGCCGTCCGGTCCAAGACGACCTTGCTGTTGTGATGGTGGATGAAGTGTTGAGAGATTATGAGGGGTTGGTGCTTGAGCACCCTGCAGGTGAAGATGGGGAAATCAAAGAACTGGGAGAAGCCCGTAGAACCACCGTGCAATGGCGGAAGGAGAACATTGTGTTTCCAGGTGAGAAGCCACCAAGCAGGCCACCTCCTCCGCCTCCTCCGCCACCTACGCAGTCTCCTCCGCGTGATGATTCTCCTCTGCACGATGATGATTCCCCTGTGCATGAGCAGTCTCCTCCGCGTGAGAATACTCCGCCGCCTCCTCCTCCTCCTCCTCGTCAGGAGACTCCGCCGCCTCCACCTAAGCAAAAGAGGAAGCTAACCGCGGCACCTCCTACAGCTCCGAAGAGATCATCAACTCCGATGAGGGCACAGACTCCAGAGTTGTTACCACATGAGCAGACTGAAGAGCAAAAGGCGTTTCTTGCGCCGAAGAAGATGTTTATTCCACCGATAGTGAAGCACTTTGCCGAGACGAGAATGAAGAGACCTGAGCTGAGAGCTGATTATGACCGCTCTCTTGGACAGTCCTCTAGAGCGAGCAAAGAAGCAAAAAAAGTCGCCCAGCTTGGACAGCAGGACATTCAGGCCGTACCCCACTTCGTCGTGGAGCCCTATCATGATCCAGAGACGGCATCGATGATCGAACGGGATGCTAGAGCTCAGGGAGCATCAGTTGAGTACGAAGATTACTATCCAACGGCTCAAGTGGTAAACAAGTATAAATACGGAAAAGATCTCGTCAAACCTGGCGAGCTCACGCATCTAGGGACTCAGATGCGAAGGTTGCATGACTGGTACCTGAAAGCCTGTCGAAGAGGTGATCTCTACCTCACGGTGTATCTTAGAGATGAGCATTACTTCCGGGGGGTCGAGGAGATAAACCTTGAGTTAGAAGAACTGTTTCAGTTATTCAATCAAGACGCCCTCGACAAAGCTGTCATCAGTTGCTACTGCCTGTAAGTGATTTATTTATGTAATTAAGTCTGTAGCTCAACTCATTCATTTGCACTAACAATTATCCTCACTATATTCTTTGTGTACGCTATACATTTAATTATGCAGAATGAAGAAGCTCGAATGCAAAAGAGGCAAGCTCCTACCGCTGGGGTTCATAGACCCAGACACAGTTCATGAAGTTACGGTTTGAGACTTCGCCAAGGACACAGAGGACAACATGGTAATGTTTTTAGTGAAGCAAGCAAACAAAGAGGATATATTCTTTCCCTACAACTTCAAGTGAGTGTTATATATAACATACATTATGCTTGTGCAGCTTCCACTTTATTCTCGTAATCATTGAGCTATGCTTGTGCAGATTCCACTTTATTCTCCTAATCATTGATCTTCACAAAGGAGTCGTAAATGTAATGGACTCGAAACATAAAGAATATGCGGAATGGGCGAACATGGCTGCCATCCTCCAGAGGTAATTTCAATCAATTTCGTATTGGCATCTTCATCTGTTCTAATTCGACGATATCATCAACTAATCAATAACTCATTTACTCATTATTTCTTGCCGGGCAGGGCCTGGAAACGGTTCATCACTACTGTTCTTCCGGGTAAATGGAAACCGGAGCTTACATTTCAAGATTACCCTGTAAGTAGTACTATATATCTATGTCCGTGAAACTCTATATATATGATATTTACTTTCAATACGATGCTTGATTATTAGTTTGATCGAACTATTTTTCGTAAAGTGTATGAGGCAGGAACAAGGGAATAACTTATGTGGATACTACGTCTGCACCTTCATTCGTGACATGGCCTGTCCCAAGGGTGGGGATGCCCGTATACACCACACTCGTGTACGATAACAAATTCTCACAATTATCTTAATTAGTACCATCTATTGTATTGAGTTCCATTCATATATTGATGATCTTTTTTAAATATAGATGAAACGCCTGCGGGACACTCTCATAACGGAGGATCAAATACGAGCAATTCAAGAGGAAATCGCGGGATTCTTTCTTACCGAGGTCATTACCCCAGGTGGAGAGCACTATAGGAAAGTCATAGCTATGTGTTGAGCAACTTTGTAGAAGCTAATAGATTTAGTAAAGAGATCCGACTTTATGTTGTAAATATGCATGCATTACGTGTACTGTTGACGATGTCTATATATATTCACGACGATTTTTTGTGCTTTTTGAATGATATATATGCATTCTTTTTGAAACTCTGCCTTTGACATACTGTTTCTTACAGCCTAAACCTGTGCCGCGGCAGAGAAATAGCAATTCTCTGCCGCGGCAGAGAACCACAGGCCCGGTTCGTACCACGAACCGGGACCAAAGGCCATCCACCGCGAGCTCCCTGGCCACACCACGTGGCGCAGCCTTTAGGCCCGGTGCAACTTTGAACCGGGACTAAAGGGGGGACCCTCAGTCCCGCCTTATTGGTCCCGGTTTGGAAACTGGGACTAAAGGCCCAAATGGACCGGGCCTATAGCCCCGTTTTCCACTAGTGACGAACAATTTGAACCGTGTGCATGCGGGCTGAGCAATCCCCTACGCGGGTACAAGGCATACGGAAATGTTCTCTCGACACTAGTAGAAAAAGGGCTTCCGTCCAGCCCCATTAGTCTGCCCGGTTTTCACTTACGAACCGGTACTAAAGGGTGCATTTTAGTACCAGTTCGTGACACGAACCGGTACTAAAGGGTTAGCGTCAAACGAAATAGCCTTTAGTACCGGTTCGTGTCACGAGCCCGATTACTAAAAGGTTTTTCTACTTCCACGCATCTCACTTACCACCCCCCATGGATCGCCTTTTTTTGCTTTGTAAAATACAAATAAAAATGATAGAAAATTCAAAAAATAAAATGCTTTCAGATTCTTATATGTTATGCAACCTACTATTCGGTGAAATTAAGAAATTCGAATTTTCATGCAAAAAAAGTTTATAAAATGGTAAAACCGCATTAACTTTTGCATACGACGTCGGAAAAAAACGTATAATATATCAAAATCATCGTGGGAAAAAGTTACATCCGAATTCACCCGGGTTTACCCGGTTAGCCAATTTTTAGATTCTCAAAATTCTAAATGAAAATATGAAAGCAGGAAGATTTTAGTTTTTGCCAGAAATTCCGTATTTTATATTTTTTAAAATTTTAAATTAAAATTAATAATTATAAGATAGTACACGAATCACTAGTAGAAAAAAGGCCTTCCATCCCAACCCATTAGTCCACAAACACTTTGACCCAGGACTAATGGGGTCTTTAGTCCCGGTTCTGCTGGTGAACCGAGACTAATGCTCACCAACCAGGACTAAACGACTATGGTGGGCTGCCGGCCGACGCATGCCTCTTTAATCCCGGTTGGCGTCCCCAACCGGGACTAAAGGATACCCTTAAGTCTCGGTTCATGTCCCCAACCGGGACTAAATCATTTCTCGTCTCAACTCCAAGTTGCATTCACTTGGTTTTGTTCCGTCCAAGGTAAAATACAAAAGAAAATGATAGAAAATTCAAAAAATAAAATGTTTTTAGATTCCTACATGTTATGCAACCTACTACTCGGTGAAATTAAGAAATTCGAATTTTTACTTTTTTTGCAAAAAAAGGTTTGAAAAATGGTAAAACCGCATTAACGGAAAAAAACGTATAATATATCAAAATCATCGTGGGAAAAAGTTACATCCGATTTCACCGTGGTTTACCCGGTTAAACAAATTTTAGATTCTCAAAATTCCAAATGAAAATACGAAAGTAGGAAGATTTTAGTTTTTTGCTATAAATTTAGGATTTTTTTTATTTTTTTAAAACCTAAAATTAATAATTGCATCCTGCATAAAGATTACTATCATTTTTACCCAATTTTTAGATTTTCAAATTTTTAGGTTTTAGGTTTGGCAAAAAATATATTTAATTAATTAATAAAATTAAAAATAATACAAATTAAAAAGTTAACGTTTATTTATTTATTCAAGATTATTATTATATCATTACTTTGTTTATTAAAAGAATTATTTGAAATTCAAACAATAAAAAATGTGACATCGACCAACATGTTAATAGGATTGATATGATACTACTATCACATACATGCCCGCGAAGCACTTGGATGCGGAACGGGATGGAACTCGAAAGTTAAGCGTGCTAGTGCTAGAGTAGTGGGAGGATGGGTGACCGAGCGGGAAGTTTGACCACGAGTATGTAATTTGACTGGAGATAACTGTAGTTAGAGATAGAGACTAAACTATGCAAATAATAATAGAAATTCTGAAAAAAAAATAGAAAAGATTGGAGTGAAAAAAATTAGAAAAAATTTTTCAGGGACATTTTCGTCGACGGACGGAACCACGTGGATGGACATTTAGTTGATGGGATTATTTAGCATAGAAAACAAAAAATTTCCTACGCAAGAACGCAATCCAAGACAAGATGCAATCTAGAAGATGGTAGCAACGAGGGGATCACGAGACTAACCCTTGAAGATTTCCAAAACCTACGAGATTAGATCTCGTTGTTGCAGAAGATGATCACACGAAGAGCCGGGAGGCTGCCAAGACTGCTGGTGGGCCATGGTCCCTCGACGTCGTCCCGCAATGTTTCGGCACACGTCCTGGCGGTTGCAAGGGCGTGCCACCTAACCTGGTCAGGAAGGTGATGGATTGCTTCAATTAGTTTTCTGCATAATATACGTAAACATTAAATACGAGCCCCGATCGGCTCTTAGGTTATCCTGTGAATCGGCTCGAGCCGATTGCCCCATGGTTCACGTTGGATTTACAATGACATGGGGATCTGCTTTATCAATACAAAGTTAAACCAATCTACGACGGTTTAGGGTTTTTCACCGCATAACCGGAACATCCTACACGTAGCTGAGCCTGGCAGATGATGATGGAAAGCTAGTCCTAAAAGAGGCCTAAAAACCAACATGAAGTCGATTCCCGGAACAATCCCTTCTAGGGTCAGCCAACTACACCTTACGCACTACCGGATCGTTCAACCCGTTTGCAAGGCCTAACCATGCGGATATCAAACTAATCCTTGGAGAACAAGGAACAACTATAACAGATCGGATCTACTAAATAAAGATTAAGCAAGATGATGCCCTTACACCCAAGATAGGTGTAAGGGCAGCTAGATATTGAGGGGCAGCGTAACTAAACAAGCGTAACATTAAACACATCGACGTAAGCCCCAAAACATCTACGATAAGGGTGTTGCTCGCCATCAAAAAGGCTTCAGCACGAGCAACACCAATAACGAATAAACGTATACTGCCTAGATCGCAAGATCTGATCTAGGCAGCATGATGCTTACCAGGAAGAAACCCTCGAAACAAGGGGTGGCGATGCGCCTGGATTGTGTTTGTTGTGAACGTGATCGTCCTCCTTTCTCAATAACCCTAGGTACATATTTATAGTCCGTGGACTTTCTAATTCGGGAATAAACCTAGTCGTGTACGAGCTAAACTCTATCTCTTAATTCTAAACTAAGATGCAATCTACCATAATGTACAGATATAAGGGCAATCTGGCCCAAACTCTCGTACAAGGCCGATTCAGAAATACTTCATGTGCACATCCTTTAAGCTCATCTCAATCACGGCCCATCTCTTGGTCCGGTCAAAAACTGGTGATAACACATGCCCCCCTGGTTTTGGCAATGATAATTTTAAAACCACTCTGTTTTTCTTCGTCGGGTCACGCGTTGCAGAGCAGAACCGCTTCAGTGTCTTTCCATCATGACGCCCTGTCTTCTCAACTTCTGCACGATTGACAGTTTTGGCACCATGTCCTCGGAAACCGCTCAAGCATTAAATCTCCACTATATCCCCTTTATTTAATCTGCATCTAGCAGTTCACTTCCTCATCGCCTCCTCATCCTCTGCTCCTCTGTAGCACTCGAAAACCCTCCTCCCACCATGGACTCCTCCTCCTCTTCCTCCTCCGGTCTCTCTTTCCAGTCCTCCTCCTCCAGCGAGCCGATGCCGGAGTATGACCCGATAAGGGCGTACGAGGCCCGCGCCCCGGAGTGGTGGGATGAGAGGGACTGGGACTTCTCCGTCGAGTCCGAGGACGATGATTCCTTGACCGACGGGGAGGAGGACCTCCACTTCCTCGCGGACGGGGCTTTGGAGGAGGCAAGCGACGACGACGCCTTCTCTTGGGATGCGGGCCTCTCCTCCGACGAGGAAGACGAGGAAACGGAGGAGGACACCTCCTCCAACGAGTACCCGCCGGCGAAACGCTTCCGCGCCGGGTCAGAAGACAATGACGATGATGAAGATGAAGACGAAGCTCCCGCCAAGGGCTTCAGCAGCGATGAGGAGGTCGCCGGCAGCAGCGCCGACAGTGGCACGAACGGCGACGACCCCTAGGCTAGGGGCTACTAGCATAGGACTAGTAGTAGCAATTTAGGTAGCAGATCATCCTTTTGAGAGCAATCGGCTCTTCCTTGTAAAAAATCCTCTTATCAATAAAGAATATTTCCCAATTCGATTTCTCCGATTGTCCAAGTAAGTGCACATACCAAGAACCGATAGCAATATATCGGTCTTTCACCGTCAAACGCCAATAAGGCCAAATTCAATTACCCAAATCCAAACGGTAATCTGTGACCCTTGCTTGTAACAGTTTGTTCCTCTAGAGTCGATGGCTGCGCATCGGCTTTTTTATTCTAAAGTCGATGTCTGTGCATCGGCTGTACTTTGCAAAATTTGCAAAAAAAAATTACTGGCCGATTTCATGCATCGGCCCCCATATTTTACTGCCCATCATCCCACATACTTGGGAAATACTTCTTGAGATGCTGGCCATTGACAGCCACTGGGAACTTCACGCCGCTCACTCCTCGAGCATGTATGCATTACCTTTAAAACTTGGTCGACACTGTACGGCCCGTGCCAATTTGGAGACCATTTACCATACACTTTATCCTTAGTCCCCAACGGCAACACAGCTTCCCATACCAGATCACCAACGTGGAACTCCTTCGGTCTCACCTTCTTATTGTACGCGCGAGCTACCTTGGCTTTGTTCTCTTTAATCTTCTCAAGCGACCACAGTCTAAGTTCCGTGACATCCTCAATGCTATCACTCATCAGGGCTGCATATTCTTCAGTTGTTAAATCATTCTGAAACGTAATCCGTCTCGAGCCAGCCGTGATTTCCCAGGGCAACACGGCTTCTTGTCCATAGACCAGATGGTATGGCGAGGTTTTTATCGCTCCATGACATGACATGCGATAAGCCCACAAAGCCTCTGACAATACCTCGTGCCAACGTCTAGGGTGCTCGTCGATTTTCCTCTTAATCAGCTTGATAAGGCTCTTGTTAGACGCTTCAGCCTGCCCATTTGCTTGAGCATAGTATGGAGATGATCGGATCAGCCTCGCAGAACTTTCTAAACTCGCGAGAAATAAAAACCGAACCTCCATCGGTCGTAATGGTATAGTTTGGGGAATTCCGAACCTATGAATGACATGCTCCTTCACAAAATTGATGACATCTTTCGATGCCAACGACTTCATAGGACGGCCTCCACCATTTGTGAAATAATCTGTGTGGGAACCCACTCATGACGCTGCTCGATGGAGGATTAATTTTGCCGATCATATCCATGCCCCCAACCTCGAAACGGCCAAGGCTTGATGATAGGATTCATCGCTGATGCGGGTACCATCTGGATCTGACATGCTTGACACCCTTTATAATACTTAAAACAATCCTCAAGCATGGTGGGCCAATAAAATCCCGATCGCCTGATCAGCCATTTCATCTTATGAGCCGATTGGTGAGTTCCACAGGCGCCTTCGTGTACCTCGTGTAAGAGCCGATTCGACTCGGCGTTCCCAAACATTTGAGGAGTAACCCTTCCAAAGTTCTGTAGAACATGTCATCCCCAATAAGGACATACTTCATGGCCTTGTATCTTATCCGTTTAGGTGCCCCCCGAGCGAATCTTCAAGTAATTGAAGTTATCGGCTCTCCAGATCTCTGGCTCCAGGACTGTACCTGAACATTGGCTCCATCTGCTACGTCCTTGTAGCCTGACGCCATCTGTGCGAGATCGTTTGCCTCGGTATTTTGTGACCTTGGGATCCAATTGAAGTTTAGGTACCTAAATTGTGCCATTAGCTCACGGCATTGCATCCATAATGGGAAGAGCGACTCGCTTTCGCATCTATATTCCTCCGTGAGTTGGGAAATCACCAATTTGGAGTCTCCAAAAAGCTCTACGGCTTCTGCCCCGGCTTCAATAGCAACTCCATTCCCTTGTGTATTGCTTCATACTCAGCGACATTGTTGGTGCAAGGGGTAGGTAGCCTGATGGAGAAGGAATATGTTGCCCCCCGGGGCGACACGAGTAGAATGCCGATGCCGCAACCATCATCACAAACCGATCCATCGAAAAACATTGCCCATGCACGCACAGACAGTGCTGCTATATCAGTGTTGATTCGTTCAGCAATAAGATCGGCCAACGCTTGTCCCTTGACGCTTTCGCAGGCTGATACCGGATATCAAATTCGATAATGCAAACATCCACTTACCGAGTCGGCCTTCAACACAGGAAAAACATATGCTTGATGACATCCGATTTGCATATGACGCAATTTCAGCCAACAAGATGTGATGAAGCTTGGTGCAGGTGAAAAATAAGCAGAGGCACAACTTCTCGATCTCAGGGTACCTAGTTTCTGCATCCAACATCCTTCTGCCGAGGTAGAAAACCACTTTCTCAGCCCATCATAAACTTGCACCCTCCGAAGGCGATGGAAGTGTCACTACCGACAAGTAAATGTAGAATGGCCTGTCTTGCTGGGGGCGGAACCAACACAGGTGGCTTCATTAGATACTCCTTAATTTCGTCACATGCTCGCTGTTGCTCTGCCCCCCAGCGAAACTCCTCATCAGCCTTAAGTTTTACCAACCCCATGAACGGCTCAATCCATCCTGACAAATTGGAGATGAACCTTCTGATGAAGTTGATTTTGCCGATGAGACACTGGAGTTCTTTCTTCATGGTAGGTGGCTTCATCGTTCGCACTGCCTCCTGACTTTTCAGGCCGATCTCAATTCCTCGCTCATGAACCAAAACCCAAGAATTGACCGGCCGTTACACCAAAAGCACACTTCTTTGGATTCATTCTTAGTCCGAACTTTCTAGTTCGGTCCAGGACGTGTCGCAAATCTTCCAAGTGTCCTTCCACTGAAACAGACTTGACTACCACGTCATCGATGTAAATCTCCACCAACTTGCCGATCAGATCATGAAAGATGTAGTTCATGGCTCTTTGGTATGTTGCGCCGGCATTTTTCAGTCCAAATGTCATGACCACATATTCAAACAAGCCCACCGAGCCTGGTACTCTGAATGCAGTCTTGTGTATATCTTCTGGAGCCATAAAAATTTGGTTGTAACCGGCATTGCCATCCATGAAACTCAAAACCTTATGACCAACAGCTGCATTGATCAACGTCTCTGCTACCGGCATCGGTACTCATCCTTTGGAGTGGCTCTATTGAGATCTCGAAAATCTACGCGCCATCGGCCGTCCTTTTTCTCTACAGGCACGATGCTAGAAATCCACTCAGCATACCCGCATGGCCTGATGAACCCGGCGTTCAACATTTTCTCGATCTCTTTCTTGACTTCTTCTAAGATTTCGGCTTCATCTGTCGTGCTCGCTGCTGGAACGGCCGAAATCCTTTCTTCAGGGGGAGCCGATGCTCAATGATGCTCCTGTCTAACCCAGGCATCTCTGTGTAATCCCAGGCGAAACAATCTGGGTATTCTTTCAATAAAGCTATCATCAGGCTCCTCAGATGCGGATCTAACTTTTTGCTGATAAATGTTGGTCGTGGCTTATCCCCAGGACCAATGTCA
Organism: Lolium multiflorum; assembly: GCA_030979885.1. Taxonomy (NCBI): domain Eukaryota; kingdom Viridiplantae; phylum Streptophyta; class Magnoliopsida; order Poales; family Poaceae; genus Lolium; species Lolium multiflorum. The sequence continues at coordinate 342,839,244 of CM061749.1, forward strand.
ATCTTCTTTAGTATTAAATGGGAGTTGGTCGTTCGACACTCAACACGTTTGATGTTCGTCATTGGAAGCATCTTGTCTGTCCAATCACCCCACCTCAACATCTAACCGTCCGATCGCATTAATGGTATCCAACCTAGCCCCCGGTTGACAAAACAAAATTGGAACAAAATCCCTACCTTCCAATAAGGCCCGATCTGAAATAATTTGGGACGCAATTCTCGGATGTAGATTGCATGCATCCTCGAATGATCCAATTATTGCCCCTCCCCTTCCCTTTGTTTCCCTACACAAAGGAAGATAATGGAGTACAGGAACATCGTGAGGCAGAGGCGCCTGGCGACGAGCGCAGCTAGAGCAATGGGCGGCGTCTTGCTTTCGATCTGTGACGGGAGAAAGAGATGGCAGGACAAAAGGTCACACGTCTGAGGCAGGCGGTTGTTCAGGATCTACCGCCGGCGATCGGAGAGAGATCCGGCGAATCGATCCGTGGTTCAAACTTGGAACTCCCCACCACCACCACCACCCATGACCATGGGGCAGAGGTCGGGCTGTCCAGTACAGGAGGTACTGCGGCCAGCGGCCAGCACTACACCACGGTATAGATATAGGGGCACTTGTCCTAGTGGCACTTGTCAAAGTGCCCCTAATAGTAGTCAATTAGTGACACTTTTCCAAAGTGCCCCTAATTGTATACCTATTGGGGCACTTCTCAAATGCCCCAATATGTGTATACCTACTAGGGCACTTTTTGAAGTGCCCCAATAGATATTGACCTTTTGGGGCACTTTTAAGTGCCACAATTGATCATTACTTGGATAAAACAATGTAAACAATGCTATAGCTAGCATATAGTTAACAGGGACAGAAACATAACAGTAGCATATACAAACATCATCACACACACGGGCCCCCGCGTCGTCCCGCTCGGGCGACTCGGGTGGCGAAACCCTAGCCGCCGGGCTCGGCCGCCCCTTCCGCCTCCCTCCCCTCCGCCGCCGCCGGAGCGCTCCGACGGGCAAATCTCGTGCGGCTGTGGGCGGCGGCGGGGATCTCGTCTCGCGTCGCGGCGCGGGGGTGGGCGCTAGGCGCGGCGGCGGCGCTTTCTGGCCCTCGGCGGCGGGAGCTGCTGGGCTGGCTGGGGTCGGCGCGGCCGGATCTGGCGCGGACGCCGGGGCGGCGGCCCCGGGAAGGCGGTTTTCGGCGCATCCTCGCGCACGCGTCAAGCTTCTGGCGGCGGGGGAGCCGCTGCTGGAGGCCTTGGCTGCTCGGCGGTCTTTGGGGGCCGCTACGGGCACCGCCTCCTGCCGGCGTGGCTCCTACACGGGCCCTCATCGCGCAGACGCCGACCTTCTCCCACTCGCGGCCCCGCGGCTAACCCTAGCCGCATCGGCTCGGGCTCGACGGCGCGGTTCCGCGCACCAACGCCTCTGGCCTTCTCGATGCCCCGCGATTCCTATCAGTCGGGTTGTCAAGACCAACGACTGCCGCGCGTTCCATGTCGACACCCTTGCCCTGGTAATCAATCTAGTCCTGCTACTTGCTTCTGCTACCAGTATTTGCCTGTCTCTCTCCTGGGATTTGCGCCTGAGATGTGCTCGATGAATTGAAATGCTGAGATGCGTGTGCGCTGGTGATTGCAGGTGAGGAATCTGGAGTCGCAGGGCGTCTCTAGGGCCGAGATGTAGAAGGTGACGCCTATCTCCTCTCGACTCTGTTCATGGTTGGTGTTGGATAGGTTACATATTTGTTTCCTGATTCTACTTTGCCATGTGCAGAGTGAGATGCTGCAGGAGGCCAACATCTTCAAGTTGAAGTCACAAGTGCAAAGTTCACAGGTATTTGTTGGAACTTGGAAGCAAACTCTATGGTATTGGATATGTTTTTTTTTTCTTCGAAAAGGGGGAAAATCGCCCCAGCTTCTGCATCCAAAGGATGCACACGGCTTTTTATTAGATTATTCATGAAGCCTTACAAGAAACAATACAAAAGATCACTCTCGAAGCAACCTAACTATACCTACAGTGGGATGTATAGGGTGACAATACACCAACTCACATCATCCAAACCAAATGCCTTCCCAAACCGCCCAATAGCAGGTGAGAAGCACAGACTCTCAGCGCACGCCAACGCCCACGCCACAGGAGTTGCTTCCGCCGTCTTCCTCGACTCCATCTTCAAGAGAGATAATCGCATTAACCTTGCAAGACCTGCCGTCGATGCCACCATGACGCCAGACGGCTCCACCATCCACTCCACCAACATCCGCCAACATCCAGCAGCTGCTCCAAAAACGATGCCCCAAGAGGTAGAACGACGCAGAGCGCGCCGCCATCGTCCGATCCGGGCCCGGGGGTTCCCGGAGCAGCACGAGTGAGAAACCGCAGACTGCGACGACGATGCCTTCAAGAAGGTAGCGGCGTGACACGTCGCCATCGTCCGCCAACCGAGGTCGGAGCACGGTTTTCACCGGCAGCCGCGCATCCCGAACCCGCCGAGTGTAGTGCCAAGACGGGCAAAGATGACACCTTCGACAAGGTAACGACGTCGCCCGACGCCGCCATCATCCGCCAAGACCGAGGTCGAGGCTCGGTTTTCACCGGCCGCCATGACACCCCGGACTAGATCTCACCGCAACCCTGCCGCCCACACGGCCAGGGCCACACCGCTCGCCGCGAAGAAGACGGCACCGCTGCCACCATCCGAGCCGCCGCTCCGGCGTCCAGGGCCCCCGCCGAGACCACCACCAGCAGCCCCTCCAGCACCGAAGCCCGCCGCCACCTAGCCGCCAGATCCCGAGACCCACCCGCCGCCACGGACGGAGGAGCGGCTGCCGGAGTCGCCGACCAAGGGGGAGGCGCGTCGGGGGTGGAGAGCGTCGCCGGGCAGCGGCCTCAGCCCCGGCAAGCCCAGCCTGGCCACCTTCCTCCATGCGGCTGTGCTTGGCGCCGGGGACCGCAGCCGAGGGCCAAATCCCCGCCGCCCCCTTCACCGGCGCCGCGGCCTTTGGCTGGCAGCACCTCGAGGGGCGACGAGGAGGGAGAAAGGGGGGAGGGCGGACGGGGCGGCGGCGGCTAGGGTTTGCCCCTCCCCTATATATATGATACGTAGTGTCACTATATATGGTATTGGATATGTTGATTAGTAGTTTTGAAATCCGACATGAGATCCATGTCCCTTTCCTCCATGTAATGTGTCATCTCTGTCCCCTTCTTAATTTTTCACATGTACTAGATAATATCAAGGAGGGAGTAGCTACTAGCTAGTAGCTCTGTCTGGTAGTGATGTAGTCTCTGGTGAAGCGACATGTGTGGATGGCAGTCTGCACCAATATGCGCACTAGCTATGTTCAATGTTCTTTGCTTTACAGGACATACTAGAAACCAAATGGCACCCTTTTCTTAAGCACTGTTCAGTTTGTTAAGCACCCTTTTTCTTATCTCATTCTGACATTGTGACATTTAGATGAATATTGTTGTCGCTGTTGTACCCGAGGGACTACCGCTGGCTGTAACACTTATTTCTGATGACATCCTACGTCTACGGTCAGGTAGTTCCTCGGCTCTCCGTGCTCGCGCTCATGCTCCATGATCTGGTGTCGGTGGTCTGGCTATTGAGCCACATTTAGGTTTAGAGTCAGGACTATGGTGGTGATCTCCTGGATATGTGGTAGGTTGTGGTGTTGCTTGTGAGCTCAGGACTATGATGATATGATGTTGGTTTACTTGTGCTAGCTAGATAGGTCCTGGTTAGGTGCAGTAGATACATCCCATATAAGTTGGCAATTAAGTGTGGTGTTTCATTTTATTTTAATTCAAACATCCTTAAGTCAAGGATATCTTACCTACTGTTTTCATTCGCATTCTAATTCAATGGTGGATCTCATGTTTCATTTAATTACAAACTCAGATATATATTTGGTTGTAGAATAAAATATCTGATTTTGGGACTCTTAGCTAGGCCTTGACCATGCGTTGTCAGGTTAATTCATGACTGTGCCTCTAGCTGTTGAACAATCTGATTTTTATAGTTTCACAAAAGTTTTGGATCTCAATTTCTATTATTGTTGAAAAGTATGATTCTGCAAGAGAACAATTCAGAAGTAGAAGTAGGAAACTTAAACAGAACATACTCTTATGATATAATTGGAAGTAGAAGTATAAAACCCAAACCAAACATACTCTTATGGGTATGTTATCCTATAAATATTTCTTGGACGGATGTCCTTAGTACCTGAAGTGTGCTTGCCATGTAAGTTCATTTGCCACGTAATGAGTCACCATCTGCAGGTTTTGAGCGTGCAATCCAATGCTATACGCCTATACTATTCATGCGCTCTCGTTAGCTTGCGGTGAAGTTCCCAGTTTCTAGATGTAAAATATGTATCCTTATTAATTAACTATGGAAGTGCTCCAGGCTGCATATATTGTTGCTTTTTTATTTAACTAGATTCTTTTTTTTTGCGTAGTTATTTAACTAGATTCTCAAGTCTGCATATATTGCTGTTCAAATTTGGATTAGGTTGGCTTATTAACCATTCAGCACTTTCTGTAGAGTTGTTAAAACATGGGAGGTTGTTGAAATGTACCGCTTTAACATGGGAGTATATATCTTTGTTTTCCTTGTACTGCTTTATAAATTCACATCAGGCATCTCTCTTGAAGGTGTGTAGTTGAGCTCGTCTGTTAAATAAGCACAAGGTAAGTCAACTAGATCACTACACTGACTAGTTTTAACTAAGTTCGTGACTGCTATTGTTATACAAAGTCTTTACCTGATTGTGTCTTTTAAGCTAGACCTAACTGTATTACGCACTTGCATTTCCAGGGAGCTTCTAATGGACAAAACATGACAGGAAATGACAGAAAATGACTTGGCAGGGATGCAGCCAGTAATGACTACGGCCATTTTCTGAAACTATCAAGTAAGAGTACAACCTGACTTGTCCAATTTGCTTAAGTTGGTGCTACTCATCTGAACCCAAAGCATTGGCACTAGCAGCATGCTATATCAATCAAGCATCTTAAAGGTGTAAATCTGTTTCTTGTTCATCATGGATACATGCATTTCAGTTCGGGTTAACTGTTACAACTTACAAGTATGGAAAGTGGAAGTTTCCATCGTGGATAAATGTATATGAACTTGCAGGCTGCTTTATCGAAGCAAGACATACCTTCTCACCTTGGGCTTGAAGAGAGTCTGAAGCAGACGAGGTCGAGCTCGCAGTCGTTGATGTGCTGCGGCAGAAGCGGAGCAGGCCAGGGCAGACGGCGGCGTGATGCAGGTGGAGAGGGCGCCCGTGGAGCTCTATGCGAGGGGAGCAGGCCAGCCGGCTGCAGCCCTCCGACAGTGAGCACGCTGAGCTGTGTGTGCACGCGGAGCTGCCCGTGCATGCCAGGCTTGCTTTGATTGATTGTGGGCGGAGCCGGATGACGGAGGTAGACGACAGGTTGTTTTGAATTTTGAATTTTGAATTGAAGGCTAAGTCGTAGAAAAATGTAATTTCTGCAAAAAAAATGTGTAGTACTAGTCTGGGGAAGGTTATTTTCGGACGGATGGAGCATAATGTTTTGATGACTTGATGTTGTGATATGTGAAATGGTAATTTCAGATTTTGTGCATGTATTCTATATATTGGGATCCTTTCTCAGATTGCCTCTAATTGGCTTTAGTGGCACTTGTCAAAGTGCCCCTAATTGCATTTAGTGGCACATTGAGAAGTGCCCCTAATTGGCGGCTTTAGTGGCACTTGTCAAAGTGCCTCTAAATGGCATTTGGGGCACTTGTCATAGTGCCCTTTATTGAATTTAGTGGCACTTTGAGAAGTGCCCCTAAATAGCTTTTGGGGCACTTGTTAAAATGCCTCTAATTCGTTTTAGTGGCACTTTGAGAAGTGCCTCAAGGTAGTGCCCCAAATACCTTTAGAGACGCAGGTAAAGGTGGCACATTAAAAAGTGCCCCAGTAGCTAATTAGAGGCACTTTGTTTCTAATCTGTGGCACTTTGAAATGCCCCTAATATTTAACCGTGATGTAGTGGCGGCTTGACAGACAGCCATGGCTGCGACCAAACGTGGGAGTCTGTGCCAAGGGCACGGCTACCTACTGGAAATCACCTGTTTTCTTCTGCACCTTCAGTCCATGTCCATGGCGTGGCAAGCTCGGCTGTCGATGGCATAGTTGTCCCCACTCGAGCTGGAAACAAAGGTGATTCTTTTTCCTGCATTTAATCCTCCCAATTTGTTTTGGAAAATCCGAATGCCTGTACTTTACTTATGATTTTTTTTGTATGTGTGGGACTATGTAGCAAGTAATTCGTGTGGTTCGTGTAGCAAGTAATTGGTCATGATGTGCATCTTTTGAGTAGGTCCGCAACCTTGCAGAGAAAAGCACATTCAGTTAGTGTTGGCGGAGTGCATCTGTCAGTGAAAAAAAAGTTAGTTTGCCGTAGATTTTAGTTATCTGCTTAAGTGGGAAGTTTAACTGCTCGAATACACATTCGAAGCTTGTGGCTGTTCTTATGTTCTGATGCTTTTTTTCCAGATTCTGTTTCTCCAGGCCTAGGGGGCATGCAGTCCCGGATGAACGGGCTTCATCAGAGGGCAGGGTTCCAGCACTAGAAGCATCTCTACGCGTAGCTTCGCTTCTCGGCAGACGGACGTGATCGTTAAATCGAACGACAACTGCGTCGCGAGGTGGACGAAGACTGTGGCATGGCTATGGAGCTTTGACACATGCGAGAACCCCAGAAGCTTGGTGCGTCCTTGTGTGAGTACAGTGTGGAACACTGGTGCGGAAGGGGGGCCAAACAAGTTTGAGTGCTCGTGTGCTCTCTGCCACTGCTTAAAAAGGCAGCGATGGTAAAAACTCGCCGTTTGTGAAAGTTATACAGTGCGCAACCGTGGGGCATGGTCTGCCTGCCCGGGACCAGCTTCCGCTACCTGTTCATCCGCTGAGATACACATTTGAATTTCTTAGTGTGTCCATCTTTAATAATCTGCAAACAGATGTGGTTACTATTACAGCGATAAAGCAACATTGGCTTAGGACAGCGTACCCTCCTCATATCATCTTTGGTGGCATGGTGTCAAGTCGTGAAATTGAATATCCGCTTGTTCGGGAAGAAGCTACATTGTGATTCTTGGACATCTCTCATGCGTGGCTTGCTCATTTTGTTTACATCAATATGCCTTTCTTTGGCTACACCTATTTCCTAACTTTCTACGAGCACATTTTGATCAGGCACTCAAATAATGGTTTGTTAAGTTGTTGAGTTAGGCTGGTGCTGATTACAATCTAGGTGAATAGATCTTCGCTCAAAATATAGACAATGATGATTGATATGGACGAGAATCCCACATGTTTAACACTACTAAAATATTTATGCTCCGTAGCAACGCACGGGCATTCAACTAGTCTCTTCTAGCTCATCAGCTGATGTAAACCCATACCCTAGCTTCCCGTCGCCTGCTAGATCAATGCTGAACACAGGCACAACGCATGGCAAGGATAATTTTGGCCGATTGCTGGAATCGGCCTCCTTCTTGATTGCATTGCTCAATAAGGGTTTACAACTTATTGGTGCTCTATGACGACTACGTGACATGCTTGAGGTGAGATCATTGCTTTTTATTTTTGGGGCCGATCGCAGGGATCGGCCTTGCCACGTGCGTCGATTGATGTTGCTCTTGCTACTCTGTCAGGCCAGTGGATAAGACTAGCCTCACCCTGTTTTTTGAAGCTTCGATGCGCTCACAGCCGTCCAAACTGATTCCAGAGATCGGCTCTTGGTCGTCTGCATCCCAAATATTCATGCTAGCTAATGAGATCTCGATCGAGTCATCTGCATGAACGACCTCCACTTCATCTCCATCCCACTGTATCAGGCATTGGTGCATTGTAGATGGAATGCAGCAGTTGGCGTGAATCCAATCCCTCCCTAGCAGGACAGCATAGGTGCTCTTGCTGTCGACGATGAAGAATGATGTAGGGATGGTTTTTCGGCCTATGGTTAAATCCACGTTCAGAACGCCTTGTGTCTCTGATGCTTGGCCATTGAAGTCGCTTAGTGTGATGTTGGTTTTGATCAGATCTGCATTAGAGCGTCCCAAACGCCGTAACATGGAGTATGGTATTATATTGACTGCCGCTCCTGTGTCAACCAACATCTTGCCGACGGGCTTCCCATTGATATAACCTTTTAGGTACAGGGCCTTCAAGTGTTTGTAGCCCTTCTCTCGTGGCTTTTCAAAGATAACTGGTCGTGGACCGCAGTCAAACTGTGCTATCGGCACTTCATCAGTTCCTGGAGCTCGAAACTCCGACGGAAGTATGAACACCATATTTGTGCCAGCCGATGCACTCGCATCGGCTTTTACTTGCCTGGGGCGCCATTATTTCTTCTGTGGACGACTCTCCTCGTCCAAAGTCTGCTGAATTTTCACGGCTAGATCAGGCCGAGCTTTCCTCAACGTGTGCAGGTATTGCGCCTCGGCTTGCTCCAAGCTACGTAGCCGCTGAACCCTACACTTTTGGGAGTGGCTGAGTCCATCAGGACACCACCTTGGCCGGTGGTATCTGTCCTCTTCTTCATCTTCTGACGCCTCAAAATCTTCATCTTGAGATGACTCAGCTCGTTTCTGTGGTGGGAGAGGCCCTAGACGCTTGAAAACTGAAACTTCCCCGCATCCTTCGTCTACACTCCGGGCAGTTGTCGATTGTAGGCAATCGGCTCATTCCTGAATCCCAGCAGTGCTTAAAGAAAGGACAGACCCAGTGTCTATCCATGTCCTCCTGCTCTCTTGACCTCCCTTTAGCGTGGCGCTCATATCCTTCGTCGTCTCTATCATACCGATGATATCTTCCATTGTCCACGTCAGACCGACGACATCTTTCGTCTTCCATGTCGTATCGCCGACGTCGGTCGTACTGATGCTCATATTTGTTAAGGAGATGCGTGGAGAGTGGCCGTTGATATCGCACGCTTCTCACTTGCTCCTCGGTGAGGTATCGTCTGTCATCATATCGGGGCCGGTCGCGTGGATCGGCCTCCTCCTTATCCTTGACACGGGAGCGACTGATGTCTTCTTTATCCTTGCCGTGGCGGTCTACAGGCCCTACCATGTTAACCTCGAATGAGAAACCTGGCTCGCACCCCGCGGAGTGATTGAGTCCCACCATGTTAACACCAGGAAACGGGTGTGTGTCTACTTTCATGGCAAACTGACCGAGGATCAGACGGCCCTGTTCTATCACCATTTGGATCTGCCGACGCAACACTTTGCAGTCATTAGTGGCATGGGTGAACGAGTGATGCCACTTGCAGTACGGTCTCCCGTTCATTTCTTGCGCCGTAGGGATTTTATGGCCTTCGGGTAACTTCAGCTGTTTTTCTTTCAGCAATAAATCGAATATCTGCTCAGTTTTGCTTATATCGAAGTCAAACCCCTTTGGAGGCCCTTGTGGTTTTACCCATTTGCAGGACACGGGAACTGCCCCCCGAGCCCATTCAGCCACGGCCACTTCCTGGTCCTCTGCAGCATCCTCAACTTCTTCTGTCTCGATCAGGCCTATCGGACGCTTGAACTTGTCTTGGTACAGTTCTGGGTGGCGCTGCTCATACAGAGTTAACTTCTGGACCATGTGCGCCAGTGAACTGTAATCTACTTGGAAAGCCAGATCTTTGATCGGCGCTGCGAGGCCCAACATTGCCAGCTCGACTGCTTCCTTCTCATTTAGACGAGCCGAATAACATCGGTTCTTAACAGTCCTGAAACGCTGGATGTACAAAGACACTGTTTCTCCGCGTCTTTGCCGTACCTGTACCCCAAGAGGAAGGTATGATGAGTACAGCAGCGAGTTTTCCCTCAGTAAGAAACCAAGGTTATCGAACCAGCAGGGAGATGAAGATCACGTGAAGGTTGTTGGTGAAGGAGTGTAGTGCAGCACAACACCAGGGATTCCGGTGCCAACGTGGGACCTGCACAACACAATCAAACTACTTTGCCCCAACTTAACAGTGAGGTTGTCAATCTCACCGGCTTGCTGAAAACAAAGGATTAAACGTATAGTGTGGAAACTGATGTTTGCTTGCAGAAAACAAAAGAGAACAATGATTGCAAGGTTGTATTTCAGATGTAAAAGAATGGATCGGGGTCCACAATTCACTAGTGGTGTCTCTCCAATAAGATAAATAGCATGTTGGGTAAAAAATTGGGCAATTGACAAATAGAGAGGCATAACAATACACATACATATCATGATGACTACTATGAGATTTACTTAGGCATTACGACAAAGAACATAGACCGCCATCCAGCATGCATCTATGCCTAAAAAGTCCACCTTCGGGTTAACATCCGCACCCCTTCTAGTATTAAGTTGCAAACAATGACAATTGCATTAAGTACGTGGTAATGTAAACAATACAAATATCCTTAGACAAAGCATTGATGTTTTATCCCTAGTGGCAACAGCACATCCACAACCTTAGGGGTTGCTGTCACTCCCCCAGATTCAATGGAAACATGAACCCACTATCTAGCATAAATACTCCCTCTTGAGTCACAAGTATCTTGGCCGGAGCCTCTACTAGCAACGGAGAGCATACAAGATCATAAATAACACATATATGATAGATCAATAATCAACTTGACATAGTATTCCATATTCATCGGATCCCAACAAACACAACATGTAGCATTACAAATAGATGATCTTGATCATGATAGGTAGCTCACAAGATCTAAACATCATGGCACAATAGGAGAAGACAACCATCTAGCTACTGCTATGGACCCGTAGTCCAAGGATGAACTACTCACGCATCAATCCGAGGCGGGCATGGTGATGTAGAGCCCTCCGGTGATGATTCCCTCTCCGGCAGGGTGCCGGAGGAGATCTTGAACCCGGAGTTAGGTTGTGGCGGTGGCGTCTCTGGAACTGTTATGGTATTTTGGCTCCCGGTGCTAGGGTTTCGCGTCGGGAGGATTATATAGGCGAAAGGGTGATGTCGGTGGGCGCCCGAGGGGCCCACCCCATAGGCCGGCGCGGTAGGAGGTGGGCCGCGCCGGTGGGTGGCCACCTCGTGGCCCTCTTCGTCTCTCCTTCGGTGTTCTGGAACACTCGTGGAAAATAGGGCCGTGGGCTTTTGTTTCGTCCAATTCCGAGAATATTTGTAAACTAACTTTTCTGAAATCAAAAACAGCAGAAAGAAGTGGGTAAACTGACTCAACATAAAGTAAAAGAAAGGCCCTTCGCAGAGGGAAGCAGGGATTACTCATGTGCTAGAGCTTTTTATTTTGAAAGCATGGAAACAATTGTGTCAATGGTAGTATAATTCATATGGGTTATGTATAAAACTTCCTATAAGTTGCAAGCCTCATGCATCGAATACTAATAGTGCCGCACCTTGTCCTAATTAGCTCGGATTTCCATGGATTATCATCGCATTACATATGTTTCAACCAAGTGACACAAGGGGTACCTCTATGCCACCTGCACAAAGGTCCAAAATCACATTTGATTTCTCGATTTTGATAGATCTCAACCTGAGGACATCCATACCGGGACAAGATAACAAATAATGGACTCCTCTTTTATGCTTTAAGCATTCAACAACAGATAATATTCTCATAAGACATTCGAGGATTAATGTCCAAGCTGAAACTTGCACCATGATACATGGCTTTGGTTGGCGGCCCAATATTCTTCTCTAACAATATGCATACTCAAACCATTTCAACTCATGGAAAATCTCCCTTACTTCAGACAAGAAGAATATGCATAGCAACTCACATGATATTCAACAAAGGTGTGACAGGTTGATGGCGTCCCCAGATAACATGGTTACCGCTCAACAAGCAACTTATAAGAACTAAGATACACAAGCGATATATACCTTACCACAATAGTTTTTTAGGATACTTTCCCATCAGCTATGTATTGCAAAACAAGGAATGAATTTTTGAAATGTTTTAAAGGTAGCACGCAAGCAATTTACTTTGGAGTGGCGAGAAAAAATACCACATAGTAGGTAGTTATGGTGGACACAAATGGCATAGGTTTTGGCTCAAGGTTTTGGACGAGAAGCATTCCCTCTCAGTACAAGGCTTTGGCTAGCAAGGTTGTTTGAAGCGAACACAAGTATAAACCGGTAAACTTACACAAGAATATATTGCAAGCATTATAAGACTCTACACTGTCTTCCTTGTTTCTCAAACACTTTTACCAGAAAATATCTAGACCTCAGAGAGACCAATCATGCAATCCAAATTTCAACAAGCTCTACGTTAGTTCTCCACTAATAGGTTCAAACTACATGATGCAAGAGCTTAAACATGATCTACTTGAGAGCTCAAAACAATTGCCAAGTATCAAATTATTCAAGACAATATACCAATTACCACATGAAGCATTTTCTGTTTCCAACCAAATAACAATAACAATAAGTGCTGCGGCTTTCAGCTTTCGCCATGAACATGAAAAACGAAGAACACAAGTGTTCAAATGAAAAAGCGGAGCGTGTCTCTCTCCCACACAATCATGTTAGGATCTGATTTATTAAGAAAACTTAAAATAACAAACGAGAATAAAAGCACACGGACGTTCCAAGTAAAGCACATAAGATGTGAATGAATTAAAATATAGTTTCACTAGAGGTGACTTGATAAGTTTTGATGAAGAAGGGGATGCCTTGGGCATCCCCAAGCTTAGACGCTTGAGTCTTCTTGAAATATGCAGGATGAACCACGGGGCATCCCCAAGCTTAGACTTTTCACTCTTCTTGATCATATTATATCATCCTCCTCTCTTGATCGTTGAAAACTTCCTTCACACCAAACTCAAAGCAATCTCATTAGAGGGTTAGTGCATAATCAAAAATTCACATGTTCAGCAAGGACACAATCATTCCCAAGACTTCTGGACATTACCCAAGGCTACTGAAATTTAATGGAGCAAAGAAATCCACTCAAACACAGTAAAAGAGGCAATGCGAAATAAAAGGCAGAATCTGTCAAAATAGAATAGTCCGTAAAGACGAACTTTTTCGAGGCACTTAACTTGCTCAGATGGAAAATCTCCAGTTGAATGAAAGTTGCGTACATATATGAGGATTACTCATGAATTTTTTCAGCATTTTTAGATTCTTCTACAGAGAGAAAAACTCAAATTCGTGACAGCTAAAAATCTGTTTCTGCGCAGAAATCCAAATCTAGTATCAACTTTCTATCAAAGACTTTACTTGGCAAAACAATGTAAGAAAATAAAGATACAAAGGTATTGCTACAGTAGTAACAAGCACCTTGACTCTAATATAAAACAAAAATCGCAGAAATAAAATAATGGGTTGTCTCCCATAAGCGCTTTTCTTAACGCTTTTCAGCTAGCGCAGAAAGTGAAAATCAAGTAACATCAAGAGAAGAAGCATCAACATCATAATTTGTTCTAATAATAGAATCAAAAGGCATCTTCATTCTCTTTCTAGGGAAGTGTTCCATACCTTTCTTAAGAGGGATCGATATTTAATATTTCCTTCTTTCATATCAATAATAGCACCAACGGTTCGAAGAAAGGGTCTTCCAAAACAATAGGACAAGATGCATTGCATTCAATATCCAAAACAACAAAATCAACGGGACAAGGTTATTGTTAACCGTAATGTGAACATTGTCAATTCTCCCCAAAGGTTTCTTTATAGAATTATCAGCAAGATTAACATCCAAATAACAATATTCCAAAGGTGGCAAGTCAAGCATATCATAAAGTTTCTTAGGCATAACAGAAATACTTGCACCAAGATCACATAAAGCATTACAATCAAAATCATTGACCTTCATTTTAATGATGGGCTCCCAACCATCTTCCAACTTCCTAGGGATAGAAGCTTCAAGTTTTAATTCCTCTTCCCTAGCTTTAATGAGAGCATTTGTAATATGTTTTGTAAAGGCTAAGTTTATAGCACTAGCATTAGGACTTCTAGCAAGTTTTTGCAAGAACTTAATAACTTCAGAAATATGACAATTATCAAAATCAAAACCATTATGATCTACAGCAATGGGACCATTGTCCCCAACACTCTGAAAAATTTCAGCACTTTTATCACAAACAGTTTCAGCAGTTTAGCAATTTTGCACACTTTGTAGTAGAAGTAGAAACATTGCCAACACCAATTATTTTACCATTGATAGTAGGAGGTTTAGCAACATGTTAAGCATCAACATTACTAGTGGTGGTAATAGTCCAAACTCTAGCTATATTATTCTCTTTAGCAAGTTTTTCTTCTCTTTCCCACCTAGCATGCAATTCAGCCATCATTCTAATATTGTCATTAATTCGAACTTGGATAGCATTTGCTGTAGCAAATTTTTTGTTATCATTATCCTCAGGTTTAGCATCCATTTTATTAATTAAAGAAGCTTGTGACTCAGACATGTATGAAATTTGGTTTTCAGCATTTGAAGCTTAGTTTGCAAACCAGAAATTTCCATATTCAAATTCTCAAGTTGATTCCCTATATTTTTCAACAAGGCAGATTGTTCATTCATAGTTTTAGTAAACAATTGATTTTGCTCATATTGTGATTGCATATAGCTCTTAGTAGCTCTTTCAATTTCTAATATCTTTTCCTCACTAGGCAAAACAGATCTACCATAAGAATTACCATAACCACTACTACTATTAGAAGGATATGGCCTATAGTTGTTGTTACCAAAATTATTCCTATAAGCATTGTTGTTGAAATTATTATTTTTAATGAAATTCACATCAACATGCTCTTCTTGAGCAACCAATGAAGCTAAAGGAACATTATTAGGATCAACATGAGATCTACCATTAACAAGCATAGATATAATAACATAAATCTTATCACTCAAGGAAGAGGTTTCTTCAACAGAATTTACCTTCTTACCTTGAGGAGTCCTTTCGGTGTGCCATTCAGAGTAGTTGATCATCATATCATCAAGAAGCTTTGTTAAAGCACCCAAAGTGATGGACATAAAAGTACCTCCAGCAGCTGAATCCAATAGGTTCCTTGAAGAAATATTCAATCCTTGCAGTGTGTCTTGATCTCCCAACGGTGCCAGAAAAGTAGCTGCTTGTGACGGTAAAGCACACGTCCGTTGGGAACCCCAAGAGGAAGGTATGATGAGTACACAGCGAGTTTTCCCTCAAAGAAACCAAGGTTATCGAACCAGTAGGAGATGAAGATCACGTGAAGGTTGTTGGTGAAGGAGTGTAGTGCGGCGCAACACCAGGGATTCCGGTGCCAACGTGGCACCTGCACAACACAATCAAACTACTTTGCCCCAACTTAACAGTGAGGTTGTCAATCTCACCGGCTTGCTGAAAACAAAGGATTAAACGTATAGTGTGGAAAATGATGTTTGCTTGCACAAAACAAAAGAGAACAATGATTGCAGTAGGTTGTATTTCAGATGTAAAAGAATGGACCGGGGTCCACAGTTCACTAGTGGTGTCTCCCCAATAAGATAAATAGCATGTTGGGTAAACAAATTATAGTTGGGCAATTGACAAATAGAGAGGGCATAACAATGCACATACATATCATGATGACTACTATGAGATTTACTTAGGGCATTACGACAAAGAACATAGACCGCCATCCAGCATGCATCTATGCCTAAAAGTCCACCTTCGGGTTAGCATCCGCACCCCTTCTAGTATTAAGTTGCAAACAACAGATAATTGCTTTAAGTACTGTGCGTAATGTAAAGAATACAAATATCCTTAGACAAAGCATTGATGTTTTATCCCTAGTGGCAACAGCACATCCGCAACCTTAGAACTTTCTGTCACTCCCCCATTCAATGGAGACATGAACCCACTATCTAGCATAAATACTCCCTCTTGGAGTCACAAGTATCAACTTGGCCAGAGCCTCTACTAGCAACGGAGAGCATGCAAGATCATAAATAACACATATATGATAGATCAATAATCAACTTGGTATTCCATATTCATCGGATCCCAACAAACACAACATGTAGCATTACAAATAGATGATCTTGATCATGATAGGCAGCTCACAAGATCTAAACATGATGGCACAATAGGAGAAGACAACCATCTAGCTACTGCTATGGACCGTAGTCCAAGGATGAACTACTCACGCATCAATCCGGAGGCGGGCATGGTGATGTAGAGCCCTCCGGTGATGATTCCCTCTCTGCCGGAGGAGATCTTCGAACCCCCGAGTTAGGGTTGACGGCGGCGGCGTCTCTGGAACTGTTCTGATATTTTGGCTCCCGGTGCTAGGGTTTTCGCGTCGGGAGGATTATATAGGCGAAAGGGTGATGTTGGTGGCGCCCGAGGGGCCCACCCCATAGGCCGGCGCGGCAGGAGTGGGGCGCGCCGGGTGGGGTGGCCACCTCGTGGCCCCTCTTCGTCTCTCCTTCGGTGTTCGGAACACTCCATGGAAAATAGGGCCGTGGGCTTTTGTTTCGTCCAATTCCGAGAATATTTGTAAACTAACTTTTCTGAAATCAAAAACAGCAAAAAAGGAACTGGCACCGTGGCATCTTGTTAATAGGTTAGTCCCAGAAAATGCATAAAAACATTATAAAGTGTGAATAAAGCATGTAGGTATTGTCATAAAACTAGCATGGAACATAAGAAATTATAGATACGTTGGAGACATATCACACGCGTATCCACAAGCTCCTTGACCGGAGGTGTTGGCGTGGACGTAGAGGCCTCGGCAGCCTCACGTGAAGAACTCGGCAACGGAGACGACGAAGACGAGGAAGAAGGGTGCGTTCGCCCTTGCATGAAACTGCGCACCCGCGAAGGAGAAACGGGTCGAGAACCTACCGCCGGAGGCAACAGAGCAATCAACGAGGGAGAAGTAACACGCACGCTCGCCACTATCTCCTTCCCTCTCGGGGTGGATGGGGAGTCGTTGTAAGGAGTCACCACCCGCTGCACCACCGGAGCCGTATTGCCGCCCATGTCCCCAGTAGCCTGCGGCGCGGCATCGACATCCATAGCTCCATCCTGCGGGGCACCCGAAGAATGCTCATGTGGTAGGTCGTCACCAAACCCATCAGTATTATCACCATCACCATCCCCAGCCTCCCTCCAGAAGAAAGGTCGAAACCCCGGATCTGGGACATACTGAGATGGTTGTCTGCTGAAACGTAGCCTATAACCATTGAGCTTGAGAGATGCCACAACCTCCAGACAAGGATTATTAGACTCATCCATATCTTTCTGATGTGTCGCCAAATCACGCATAGCAATCAAAATACGCACAACACCTTGGCTTCTGAGAGAGACAAGGTCGACATCGAGAGTAGAACCAATGAGAAAACCAACAGCCCAGAGCCTATGGAAATGTCGAACTGTATGAGGAACACCATCGACATGAATCCAAGCTGGCTCCATAACAAAGAGCGGTCTAATATCCTCTCGTTTCCAAGAAGTAACTGCAACTTGGGCTTTAAAATTTGGCACCCCCATCTGCATACCGTCAATCCTCGCCAAGTCGTCTGCAGAAGGAATAGCGATAAGATAGGCGTTTGCCCCATGCGGAACCGCTTCCCACTTCCAGTTAGCATGGCCAGGACACAATCGAGCCACCAGACTCTGAACCGCTGAAGGTGGCACCATCTCCCCTGCAACCTGCACTAGCGCCGTCGGCGCTCCCGAAGGCAACAAGTGAGGCTTGTGAACTGAGTCAGGCAAATGAAGGTTCAGTGTTGCATCGTTGCCACATCCCACAAGGTAACCAACGGGCTTGGGAAGCTTCAAGATAGGACACCGCACAGTGGGGTGAGCAGCGTTGTCACAAACAAGACAGTAGTGTTTCACCTTACAGTCCTTAGTGGCGTGTGTATTGACGGCACACTTCCAACAACGGTCGGCTTTTGTCACCTTAGCAACCTGTGCTCCAGCTGAAGGAGAAGCTATGACCGGCTGAGGAGGATCCGCCACAGCCGCCAAAGGCATGGTCGGTTGAGGCATGGTGGTCGGCATCGGCAAAGGCTGCGCCACTGCAACCTCGTCTTGTATCGGCTGAGCCGGCGTATTCGGTGCCTTCTTTTTCTTCCTTTTCTTTGCAGCCACTTGAGCCCCTTGTTGCTGGTTCTGCGGTGGAGGCGCTGAAGTCACGGACTGCGCAGGGTACTGGTAGTACTGCCCATGCCCTTGAAGGAACTGCGAAGGTCCCCCCGGCTGTCCATAGAGGTTCTGGAAGGGTGATACGTCTCCAACGTATCTATAATTTCTTATGTTCCATGCTAGTTTTATAACAATACCAACATGTTTTAGTCATACTTTATAATGTTTTTATGCATTTTCCGGGACTAACCTATTAACAAGATGCCGCAGTGCCACTTCCTGTTTTCTTCTGTTTTTGATTTAATAAAACTTAGTTTACGAATATTCTCGGAATTGGACGAAACAAAAGCCCACGGTCCTATTTTCCATGGAGTCTTCCAGAACACCGAAGAGGAGACGAAGAGGGGCCACGGCGGCCACACCATAGGGCGGCGCGGTGGGGCCCCTGGCCACACCGGCTGATGCGTGCAATCGACACGTCCGTTGGGAACCCCAAGAGGAAGGTGTGATGCGGACAGTAGCAAGTTTTCCCTCGAGAAAGAAACCAAGGTTTACCGAACCAGGAGGAGCCAAGAAGCACGTTGAAGGTTGATGGCGGCGAGAGTAGTGCGCAACACCAGGGATTCCGCGCTAACGTGAACCTGCACAACACAACCAAAGTACTTTGCCCCAACGAAACAGTGAGGTTGTCAATCTCACCGGCTTGCTGTAACAAAGGATTAGATGTATAGTGTGGATGATGATTGTTTGCAGAAAATAGTAGAGAACAAATATTGCAGTAGATTGTATTCGATGTAAAGAATAGGACCGGGTCCACACCACTAGAGGTGTCTCTCCCATAAGATAAATAGCATGTTGGGTGAACAAATTACAGTCGGGCAATTGACAAATAGAGAGGGCATGACAATGCACATACATGATATGATAAGTATAGTGAAATTTAATTGGGCATTACGACAAAGTACATAGACCGCTAGCATGCATCTATGCCTAAAAAGTGCACCTTCAGGTTATCATCCGAACCCCTTCCAGTATTAAGTTGTAAACAGACAATTGCATTAAGTTTGGTGCGTAATGTAATCAATAACTACATCCTCAGACATAGCATCAATGTTTTATCCTGTTATCCCCAGATTTTAGCCAAATCAGGAGATGGGCCGTAATTGAGATGGGCTTGAAGAAGATGCACGTGGAGAATATCTGAAGCGGCCTCGCACGAGAGTTTGGGCTAAATTGCCCGTGTATCTGTATATTATTAGATCGTATTAGAATTAAAAGATAGAGTTTGGCTCGTACACGGTCAGTGTACTTCCGAATTAGAAAGTCCCTTGGACTATAAATATGTACCTAGGGTTATTGAGAAAGGAGGACAATCACGTTCACAACAAACACAAACCAGGCGCATCGCCACCCCTTATTTCGAGGGTTTCTTCCGGTAAGCATCATGCTGCCTAGATCGCATCTTGCGATCTAGGCAGTATATGTTTATTCGTTACCTTGTGTTACTCGTGCTGAAGCGTTGTTGATGGCGAGTAGCACTATTTATCGTAGATGTTTTGGGGCTTGCATTGATGCTTTTCTTATGCATATTTGCTTAGCAATGCCGTCCCTCGATATCTAGCTGTCCTTACACCTATTCAGGTGTAAGGGCAGCTTGTTCGTTATTTAGTAGATCCAATCTGTTATAGTTGCTCTTTGTTTCAAGGATTAGTTTAATATCTGCATGATTAGGCCTTATGCTGGGGTTGGATGATCCGGTAGTGCGTGAGGTGTTGTTTTACCGTTCCTACAAGGGATGTTCCGGGAATTGACTTAATGTTGGTTTTTAGGCCTCTTTTAGAAATAGTTTCCATCATCTTTTGTATCTGCTAGGCCCAACTACGCGTAGGATGTTCCGATTATGCGGTGAAAACCCTAAACTGTCGTAGATTGGTTTAGCGTTGTTTTGATCGAGCAGGATCCCCATGTCATCGTAAATCCAACGTGAACCATGGGGCGATCGGCTCTTTGAGCCGATCCACAGGGCAACCTGAGAGCCGACCGGCTCGTATTTAATGTTTACGTGTCTACCATGGAGACTAGTTGAAGTAATCAACACCTTCCCGATCAGGTATAGGTCGTGTGCACGCCTGCAACCGCAGGATGTGGCTGGGACTTTGTGGGACGACGCGAGGCACCAGGCCCACTTAGCAGTCTTGGGAGTCTCCGGCTCTTCGTGTTGCTTAACCACGCCGCCGGTGGGTTTTGGCAGGCAACACATTTCGCACGCCCTTGGGACACTTTCTACAACAACCACGCCAACATCGGCAGCCAAGATGTCGGACGAACCGATCAAGTCTGCCTCCCGAGCATAAGAAGAAATACGATGAGCTGAAGGTCATCTGAAGCCGATCTCATCGGCTCTTTTGAAAGACCCGTTCGCACGGCATCAGGTTCAAAGGATTCACACCGAAGGCGCGTTCGAGGATTAGATCTCTCTCCCTTCGGAGGAACGTACGAGCCCCTGCGCCAGGAAATTAACTATGCTGTGGCTCATTCTCTACATCGACATTCTGAGAGCCTGGTGAATACGCTTGAGCGAGGTTGCGCCGTGTGGTGCAAGAAATCATGAAACATCAAGTATTCTCCGTCAGGACCTGCTTTAGGGACTCACCAGGAGAGATACCATTCCACACCAGGCCACCACTGCCATTCGCGATGGCAGCTCCACAACAAGGTTCACGGCATACGTGGTCTACAAGGTTGGAGGTGATCCCCGGGCTACCACTTGTATGAGCCGCCCAAGGGAGATCCCACATGGATACGTGTGCACATACGTGCCGGATCGCAACAAATGGACGCACGCGATCCAAACTTCGGCGGAGGGATTGCCGGGTAGGAAGCGATTGTTACGACAGGAGGGATTCTGGAGCAGCGGGGAGTTCTGGAGCAGATGCTGAGAAACAGGCGTGGCTAACTAAATATGCCACTACAACAGTCCGGACACCTCAACCCCTACAGCTCCTACGGTCGATCAGCGCAATCTTGTGAGACCAGTTCGGTATCCCGCCGAAGAAGAAAACAATCGGCTATTCCAAGCCGTATCCCAATGAGTATGACCTGATCCCGCCGCCACCTAAGCATCGGCTCCTCGACTTCACAAAATTCAAGGATCGTAAGGGTCTAGCTCCATCGAGCACGTGAGCCGATACTTGGCACACTGGGCATGGTTTCAGCATCGTAACCGCTACGTGTGAGGTTCTTTGCTCAATCTCTCACGGGTCCAGCCTTTGTGGTACACCTCGTTACCCCCGATTCAGTTCGGACATGGAAGCAGCTGGAAGAACAGTTTCACATACAATATCATTCGGAAGCTACCGAAGCTGGCATTGCCGATCCGACACGTTCGGCAAAGGCGAGAGAGACAGTGTCTGAATACATTCAACGTTTCAGAACTATCAAGAACCGATGTTATTCGGTTCATTTATCGAGAAAGAAGCGGTGAGCTGGCCGTGAGCCTGCAGCGCCACTCAAGGATCTGACGTTCCAAGTGGAGTACAATTCGTTGGCGCACATGGTCCAGAGACTAACTTCGTATGAACAGCGCCACCCAGAACTGTACCAAGACAAGTTCAAGCGCACGATAGGCCTGGTCGACGCCGAGGAGGATGAAGACCTTGCGGAAGATCAGGAAGTCGCCGTGGCTGAATGGACTCGGATGGCAGTTCCCGTGTCCTGCAAATGGGTGAAACAACCAGGGCCTCCAAAAGGGTTTGACTTTGATTTAAGCAAAACTGAGCAGATTTTTGATTTGCTAAGGAGAAACACAGAGATACCCGAAGGCCACAAAATTCCTACGTCACAAGAGATGAACGGAGGCCATACGCAAATGGCATCACACGTTCACCCACGCCACCAACGACTGCAAAGTGTTGCGCGCACAGATTCAAATGGCGATAGAGTCAGGCCGATTACCGGACAATTGCCATGAAAGTAGACACATCCGTTCCGGCCAACATGGTGGATCTCGGTCACTCCCTGAGATGCGAGCCAGGTTTCTTTTGATGTCAACATGGCAGGCTTGGTATCCGCCATGAAGGATAAAGGTAAAGCGCACTCTGGCAAGGTGAAAGAAGAGGCAGTCCACGACCGGCCCCAACATGATAACAGACTGCACTGATTTAAAAAGAAGTGAGAATGCGGTATCAACGACCACTGCACGCATCTCCTTAACAAATATGAGCAGCAGTATGACCGACGTCGGCGCTACGACGTGGATGACGAAAATATCATCGGTCTCGATGCAGATGACGAAGGTATCGTCGATATGATAGAGACGATGAAGGTAACAGGGAGGTCAAGGGAGCAAGAAGACATGGATAGGCATTGGACTGTCCTTTCTAAACACTGCTGGGACTCGGAATGAGCCGATTGCCTACAATCGAGAACTGCCCAGAATGTAGACCGCAGAGGAAGGGAACTAATGAAGTTTCGGTGTCTGCGTCTCGGGCCTCTCCACCTCGGAGACAAACGAGCTGGTCTCAAGATGAAGACTTCGAGGAGTCGGATGAAGAAGAAGATAGGTACCACCGGCCAAGGTGGTGCCCCATGGACTCGGCCATTCTCGAAGCGTAGGGTGCGGCCGGCTGCGAAACCTGGAGGAAGCCGAAGCACACCTGTACACGTTGAGGAAGGCAAGGCCCGATCTGGCCGTGAAAATTCAGCAAACATTGAGACGGAGGCGCCCGCCAAAGAAAGTGTGGCGCCCTAAACACAAAGCCGATGGAGGCATCGGCTGATACAAACATGGTGTTTATACTCCCGTCGAGTTTTGTGCTCCAAAAGACGAGGAGTATCGGTGGCACAATTTGATTGCGGTCCACGGCCGGTGATCTTTGAGAAGACGAGAGAGAGCTACGAGCATTTGAAAGCCCTATACCCGAGAGGTTATATCAATGGGGCAGCCTGTCAGCAAGATGTTGGTTGACACGGGAGTGGCAGTCAACATAATGTGTATTCCATGCTACGACGTTTGGGACACTCCAATGACGATCTGATCAAGACCAACGTCACGTTAAGCGATTTCAACGGCCAAGCATCGGAAACCAAAGGTGTTCTGAATGTAGATCTCACCGTAAGGCCGAAAAACCATACCTACCTCATTCTTCATCGTCGACAGCAAAGCACTTACACGTCCCGCTAGGAAGGGATTGGATTCACGTAACTGTTGCATCCTCCACAATGCACCAATGCATCATACAATGGGATGGAGATGAAGTGGAGGTTGTTCAGCAGATGACTCAATCGAGATCTCACTAGCTGCCATGAATATTTGGGATGCAGACGACCAAGAGCCGCTCTGGAATCAGTTTGGACGGCTGTGAGCACATCGAAGCTTCAAAAAAGGGGTGAGGCTGGTCTTATCCACCGGCCTGAGTAACAAGATCTAAATCAGTAGGTGTACGTGGCAAGGCCGATCCCTGCGATCGGCCCAAAAAAATAAAAAGCACGAATCTCATCTCGAGCATGTCACGTAGCCATAGTAGGAAACCAAGAAGTTGTAGACCCTCATTGAGCATTGCGATGAAAAAGAGGCCGATTCTAGCAATCGGCCAAAATTATCCTCGACATGCATTTTCCTGTTCAGCATTGATCTAAGAAAGGATGAAAAGCCGATATCTTCAATCCCTTTGAAAAATCGGCTCGGGGGGCACTTAAACGGATAAGATACGAGGTTACGAAGTATGAAGTGGCTGTCAATGGCCAGCAGCTCAAGATATATTCCTCGAAGATGATGGACATTGGAATACCGGGGCCGATGCATAAGTAGATCGGCCGGAAAAAATATAAATTTTTTAACAGCCGATGTACAGCCATCGACTCTAGAATAAAAAGCCGATGCACAGCCATCGACTCTAGAATTACAAGCACAAACTGCCACATGCGCAGGCCCTACTGAAGGAAAGTTTTAAGGCGCGGAGTGCACCAGCACGGACGTGATCCACCTCTGCGATCTCGGCCTTGTCGTCATCATCCTTGCCTGTCACCAGTTGCTTGTTCAAGGCACGTATCTCGCCAAGTCAGTTTTCAGTTCAGCCTTGAGGCCTTCTGCTTCCCGTTGGGAGCGAGCAATGGAAGCTCCTTGTCACAGATGAGCTCTTTGGTGACCCGCACCTTTTCTTCGAGATCCTTCAGCTCCTTTCGTAAGATCTCAGCTCAATGCCGACAGAGGTGTCAGTCTTGGCATCCAAAGCTGCCTTTTTTCGTTAAGCCGTTGACATTTGTCTGCAATATCGGCTTTAGCGGGAGTTGGGCGTGGCGTAAGTCAATTCTCCGACGAGCCAACTGCACCCTTTACAACATAACGCATGACCGGCCAGAGTTCAACCGCAGCGCACGGGACGTGAGGCTGATTTCTTCAAGAATGTTCTTCACCTCCTCAGAGTTTTCGACTAATGTCTCAATGGGTGAAGAAAGCAGAGCTTTGAGGCGTTGGAGTTGGTCAGCGATGACGCTGGGGCTCGGTTCATCACGTGCTGTGGAGTGGGCCGGCTCGATAGATTCAGGGTCGAACGACAGCAAGCCTGAGAGATCACAGCCCTGACAAACAACAAAGCAGCATAAGTCTGCAGATCAGGGTAAGGGCAAGCCCAACAAAGGGAGCATACCTCTCCTATGACCATGGGAACAGCCGATGACGAAGCAATCGGCTGTGGCGTCTCTGCCTGGGGTTTGGCCAAGGTGGCAACTTGGTCGATGTCACCTTTAGAGGTTGTTACCTCCAGAGTTGTGGAGGGCATCAGAACTTCCTCGACATCCCCACTGGAAGTTTCATCAGTCTGCAAAAAAGATGGTGAGCCGATCTGGGCAGCAAAGCACAAGAACTAAGCTAGGAGGAGTTGGAGAGCCGTTACATTTGAAGCTTCTTGGTTCGAGGAAGGGTTTGCTGATCCTTCCGAGCCCTCTTGGTGCATTGACTCTTTGTGCGTAAGCTTCCTTGCCCTGTTTTGATGGGAGCTTGAAGGGCAGCAGGTTCAGGGGCTGACCTTTTCTTGGAAGCCGATGGTGGCACATCTGGCTGTTTTTGCGTGGTGGTGTCCTCAGAGGTGCCCGAGCTTGAGCCTCGTCGGCTGGACTGTGTCTCCTCGCTGGTATTGTCTTCGGTAGAGGTCTACAAGAGCAGGATTAATGGACACTGACATGCTATAAAAGAATAGAAGGATGAATGGAACAAGATGGGGTATAGAACAGCTTACATATAAGCTTTCTGGAGCTGGCGCAGGGTTTTTGCCCTTCAAAGTTTTCCTGGCAGCTACTTTTCTCACTGCTGTTCTCGCCCTGACTAGGCTCGGGGGCAGCTGGCCTAAGTGTCTTTACTCTTGGGAGCCGATTTTATTGGAATCGAGTGCTGTCTGCAACCCTTTTTAAAAGGTGGTGAGTTCTTGCAAAAGGACCACCGGAGCCGGTGGGAGGAATTTGAAGGGGATCCATCATCATTGACGGGCTCTGGGCCATCTTGTTCCGCAAAGAAACGGGTTATAAAGCATCATGGAAACTATCGCAAAGAAATTTGCGAGCAAGTGGTACCTGTTCTGCGAAGTATCAGCTTCGGCGTTGTTTCAAACGGTCTCTCTCTCTGAAGGCATGGGTCTTCCACATTGTCCACCAGATCTCAAAGTCATCATCGAAGAGATGAAGGATAGATTGTGAGGGATTGGAATGACTAGAGCATCAAAAAAGGAGTAACATCTTTACTGGTGATAACATCAGGCAAGTCAGCCCTGCTCGATTAGATGGTGGAGAAAGAGGTGAGGAGACACCTGCCCAAGACCGGTGCCGGCCTACTACGACCGGCTGGTAAGATTCATAACCAGGTTTTATGATCCTGTTTGAGGTGCTCATGCCAATCGGGAGGAAGCAGGGACGGATCATGATGGAATATAACCGCCGAGTGTCATCGGCAAGCTGTCTAACACAGAAGGAGACCCGGGTTTTCAAAATTTTTCAGACTCCTGATAAGGAAAGAAGAGAGGGTCATCCAGGCCCTGGTAAAAAGTTCTGAACCATCCTGATGCTTCCTTAGGGTTCAGTTTGATGCCTGGAAGACTATACAAGGCTTGGCCGAATGGTACAATGGATTGGCTTCCCGTTGGTGTTTGGAAAGGTGCAGGTAGCCAAAGGTGGAAAGTTAGGGATGTGGTTAGTCAGATTGAGCCCATAACTGAATAAACCACCAGGGGCCTCCCGTTTTAACTGTCTTTTGGGAGAATAGTTTAACGTACATCGAGTTGGAGGTATCGATAGACTTCTCCCAGAAACAGCTTGCCAATGCCATGTTGGGTGCCTTTGGCAAGTTCATAGGCCAAAGAGAGATAGTTCTTGGTGGGAGGAGGGAGAAGACATGGCTACAGAGGAAGGGTTTTTTTGCCGATGGCTAGTATGGAACAAGAGGATGAAGAAGCGAATTGCTCGATCGATTTAAAATAAAGGGGACTTGGAGATTTAATCTTGTGGTGATTTCAGGAAGTGGTGCAAAACTGTCAAATCGTGCGGAAAGTTGAGAAGGCAAGGCATCATGATGTAGGATACTGCGACGGTTCTGCTCTGCTACGACATGACCCTTCGAAGGAACACAGTGGTTTTGAAATTATCATTACCAAAACCAGGGGGCATGTGTTATCCCCAATTTTAGCCAAATCAGGAGATGGGCCGTAATTGAGATGGGCTTGAAGAAGATGCACGTGGAGAATATCTGAAGCGGCCTCGCACGAGAGTTTGGGCTAAATTGCCCGTGTATCTGTATATTATTAGATCGTATTTAGAATTAAAAGATAGAGTTTGGCTCGTACACGGTTACGCCCGAATTAGAAAGTCCCTTGGACTATAAATATGTACCTAGGGTTATTGAGAAAGAGACAATCACATTCACAACAAACACAAACCAGAGCGCATCGCCACCCCTTATTTCGAGGGTTTCTTCCGGGTAAGCATCATGCTGCCTAGATCGCATCTTGCGATCTAGGCATATACGTTTATTCGTTACCTTGTGTTACTCGTGCTGAAGCGTTGTTGATGGCGGTAGCACTATTTATCGTAGATGTTTTGGGGCTTGCATTGATGCTTTTCTTATGCATATTTGCTTAGCAATGCCGTCCCTCGATATCTAGCTGCCCTTACACCTATTCAGGTGTAAGGGCGCACTTGCTTGTTCGTTACTTAGTAGATCCAATCTGTTATAGTTGCTCCTTGTTTCAAGGATTAGTTTAATATCTGCATGATTAGGCCTTATGCTGGGGTTGGATGATCCGATAGTGCGTGAGGTGTTGTTTTACCGTTCTACAAGGGATGTTCCGGGAATTGACTTAATGTTGGTTTTTAGGCCTCTTTTAAGGTTAGTTTCCATCATCTTTCGTATCTGCTAGGCCCAACTACGCGTAGGATGTTCCGATTATGCGGTGAAAACCCTAAACTGTCGTAGATTGGTTTAGCTTTGTTTTGATCAGCAGGATCCCCATGTCATCGTAAATCCAACGTGAACCATGGGGGCGATCGGCTCTTTGAGCCGATCCACACAACGAGAGCCGATCGGGCTCGTATTTAATGTTTACGTGTCTACCATGCAGGAGACTAGTTAAGTAATCCAACACCTTCCTGATCAGGTATAGGTCAGGTGGCACGCCCTTGCAACCGCCAGGACGTGTGCTGGGACTTTGCGGGACGACGCGAGGCACCAGGACCCACTTAGCAGTTTTGGGAGTCTCCCGGCTCTTCGTGTTGCTTAACCACTGCTCGCCGGTGGGTTTTGGCAGGCAACATATCCCTAGTGGCAACAACACATCCACAACCTTAGAACTTTCTGTCACTGTCCCAGATTTAATGGAGGCATGAACCACTATCGAGCATAAATACTCCCTCTTGGAGTTAAGAGCAAAAACTTGGCCGAGCCTCTACTAATAACGGAGAGCATGCAAGATCATAAACAACACATAGGTAATAGATTGATAATTAACATAACATAGTATTCTCTATCCATCGGATCCAGACAAACACAACATATAGCATTACAGATAGATGATCTTGATCATGTTAGGCAGCTCACAAGATCCAACAATGAAGCACATAAGGAGAAGACGACCATCTAGCTACCGCTATGGACCCATAGTCAGGGTGAACTACTCACTCATCACTCCGGAGGCGACCATGGCGGTGAAGAAGAATCCTCGGGAGATGATTCCCCTCTCCGGCAAGTGCCGGAGGCGATCTCTGAATCCCGAGATGGGATTGGCGGCGGCGCGTCTCAAGAAGGTTTTCCGTATCGTGGCTCGGTGGGGGTTTCGCCCGGAGGCTTTAAGTAGGCGGAAGGGTAGGTCAGGGGGCCACACGAGGGACCCACACAACAGGGCCACGCGGCCAGGGCCAGGCCACGCCGCCCTAGCGTGTCGTCGCCTCGTGGCCCCACTTCGTTTCCTCTTCGGTCTTACGGAAGCTTCGTGCAAAAGGGTACTGGCGTTGATTTCGTCCAATTCCGAGAATATTTCCTTACTAGGATTTCTAAAACCAAAACAGCAAGAAAACAGCAACTGGCTCTTCGGCATCTTGTCAATAGGTTAGTGCCGGAAAATGCATAATAACGACATATAATGTGTATAAAACATGTGAGTATCATCATAAAAGTAGCATGGAACATAAGAAATTATAGATACGTTTGGGACGTATCACCGGCCTATGGGGTGGGCCCCTCGGGCGCCCCCCGATGCTGCCCCTTCGCCTATTTATTTCTTCCATCGTGAAAACCCTAGTACCGAGAGCCACGATACGAGAAAAGTTCCAAAGACGCCGCCGCCGTCAACCCCATCTCGGGGGGTTCAGAAGATCGCCTCCGGCACCCTGCCGGAGAGGGGAATCATCACGGAGGGCTCTACATCACCATGCCCGCCTTCGGACTAATGCGTGAGTAGTTCATCCTTGGACTACGGGTCCATAGCAATAGCTAGATGGTTGTCTTCTCCTCTTGTGCTATCATGTTTAGATCTTGTGAGCTGCCTATCATGATCAAGATCATCTATCTGTAATGCTACATGTTGTGTTTGTTGGGATCCGATGAATATGGAATACTATGTCAAGTTGATTATTGATCTATCATATGTGTTATTTATGTTCTTGCATGCTCTCCGTTGCTAGTAGAGGCTCTGCCAAGTTGATACTTGTGACTCGAAGAGGGAGTATTTATGCTAGATAGTGGGTTCATGTCTCCATTGAATCTTGGGGAGTGACAACCCTAAGGTTGTGGATGTGG
This sequence comes from Lolium multiflorum, assembly GCA_030979885.1. Classification (NCBI taxonomy): domain Eukaryota; kingdom Viridiplantae; phylum Streptophyta; class Magnoliopsida; order Poales; family Poaceae; genus Lolium; species Lolium multiflorum. Next base: position 342,868,595 of record CM061749.1, read on the forward strand.
ATGTTGCCACTAGATAAAACATCAATGCTTTGTCTAAGGATATTTGTATTGTTTACATTACGCGAATACTTAATGCAATTGTCTGTTGTTTGCAACTTAATACTGGAAAGGGTGCGGATGCTAACCTTAAGGTGGACTTTTTAGGCATAGATGCATGTTGGATGGCGGTCTTTGTTCTTTGTCGTAATGCCCTAAGTAAATCTCATAGTAGTCATCATGATATGTATATGCATCTCTATTTGTCAATTGCCCAACTATAAGTTGTTCACCCAACATGCTATTTATCTTATTGGAGAGACACCACTAGTGAACTGTGGACCCGGTCCATTCTTTTACATCTGAAATACAACCTACTGCAATCATTGTTCTCTTTTTCTGCAAGCAAACATAATTCTCCACACCATACGTTTAATCCTTTGTTTCAGCAAGCCGGTGAGATTGACAACCTCACTTTGTTAAGTTGGGACAAAGTAGTTTGATTGTGTTGTGCAGGTTCCACGTTGGCGCCGGAATCCTTGGTGTTGCGCCGCACTACCTCCTTCACCAACAACCTTCACGTGGCCTTCATCTCCTACCGGTTCGATAAACCTTGGTTTCTTACTGAGGGAAAACTCGCTGTTGTACTCATCATACCTTCCTCTTGGGGTTCCCAACGGACGTGTGCTTTACCATCACAAGGAGCTGCCTCCACGCAAGCAGCAAAGGGCAGCTGTTGCGGCATTGGTGGCCGGTAATGCACCGGCGGGTGAAAGCCTTGCGGCTGCACGGGCGGCATAGGGGCCGATACTTTGTCTTGAAGACGGTTGTCGATAATCAGGGTGATGCTGATTGATTTTCGGGATCTTGCGATTTCGAAGATAGGATAAACCGGTCGGCAAATACTGCGGATCCAGCCGATCATGCACGCGTTAGTGCTGCTTCCAGCCGCCATGAAAATATTTCCTTGATGACGAAGTCGCTGGATGTTGACGAAGATGACGATGATGGATCCCGCCCGGATCACAAAATCCAGCCGACGCAATTCCCACAGACGGCGCCAGTTGACGAGGCGGTTCCTCGGCAATGCCCACCATGAGGGGCTTGGGTTTTAGAGAAAGGCGACGATTGAGGTTCCGGGAGCGAGACGGTACACGACGTACTCAGGTTCACGTCCCCGCGGTGGACGATCGCTACTGATGGGGTTCGTAGCATAGAAAACAAAAAATTTCCTACCGCAAGACGAATAAATCCAAGATCTAATCTATGGAACACCCAAGATCTAATCTACAAGATCGGAGCAACGAGATTGATATGAGACTAACCCTCGAAGATTTCCAAAGCCTACGAGATTAGATCCCGTTGTTGGTGTAGATGATCCCTGCTGCAATCCGGCAGCACTTCCGTACTCGGTCGCGCGTACGGTGTCGATGAAGCCCCTTCCTCACCCGTTCCAGCGGGCAGCGGAGGTGTGGTAGATCTCCACAGAATCCAGAGCACGACGGCGTGGTGGTGGTGGTGGAGAAGTGCGCAGGGCTTCGCCTGCAAGCGTATGGAGGAGGAAGAGAGAGGGCGGCTAGGGTTTGGGGATTGGTGAGTGGTGGCCACCCATCCCTCTTTATATGGGGAGGGGGGTCGGCCTAGGGTTCCCCCTGGCCCCACCTTGGCCGGCCATGGGGGGGTTTTCTTCCCCCTCAAGCCTTCCCCTTATCTCTTCATTTAAACACTTTATTTTAGAGATAGATCTTATCTCTAGATTTAAACCATTTAAATTAAGAGATAGATCTTATCTCTAAGGGGGGGCCGGCCTGGGCCCACATGTCATAGTGGGCAGGCCCCACCATGCCATGTGGCCTACGTGGCCTCTCTCGGGGTGGTGGGCCCACTGGTGGCCCTCTAGAACCTTCTAGAAGCTCCGGTCAAAACACCGGACTTTTCCATGGAAATGACTTCCTTATATGAATCTTATTCTCCGACCATTCCGGACCTCCTCGTGATGTCCTGGATCCCATCCGAGACTCCGAACAAAAACTTCGGACTCCATCTCATATTCTACTTATACATCGAACCTTAAGCGCGTCACCCTATGGTTCGTGAACTATGCAGACATGGTCTAGACTCCTTTCCGAGCAATAACCAATAGCGGGATCTGGAGATCCATAATGGCTCCCACATATTCAACGATGACTTAGTGATCGATTGAAGCATTTACATACGATGCTGATTCCCTTTGCTATATTTTACTTGCCCGAGGTTCGATCATCGGAATCTCCATACCTTGTTCAACCTCGTTGATAAGTACTCTTTACTCGTACAGTGGTATGTCATCTCTTATGATCCAATCATATGCTTGCAAGCTAATCGATGACATTCCACCGAGAGGGCCCAGTATATCTATCCGTCATCGGATGGACAAATCCCACTCCGATCCATATGCCTCAACTCACACTTTGCAAATACTTAATCCCATCTTTATAACCACCCATTTACGCAATGGCGTTTGATGTAATCAAATTACCCTTCCGGTGTAAGTGATTTACATGATCTCATGGTCGTAGGACTTAGGCAACTATGTATCGAAAGCTTATAGCAAATTGAACCTAATGACTTGATCTTATGCTACGCTCATTTGGGTGTGTGTCCATTATATCATTCAACTAATGACATAACCTTGTTATTAATAACATCCAATGTTCATGATCACGAAACCATGATCATCCATTAATCAAGAAGCTAGTTATACAAGAGGCTTACTAGGGACTCCTTGTTGTTTACATAACACACATGTATCAATGTTTCGGTTAATACAATTATAGCATGGTATGCAAACATTTATCATAAACACAAAGATATTATAATAACCACTTTATTATTGCCTCTTGGGCATATCTCCAACAAATTGCACTAGGCAAGATCCAGATTACATTGTAAAGCAACAAACACCCATGGCATTCTGGTGTTGGTCATGCTTTGCCCTAGGGAGAGCTTTAGTCAACGGATCTGCAACATTCAGATCTGTGTGTACTTTGCAAATCTCTACTTCACCATCTTCGATGTACTCGCGAATCGAATGAAAACGCAACTTGATATGCTTTAGCTTCTTGTGTGACCTTGGTTCCTTTGCATTGGCGATGGCACCCGTGTTGTCACAATAAATGACTAACGGGTCCAACGCACTAGGAACCACACAAAGCTCAACAATGAACCTCTTTATCCATACCGCTTCCGATGAAGCCTCCGAAGACGCTATATATTCAGATTCTGTTGAAGATTTCGCCACCGTGCACTCCTTGGAACTGCTCCAGCTTACTGCAGCACCATTCAATATAAACACGTACCCAGACTGAGACTTAGAGTCATCAGGATCGGTGTTCCAACTTGCATCGGTGTAATCGGTTACAACGAGCTCTTGGTCACCGCCATAACAAAGAAACATATCCTTAGTCCTTTTCAAGTACTTCAGGATATTCTTGACCGCTGTCCAGTGTTCCATTCCTGGATCACTTTGATATCTGCTGGTCAAACTAATAGCATGTGCGATATCCGGTCTAGTACACAACATGGCATACATGATAGAGCCTACTGCCGAAGCATATGGGATCTTGCTCATCCTCTCTCTTTCATTTGCCGTAGCCGGACCTTGAGTCTTACTCAAGACCTTACCTGGCAACATAGGCAAGAACCCTTTCTTGCTTTCATCCATTCTAAACTTCTTTAGAATCTTGTCCAGTATGTACTTTGTGAAAGGCCTATTAGGCGTCTTGATCTATCTCTATAAATCTTGATGCCTAAAATGTACGCTGCTTCACCAAGGTCTTTCATTGAAAAAGACTTATTCAAATAACCTTTAACGCTGCTTAATAGTTCTATATCATTCCCAATCAATAATATGTCATCTACATATAATATCAGGAATGCTACAGAGCTCCCACTCACTTTCTTGTAAATGCAGGCCTCACCATGAGTCCGTACAAACCCGAAGTCTTTGATCACTCCATCAGAGCGTTGATTCCAACTCCGGGATGCTTGCTTCAGTCCATAAATGGAACGCTCAAGTTTGCATACCTTGTCGCATTTTTAGGATCGACAAAACCTTTGGGTTGTACCATATACAACTCTTCCTCAATATCACCATTAAGGAACGCCATTTTGACATCCATCTGCCAAATCTCATAATCGAAAAATGCAGCTATTGCTAACAAAATCCTCACAGACTTTAGCTTCGCTACGAGTGAGAAAGTCTCATCGTAGTCAACTCCTTGAATTTGTCGGAAACAAGTCGAGCTTTATAGACAGTAATATTACCATCGGCATCTGTTTTTCTCTTGAAGATCCATTTATTCTCGACAGCCTTGCGGCTATCAGGTAAGTCTACCAAAGTCCATACTTGGTTATCATACATGGATCCCATTTCGGATTTCATGGCTTCTTGCCATTTGTTGGAATCTGGGCTCATCATCGCTTCTTCATACGTCGCAGGGTCTTCATCATTGTCGTCCACAATCATGACATTTAGATAGGATCATACCAATCAGAGTGGTACGTTCCCTCGTCGATATGCGAGGTTCGTAGCTTCCTCGTTCGAAGTTCATGATCATCAACATTTGCTTCCTCTCCTATCGGTGCAGGCTGCACAGGAACTTCTTCCACTGCGCTACTCTGATCTATGAAGAGAAGGTTCATCAACCTCGTCGAGTTCTACTTTCCTTCCTCACTTCTTTAGTGAGAAACTCCTTCTCAAGAAAGGATCCATTCTTGGCAACAAAGATTTTGCCTTCGGATCTGTGATAGAGTGTACCCAATTGTTTCTTTAGGGTATCCTATGAAGACGCATTTCTCCGCTTTGGGTTCTAGCTTGTCAGGCTGTAACTTCTTTACATAGGCTTCGCAACCCCAAACTTTAAGGAATGACAACTTAGGTTTCTTCCCAAACCATAATTCATATGGTGTCGTTTCAACGGATTTAGATGGTGCCCTATTTAAAGTGAATGCGGCTGTCTCTAATGCATAACCCCAAACGATAACGGCAAATCGGTAAGAGACATCATAGACCGAACCATATCTAAGAGAGTTTGATTACGACGTTCGGACACACCATTGCGTTGTGGTGTTCCCGGCGGTGTCAACTGTGAAAGTATTCCGCATTTCTTTAAATGCATGCCAAACTCATAACTCGGATATTCGCCTCCGCGATCAGAACGCAGAAACTTAATCTTCTTGTTACGTTGATTTTCTACTTCACTTTGGAATTCCTTGAACTTCTCAAAAGTCTCGGACTTATGTTTCATAAAGTAAATATACCCATATCTACTCAGATCATCCGTGAAGGTTAGAACATAACGATAACCACACGCGATGCTACACTCATTGGTCCGCACACATCGGTATGTATGATTTCCAATAAGTGTGTAGCTCGCTCCATTGTACCAGAAAATGGAGTCTTAGTCATTTTTCCCATTAGACATGCTTCGCATCTGTCAAGTGACTCAAAGTCAAGTGACTCAAGAAGTCCATCGGAATGGAGTTTCTTCATGCGCTTCACTCCAATATGACCAAGACGACAGTGCCACATATAAGTAGAATTATCATTCAATTTAATTCGCTTAGCATCAATGTTATGAATATGTGTATCACTACTATCGAGATTTAACAAGAATAAACCATTCATCTCAGGTGCATGGCCATAAAAGACATTACTCATATAAATCGAACAACCATTATTCTCATACTTAAACGAATAACCGTCTTGCATCAAACAAGATCCAGATATAATGTTCATGCTCAACACAGGTACCAAATAACAATTATTAAGTTTAAAACTAATCCCAAGGTAGATGTAGAGGGAGCGTGCCGACGATCACATCGACCTTGGATCCATTTCCAACGCGCATCGTCACCTCGTCCCTCGCCAGGCTTCGTTTATTCCGCAGTTCTGTTTCGAGTTACAAATGTGAGCAACGAACCAGTATCAAATACCCAGGCACTACTACGAGAACCGGTAAGATAGACATCTATAACATGTATATCAAATATACCTTTCTTCTTGACGTGGCAGCTCTTCAGATCGGCCAAGTATTTGGAGCAATTGCGCTTCTAGTGCCCCTTCCCCTGGAAGTAGTAGCACACAGTCTCAGGCTTAGGACCAGCCTTAGGCTTCTCAGGAGGCGTGATGACCCACAAGTATAGGGGGTGTATCATAGTACTTTCGATAAATAAGAGTGTCGAACCCAACGAGGAGCAGAAGGTGTTGACAGCTTGATGAAGGATTCACTGTAAATGCTCACAGACAAGTTTTCAGGGGGTTTTGATATAGCAGGTAAATAAAGTACAAGCAAGTAAAATGCGGGAGTAATAATTGCAGCGAGCGGCCCAATCCTTTTTAGCACAAAGGACAAGCCGGTTTGTTTACTTATAATGACCAAACGTTCTTGAGGACACACGGAATTTAGTCTAGTGCTTTCGCTTCATATAGTTGATTAATCTTCATTGTTTTGATAAGTGTTGTGTGGGTGAACCTATGCTAATGCACCGCCCTTTTCTAGGACTAATACATACTTGTGATTAAATCCTTGCAAGCATCCGCAAATACAAGAAAGTAATTAAGATAAATCTAACCACAGCCTTAAACTCTGAGATCCTGCTATCCCTCCTGCATCGATATACCAACGGGGGTTCAGGTTTCTGTCACTCCGGCAACCCCACAATTAGCAAACGAATACAAGATGTACTCCCCTAGGCCCATAAAGGTGAAGTATCATGTAGTCGACGTTCACATGACACCACTAGAAGAATAACACCACAACTTAAATATCAAACCATTAAATATTACTCAACATAGTTCACTACTAACATTTAGACTTCACCCATGTCCTCAAGAACTAAACGAACTACTCACGAGACATCATATGGAACATAATCAGAGGTGATATGATGATGGATAACAATCTGAACATAAACCTTGATCCAATGGTTTTACTCAATAGCATCAATAACAAGTAGTAATCAATACCGGGAGAGTTTCCCCTATGAAATACTCAAGATTCAACCCTAGATGTTACAAGGAGACGAGGTGCAGCGGTGGAGATGGCGGTGTCGATGGAGATGATGATGATGATGATCCCAATGAAGTCCAGCTCGATGACGGTGACGATGGCGTCGATTTCCCCTCCGGAGGAATTTCCACGGCGGATTCCTGCCCGCCGGAGAGCTCTTTTCTCTCTGGTGTTTTTCCGCCAGAGGTGGCCGTGTCCCTTCTCGATTATCCCCGTAGCTTAGGTTTTTGGGTAGATGAAGTACGCGAAAGAGAGGAGGCCGAGAGGGGCGTGGGCCCCTCCCCCACGGCGGCGCGGCCAGGCAGGGCCCGCGCGGCCTATGGGGGGCCATGGCGGCCCTCCTCGGCCTCTCCTTTTGGTTGGCTCCGTCATCGGGAAAATAAGAACTTCGGTGTATTTTCCGTCAATTGTTGATCTTCGGAAATATGGTATCCTGACGGTGCTCCAGCAGAATCCTGACTCCGGTGAATAATTCTCCAATAATCATGAAACATGCAAAATAGGTGAAATAACATAAGTATCATCTCTAAATATGAAATATATCAATGAATAACAGTAAATTATGATATAAAATAGTGATGCAAAATGGACGTATCAACTCCCCCCAAGCTTAGACCTCGCTTGTCCCCAAGCGAAACTGAGCTCAGTAAACAAGACCACATGTTTATGGAGTGAAGAGTCGACAAATAAAATACGGACAAGAAGCATCACACTTATTAATTCACACAAGACATTCTAGTAAACATCTTCCTCATATAACACAACTTGAAATAAGTAAAGAGAAATCACAAATAAAGGTGCATAGGAAATCACAATTGGTTATGGCAAACTTTGTTCTTGGTCAAAGAACTATTAACAGATTGTACTTATCTTCCAAGCAAAGCCTTTATATTAAAACTTATATGGCAGAGCTTACACCCTTAATCATAACAATCTCCTCATAATCATTGATAGCCTTCAAAGTCATATTCATTCAGATAAAATTTGTACTAAACAAGGAAGAATAAAAAGGCATGATTAAATAGATCATAATATAAATGGTTTGATCACAACAACTCAATTGCTTGCTTGAGATAGAGGGAAATAGGTTTACTGACTCATCATAAAAGTAAAAGATAGGCCCTTCGCAGAGGGAAGCAGGGATTAAATCATGTGCTAGAGCTTTTCAAGTTTTGAAATCATATAAAGAGCATAAAAGTAAGATTTTGAGAGGTGTTTGTTGTTGTCAACGAATGGTAGTGGGCACTCTAACCCCCTTGCCAAACAGAACTTTCAAGAGCGGCTCCCATGAAGGACATTATCTCTACCAACAAGGTAGATCATCCCTCTTCTCTTTTGTTTACACATGTATTTTAGTTTTATTTATGGATGACACTCCCCCCAACCTTTGCTTTCACAAGCCATGGCTAACCGAATCCTCGGGTGCTTTCCAACATTTCACATACCATGGTGCTGCGGTCAGAAACCCACCGGCGAGCAGCGACGGGCAACACGGTAGAGCCGGGAGGCTCCCAGGACTGCGGCTGGCCCTGGTCCCTCCGAGCGACGGCCCGCAAAGACTCGGCACGCACGTCCGATGCTGGTGCAATGCCACCTGACCTATACCTGGTCGGGAAGGTGATGGATGTGCTAGTTTCGCATGGCATACACGTAAACATTAAATACGAGCCTCGATCGGCTCTCAGGTTGTCCTGTGAATCGGCTCGAAGAGCCGATCCACCCATGATCCTTACGGGGTGTACGAATATATGGTGGTCCTGCTTGATCAAAATAAAGCTAAAACGACCTACTACGATTTAGGGTTTCACCACATAATCGGAACATCCTACTCGTGATTGAGCCTGGGCCACACACGGTGATCGTAAACCGACCCTAGGCAAGGCCTAAAAACCAACACGAGGTTGATCCTCGAACATCCGTCTAGGGCTAGCAAACTACACCCTACGCGCCACTGGATCCTTCAACCCGTTTGTAAGGCCTAACTATGCAGATATTAAACTAATCCTTGGAGAACAAGGAGCAACCATAACGGATCGGATCTACTAAATAACGATCAAGCGGGGTGTACGTCTAAGGGTTGCACGACGACAGCATATGATACGATGAACAATGCTAACCCTAATACATCTAAGATAACTACGTTGCTCGCCATCAAAAAGGCTTCAGCACGAGCAACGCATGAACGGCGAATAAACACATACTGCCTATGCGATCTAGGCAGCATGATGCTTACCCGAAAGAAACCCTCGAGACAAGGGAGTTGGCGATGCGCCTAGATTGGTTTGTGGTGAACGTGATTGTTGTTTATTTCATAAACCCTAGATACATATTTATAGTCCGTAGACTTTCTAACGTGGGAATAATCCCAACCGGGCACGAGCCAAACTCTATCTAACCGACACGTATCCTACTATATTACAGATACACGGGCAAACTAGCCCAAACTTTGCATATAAGGCCGATTCATGTATTTCTTCCATGTATATTCTTCAAGCCCATCTTGATCGCGGCCCACCTCTGACTCGGTCAAATTCTGGTGATAACACATGCCCCCTGGTTTTGGAATTGATAATTCCAAAATCACTCTGCTTTTTCTTCGTCGGGTCATGTCGTGGCAGAGCCGTTGATATCCTTCATCATGATGCCTTGCCTTCTCAACTTCTCCGCGTGACTTGGCAGTTTTCTCTTTGGGCACCACCTCCTCGGAAACTGCTGTGGCATTGAATTTCCACTATATCCCCTTTATTTAACTGCGCCGAACGGTTCGCCACTTCATCCCCTTGCTCTGTTCCGGCCATCGGCACCTAAAAAACCCTCTTTCCCTGCAGCAATGTCTTCCTCTTCCTCCATCTCCTCAGGCCTCTCTCTCCAATCTTCCTCCTCGAGCGAGCAGGAGTGGAACTTTGATCACGTGCCAGACGGTCCACCCGAAGCACTCGTCGGGTCAGATGGTGACTTACCTCTGACCGATGGGGAGGATGACCTCGAGTTCCTCATCGAGGGGGAGCTGAAGAGCGAAAGCGAAGACGACCTCCACTCCTCGAGGAGGAGGAAGAAGAAGAAGCAGAGGAAGAAGAGGAAGAGGAGGAGGATGATTCCTCCTCCTCCGCTGGGTATCCGCCGGCGAAGCGCTTCCGCGCTTGGGCGGACAGCGAGGATGATGATGATGACGAGGAAGAAGAGGCTCCGGCCGAGGGCTGGGGTAGCAGCGACGAGGAACTCTCCGGAAGCAGCGCCGACGGCAGCGATGCCGACGACGAGGCCAGCGAGGATTAGTAAAGTAGGACTAGTAGTCCCTGAGCAATCGGCTCTTCCTTTGTTCTTCCTTTCTTGAGCAATCTGCTCTTCATTGTAAAAACCCCTCTTATTATGAAGAAGAAACTTCTCAAATGATTCTGTCCTTTCACCAAATTTACCGATTGCTAAAATAAGTCAACAAATTACGAGCCGATGGCAGCGCACCGGACCTTGCCATGAAACGCGAGCAAAGCCAACTCTATTGTTTATCCAAATGGTAATCTGTGACTTGTCCGCAAGGGCAAAACCCAAATCCCCAAAACGCCACTTGAACAGATCCAACCCACGGCCATATGAACCTCAGATGTCAATCACGCAGGTTCGCAACTGCAATGGATCCATGGGCAACACCATCCAATGCCCACGCTATGGTTTCCAGCCTGAAGGTGATCCTTAACTGCTCCTTGCTGTCCGAACATAGCGCCTTGCTCTATCTTTTCGCAGCAACAGAAACGGTTCTCCCCTGTAGATGACGACGGCTTCCCTTTCAGGATCCTTTCAGCAGCTCTAGTAGTCTTCTTCTGCAACAACTCGCCGCTTTCGAAGAAGGTTATGATGCAGGGTCAGCCGATGACACTCCAATCGGCTTCCAAAAACAGAGTGTCTACCAAATCAGCTGCCCCCCGAGCCTCAGTTAAGGCGAGAACAGTGGCGAGGACACACAGTTCAATCCAAGGGCCTTGAACCCAGGCAATTGAGACAGCCACCATGCAGAGGTCCTAGCCATTCCTACGAGCGTAGCTGAGAAAGTGGCCAACTTAGCCAAGCCGACGATAGATATACCGGAGCCGATCACCTTTTCTTCCACTGAAAGCCGATATTGCAGACGAAACACCAACGGCCTAATGAGCAAAGGGTTGGAGATTGGCCTTGAGGCTGAACTGAAGACCGACTTGGTCGAAATCCGTGTCTTGAACACGCAGCTGGTAGATCTTGTGTAATTTGTACTAGAGTCGATGTCTGTGCATCGGCTGTAAATATTTTTTTTACTGGCCGATTTTTCTATCGGCCCCCAATATTTCACTGCACATGTATCGCACATGTTCATCTGATTAGGTGCCCCCGAGCCGAATCTGTCGGTGCTGCAGATATCGGCTCTAGTTAGCCAAGGCACTGTATTTGAACGTCGGCTCCGTTAGGACTAATGTTGACTCTCATCAGCCGACGTAAAACCGCTGCCCATTAGATCGACGTTGAACACAGGCAGAATGTGTGGTGAGGATAATTTTGGCCGATTGCCGGAATCGGCCTCCATGTCGATTGAATCGCTCAATGAAGGTTTTGCAATGTTCCTCCATAGATCTTTGGGGCCGATCCCAAGGATCGGCCTCGCCACGTTTGTCCATAGGTTTGTTCTTGCTATACGGTCAGGCCGGTGGATAAGACCAGCCTAACCCCGTCCTTCGTCACGTCGATGCGCTCGCAGTCGTCCAAATTGATGCCTGAGAGTGGCTCTTGGCCTGTTGTCTCCCAAGCGTTCATGCCAGTTGAAATCTCGGCTGAGTCATCTGCATGGACGACCTCTACTTCATCTCCATCCCACTGTATTACGCATTGGTGCATCATGGATGGAATGCAACAGTTGGCGTGGATCCAATCTCCTCCTAACAGGACAGCATAGGTGCTCTTGCTATCGACAACAAAGAACGTCGTAGGGATGGTTTTCCTTCCTACGGTCAGATCCGCGTTCAGAACACCTTGTGCGTCGATGCTTGGCCGTTGAAATCGCTCAATGTCACGTTGGTCTTGATCAGATCCGAGCTAGAGCGTCCCAACCGACGTAGCATGGAGTATGGCATAATGTTGACTGCCGCTCCGTGTCCACCAGCATCTTGTTGACAGGCTGCCCATCGATATAACCTCGCAAGTACAGGGCCTTCAGATGTCTGTAGCTTCTTTCTCGTGGCTTCTCAAAGATAACGGTCGTGCCGCAGTCAAGTTGTGCCACAGGTGCTTCGTCTAATCCTGGAGCACTAAACTCCGTCGGAAGGATGAACACCATGTTTGTGCCAGCCGATGTTTCATCATCGGCTTTCTTTTGTCTGGGGCGCCACTCTTTCCTTTGTGGCCGGCCTTCTTCGTCCAGGGTTCGCTGAATTTTAGCGGCCAGATCAGGCCGCGCCTTCCTCAACGTGTGCAGGTATAACCTTTCGGCTTCCTCCAAACCACGTAGTCGCTGAACCCTATGCTTTTGGGAACGGCTGAGTCCATCGGGCATCACCTTGGCCGGTGGTACTTATCTTCTTCTTCATCATCGTCTTCCAAATCCTCGAGATCTTCCACCCGAGGGGACTCAGCGTGCTTGTTCCGAGGCGGGAGAGGCCCTAGACGTTTGAACACGGACACGTTAGCTGCATCCTTCCTCTTCTGTCTACATTCGGGCAGTTGCCGATTGTAGGCAAGCGGCTCATTCGAATCCCAGCAGTGTCAAGAAGGGACAGTCCCAGGCCTATCCTCATCGTCTTGCTCTCTTGACTTTTCCTTGGCATGGCGCTCATATCTCTCCTCGTCGCGATCATGCCGACGATGTCTCCTGGCGTCCCTAGCCGAGACGATCTCTTTCATCATCGTCGTTGGGTCGTCGGCGTTGGTCATATTGACTCACATACTTGTTGAGGAGGTGATCGGAGAGAGGTCGCTGATATCTCATTCTCACTTCTCCCTCTGTGATGTAGCGCTTGCCATCGTGACGGAGCCGATCGCGTGGAATGGCTTCCTCTGTGTCCTTGCTACGAGAGCAGCTGCCTCGTCTCCGTCCTTACCAGAGTGGTGTCCAGGTCCTACCATGTTGATGTTGAACGAGAATCCTGGCTGGCACCCTCCAGGGTAAGTGCACTCCACCATGTTAACGGCGGGGAAGGGGTGTGTGTCGACTTTCATGGCATACTGGCTGAAAATTAGACGCCCTTGTTCTATCGCCATTTGGACCTCTGCCGCCACACCCTGGTTGGTGGCATGGGTGAACGTGTTATGCCACTTGCATGGCTTTCCGTTCAGCTCCTGCGCCGTGGGGATCTTGTGGCCTTCGGGTACCTTTAGCTGCTTCTCCTTAAGTAAGAGGTCGAAAATCTGCTCAGCTTTGGTACGTCGAAGTCAAACCCTCTTGGAGGACCTTGTGGCTTAACCCACTTGCAGGACACGGGGCTTGCCCCCGAGTCCATTCAGCCACTGCTACCTCTTGATCTCCGCAGGCCTTCGTCTTCATCCGCCTCAACCAGGACCATCGCACGCTTGAATTTATCCTGGTATACATCCGGGTGGCGCTGTTCATATGACAGCTTCTGAACCATGTGCGCCGGTGAAGGGTAGTCTGCGGGAGGCCACGTCCTTGATCGGTGATGCGAGACCCACCACCGCCAACTCGATCGCTTTTCCACACGAACCGAATAGCATGGGTCCTAACGGTCCCGGCCGGACGTATTCGACCTGTTTCTCCGCGCTTCGACGTACTTGTGCTAAATCGGCAATGCCAGCCCCGAAGCCTCCGAGGATACTGCATGTGGAACTGCTCTTCCAAGCTTCCAAGTCCGGATTGAGTCGGTGGCAGCGATGTACCATCCGAAAGCCGATCCTGTGAGGGACTGTGCGAAGAACCTCACACGCAGCTCATCTGATGCTGAGATCGTGCCCAGGGTGCCAACATCGGCTCACATGCTCGATGGAGTTGGAACCATCTGATCCATTAAACTTGGAGAAATCAGGGAGCCGATATTTGGGTGGTAGCGGGATCAACTCGTACTCGTTAGGTACGGCTTGGAATAGCCGATTGTCCTACTTTTCGGCACCATGCCGAACTGGTCTCCCAGGATGGTACCGATCTGATCCGCGGTGCTGGCTGCAGGAGTCGAACTCTGAAGATTCGTCGGAGTGGCATACTTAGCCAGCCATGCTTGCTTTTCCAGCTCTGAGCCAACTGCAGGAGCTGAGCTCGGAGGTTCGTCGGAGTGGCATACTTAGCTAGCCACGTCCGCTTCTCAAGATCTGTTCCCGGTTCCTCCTGTTGTTCCAAAGATCCCTGCTGTTGCGTCTGGTTTGTGAGTGTCCAGCTGCGTCCGGCACGTATGTGCACGTGTATCCATGAGGGATCTCCTTAGGCGCCTCATGCAAGAACGGTAGTCACTAGGGTCACCACCGATCTTGTAGACGATATGCCGGTGAATTCGGCACTTCGGTGCTGCCAACGCGAATGGCAGCGGTGGCGGGACTGGGTGGCATCTCTCCTTGGTAAGTCCCGAGAGCTGGTGACGGAGAGTACTGATGCCTCATGATTTCCTGGATCACCCGAAGAGCGACACGCTCCAAAGTGTTCACCAGGCTCTCGGAACGGTGCAGCGAATGAGCTACCATGAAGTTAATCTCCTGACGCAGGGACCTGGTGCGTTCTTCTGACGGGGCGGACATGTCCACTCCATCGAGCGCGCCGGTGAGAACCCTTTCCACCCGATGCCATGTGAGGGTTCTGAAAAGAGCCGATGAGGTCGGCTTCGAGGATCGCTTGACCTCGTCATACTTCTTCTTGAGCTCCTCGGTCGATCCTCGTACGTGACTGGAGTGCCTTCCGCCATCTCGATGTAGATGGCGATGCGGTTGATGTCGAAGATTGTCCCACCGAGCGTGCCGCAATGTGTTGCGGTCGAAACCCACCGGCGAGCAGCGACGGCAACACGGTAGAGAGGAGGCTCCCAGACTGCGGGCTGGCCCTGGTCCCTCCGAGCGACAGCCCGCAAAGACTCGGCGCACGTCCGATGCCGGTGCAGGCGTGCCACCTGACCTATACCGGTCGGGAAGGTGATGGATGTGCATCGCTTAGTTTCCGCATGGCATACACGTAAACATTAAATACGAGCCTCGATCGGCTCTTGTCCTGTGAATCGGCTCGAAGAGCCGATCCACCCATGATCCGTACGGGGTGTACGAATATATGGTGGTCCTGCTTGATCAAAATAAAGCTAAAACGACCTACTACGATTTAGGGTTTTCACCACATAATCGGAACATCCTACTCGTGATTGAGCCTGGCGGCCACGCACGGTGATCGTAAACCGACCCTAGGCAAGGCCTAAAAACCAACACGAGGTTGATCCCCGGAACATCCTGTCTAGGGCTAGCAAACTACACCCTACGCGCCACTGGATCCTTCAACCCGTTTGTAAGGCCTAACTATGCAGATATTAAACTAATCCTTGGAGAACAAGGAGCAACCATAACGGATCGGATCTACTAAATAATGATCAAGCGGGGTGCCGCCCTTACACCTAAGGTAGGTGTAAGGGTGGCTAGACGTCTAAGGGTTGCACGACGACAGCATATGATACGATGAACAATGCTAACCCTAATACATCTAAGATAACTACGTTGCTCGCCATCAAAAAGGCTTCAGCACGAGCAACGCATGAACGGCGAATAAACACATACTGCCTAGATCGCAAGATGCGATCTAGGCAGCATGATGCTTACCCGGAAGAAACCCTCGAGACAAGGGAGTTGGCGATGCGCCTAGATTGGTTTGTGGTGAACGTGATTGTTGTTTATTTCATAAACCCTAGATACATATTTATAGTCCGTAGACTTTCTAACGTGGGAATAATCCCAACCGGGCACGAGCCAAATTCTATCTAACCGACACGTATCCTACTATATTACAGATACACGGGCAAACTAGCCCAAACTTTGCATATAAGGCCGATTCATGTATTTCTTCCATGTATATTCTTCAAGCCCATCTTGATCGCGGCCCACCTCTGACTCGGTCAAATTCTGGTGATAACACATGGAGGAGTGTCTATTGCAAAATTAAGTTGCTTACTGATAAATCAGGGCAAAACATGTGAAGAGAATTATTAATGAAAGTTATTAAATTAATTGGGGCTAGGAACCCCGTTTCCAGCTCTTTTGGCAAAATTATTGGATAAGCGGATGTGCCGCTAGTCCATTGGTGAAAATCCGCCCAACAAGATTGAAAGATAAAACACCACATACTTCCTCATGAGCTATAAAACATTGACACAATTAAGGAGTAACAAAGTTTGAATCGTTTAAAGGTAGCACATGAAGTATTTACTTGGAGTGGCGCAAAATACCACATAGTAGGTAGTTATGGTGGGCACAAATGGCATGGGTTTGGTTTAAGGTTTTGGATGCACGAGAAGCATTCCTCTCAGTACAGGTCTTTGGCTAGCAAGGTTGGGTAGCAAGCATAAGAGTTGAGGGAGACAAACAAATATACATGTGATAGAAACAATCATGCATCTTCCTTGTAAACACAAGCAATTTTAACTTCAGAATACTAAGCTCATTAGCTAACAAGAAAGAAAGATAATGAAATAATATATCTACATGTATTTCCTCTTTTCTATTTAAACTCAAAGTGTTGTTGCTATTGACCAATGCTAAGTTTGCCAAAACCAAATAGATTTACTTGATGCTCCCAAAGTGATATCAATACTAAGGACAAGAGTTATCATATAACCGAATTGCAAACTAAAATAAGGTGTGCAAAAAGTAAATGATAAGACTTCTCATTAATATTCCATAACGATAACTCACACCAAGGGATACATAGATAACCAACTAAGAGAGAGATACTTCCACACTGCAAACCATCTTATATAATAACTTCCCTACTCATGATATGACACTACTTGATAGTAAAAAGTAAAAGATAGTTATGATGTGATACGCGGCACTCCCCCAAGCTTGGAACAAACCAAGGGGATGCCAATACCAATGATGAATTACTCCTTCGGTGGTGATGGTGGGACTGATCGGAGTGAGGAACCGCTCTAGCATTCTGCGAAGTCGATTGTTCTCATCCTGAAGAATCTCCACTTCCCTTCTCAGAACACGGTATTGATCACAAAACTCATCTCACCCAAGAGCTTCCTCCGCAGGGGAAAGAGTTAAGGTCAGGTGCAGGTGGTAGAGGTCCCTGCAAGTTATGAGAAAGAACGTCGCGTGTTAACCGATCCCACCAAGATTGGCTTACTCCCCACAGCTTCCCGCTCTCTTTTTGCTGATGACATCTTCTTCACTTCCTCATTGACACCTTCATCCATCTCTTTCCGTCTTGTCATGACCCTTTCCTCTTCCGCCCATCCAATGAAAGTTCCTTGATCTAGATCCTGGAGGAGCTCACGTTGGCGACGCGTTGCATAATATTCTGAGGATGATCCTTGCGACGACATCTGAACAGAAACAGGTCGAAACAAAACAAGATGAGAAAATGATATACAGACCTCGGAGGGTCCAGGGGATTATATAGCAAATATTTTCACGACAAAAGGAAAGTACCAGGTCGAAAACGAGTGGAAACGGGACTCCGAGGGGCCATCCCCATAGGGCGGCGCGCCGGTCACCACGCCCCCACGTGGGGATGTGCCCTCGTGCACCTCCTCCACTCCGTTTCGATCTCGTAATTTTTCATATTTTCCAAAAATAGCAGAAATATTGTTCGGAAAGTTAAACGCGGACTTTTTATTACTAAAATTGTTACCTATTCAAAATCAAACTCTGCAGAACTGTCAATTTGGTCTTTGATGAAAGCTTCCGGAGTCACCACTTGAATAACATCAACATCTTCATTATAAGAATCTCCAGAAATATAATGCTTGAGTCTTTGTCCATTCACCACTTGTGTGGCATCATCTTCAGCGAGGCAATTTTTATTGCTCGAACGATACACCTCCTCAATGACATATGGTCCTTCCCATTTTGAGAGTAATTTTCCTGCAAAAAATCTGACGAGACCGATACAATAGGACTTTATCTCCAACATTAAATTCTCTTTTAATAATTCTTCTATCATGCCATTTCTTAACTTTCTCCTTAAAAAGTTTAGCATTTTCATAAGCTTCACTTCTCCATTCATCTAAAGAACTCAATTGTAGCAACCTTTTCTTACCGGCAAGTTTAAAATCTTTATTAAGTTCTCTTACAGCCCAATAAGCTTTGTGCTCTAATTCTAAAGGTAAATGACAAGCTTTTCCATAAACCATTTTATAAGGAGACATTCCCATAGGATTTTTATAAGCAGTTCTATAAGCCCACAATGCTTCTTTTAACTTACTAGCCCATTTTTTCTAGATTTATTAACAGTCTTTCCCAAGACAGATTTAATTTCTCAATTTGATAATTCTACTTGCCCACTAGTTTGAGGATGATAAGTGAAGCAATTCTATGATTAATACCATATCTAGCAAGAGTTTTTCTAAAACCACCATGAATAAAGTGAGAACCTCCATCAGTCATAATATATCTAGGTACTCCAAATCTAGGAAAAATAACATCTAAAAGCATTTTTAAAGAGGTCTCACCATCAGCACTTTTTGTGGGTATGGCTTCCACCCATTTAGTAACATAATCAACAACGACAAGTATATGAGTGTTACCTTCTGAAGAAGGGAAATGACCCATGAAGTCAAATCCCCAACAATCAAATGGTTCAAACAAGAGTATAATTCATAGGCATTTCATTGCGTCTAGAGATATTACCAACTCTTTGACATTCATCACAAGATAAGATAAACTTCCTTGCATCTTTAAAGAGCGTTGGCCAATAAAAACCTGACTGTAGAACCTTTTGTGTGGTTCTATCTCCAGCGTGATGT
Organism: Lolium multiflorum; assembly: GCA_030979885.1. NCBI lineage: Eukaryota > Viridiplantae > Streptophyta > Magnoliopsida > Poales > Poaceae > Lolium > Lolium multiflorum. The sequence continues at coordinate 342,887,526 of CM061749.1, forward strand.
CCTCCATAAACACTACCATGACAATTACTCAATATCTCTTGTTGTTCATATTCTGGGACACATCTTCGCATAATACCATCCACTCCTTCTTTATATAAGTGTGGGTCATCCCAAAAATAATGCCTCAAATCATAAAAGAATTTCCTCCTTTGCTGAGCTGAAAAGGTTGGAGGCAAATACTTCGAAACGATAAAGTTAGCATAATCATCATACCAAGGACTATCTCGCGAGCTCACCTTTATTACAGCCAATTGTTCATTTGGAAAACTATCATTAACAGGAACAGGATCCTAAGCAATATTTTCCAATCTAGATAAATTATCAGCAACAGGATTATCAGCACCTTTCCTATCTACAATATGTAAATCAAATTCTTGCAAAAGAAGCACCCATCTAATAAGCCTTGGCTTAGCATCTTTCTTTTCCATAAGGTACCTAATTGCAGCATGATCAGTATGAATGTGACTTTTGAATCAACAATATAAGGTCTAAACTTGTCACATGCAAAAACTACGGCTAATAACTCTTTTTCAGTTGTAGCATAATTTCTTTGAGCAGCATCTAAAGTCTTACTAGCATAATGAATAACATTCATTTTTTTATCTACTCGTTGTCCAAGGACAGCACCTACAGCAAAATCACTAGCATCACACATAATTTCAAAAGGTAATTCCAATCAGGAGGTTCAACTACAGGAGCAGTTGTTAAGGCCTTCTTTAGAGTTTTAAAAGCTTCCTTACAATCATCATCAAAAACAAAAGGTACATCCTTTTGAAGAAGATTAGTAAGAGGCTTTGAAATTTTAGAGAAATCTTTAATAAATCTCCTATAAAACCCAGCATGACCAAGAACACTACGAATACCTTTAACATCCCTCGGATAGGGCATCTTCTCAATTGCTTAAACTTTAGCTCTATCAACTTCAATACCTCTCTCAGAAATTTTATGTCCCAATACAATTCCTTCATTAACCATAAAGTGGCATTTCTCCCAATTAAGAACAAGGTTAGTTTCTTCACATCTCTGCAAAACTTTATCAAGGTTTCGCAAGCAATTATCAAAAGAATTCCCATAGACAGAAAAATCATCCATGAATACCTCCACAATCTTTTCACAAAAACCATGAAAAATAGCGGACATGCATCTTTGAAAAGTAGCAGGAGCATTACATAAACCAAAAGGCATACGCCTATAAGCATAAGTTCCATAGGGACAAGTGAAAGTGGTTTTTTCTTGATCTTTAGCTCTAACAGCAATTTGTGAAAACCCAGAATAACCATCAAGAAAGCAGAAATGAGTATTTTTAGACAACCTTTCTAACATTTGATCAATAAAAGGTAAAGGGTAATGATCTTTCTTAGTAATTTTATTAACTTTTCGATAATCAATGCACATTCTATACCCTACAACTACTCTTTGAGGAATGAGCTCATCATTATCATTAGGTACAACAATTATTCCTCCTTTCTTAGGAACACAATGTACAGGACTAACCCATCTACTATCAGCAATAGGATATATAATACCTGCTTCAAGAAGTTTCAATACCTCATTCCTTACCACATCCTTCATCTTAGGAATTAGACGACGCTGATGTTCAACAACAGGCTTTGCATCATCTTCCATGTTGATGGCATGTTGGCAAATAGAGGGAGAAATCCCCTTCAAGTCATCAAGAGTGTAGCCAATAGCTCCTCGATGTTTCTTCAATATTTCCAATAATCTTTCTTCTGAAAGCTTAGCACTAATAATAACAGGATATGTTTTCTTATCATCAATATAAACATACTTAAGATTATCCGATAATGGTTTCAAATCAAAAAAGGATCTTCCTTTGGTGGTGGTGTCGTACCTAGATCTTCAACCGGCAAGTCATGTTTAAGAATAGGTTGACGAAGGAAAATTTCATCAAGCTCATTCCTTTCTTCCCTAAAGACTTCACTCTCACTATCCTCCAAATGTTGATGCAAAGGATTATTAGGAGCAAGAGCAATAGATGCACACTGTTCAACTCTAAAATCATTATTAGGCAAATCAGCTTTATAAGGAGTTTTGGCAAATTTAGAGAAGTTAAACTCATAAGATTCACCAGCAAATTTAGTAACAATCTTCTCCTTTTTGCAATCTATAACAGCTCCACAAGTATTTAGAAAAGGTCTACCAAAAATAATAGGACAAGACTTACTAGCAGAGAACCAAGTACCAAAAAGTCAGGAGGATATTTAATCTTACCACATAGAACTTCCACATCTCGAACAATACCAATAGGAGAGATAGTTTCTCTATTAGCTAGCCGAATAACCACATCAATATCTTCAAGTTCACAAGAACCAATTTCATGCATGATTTCCGTGTAGAGCTCATAAGGAATGGCACTAATACTTGCACCAATGTCGCATAAACCATAATAACAATGATCACCAATTCTAACAGAGAGCACAGGAACACCGGCTTTCCTAGACTTATTAGGATGCGAAACAATATTAGAAGCATCTTCACAGAAAATGATATGACCATCTTCTACATTCACAAGATCTTTAACTATTGCAATAGCAGGTTCAACCTTTATTTGCTCCTCAGGTTCTATAGGTTTCTTTGCACTTTTATTGACCGCACTAGTTATAACAGAATACTCCTTCATTTTAGCAGGGAAAGGAGTTTTTTCAATATAAGCTTCAGGAAGAATATGATCAACAATTTTAATTTCAACACATTTACCTATAGGTGAAGCAGTTTTATCTTTGTAAGGTTCATGATATTTATCAAAATTCTTCCTAGGCAATTCAAAATGAGAGGCAAAAGCTTTATAGAAATTTGCAACAACTTGAGAGTCAAGACCATAAGTAGCACTCATATTACGAAATTTATCAGTATCCATAAAAGTTTCAATGCATTCATAATCATAATTTATACCTGACACTCTACCTTTGTCATTCTCCCATCCTTCAGTATTTTCTTGGATCCGATCAAGAAGGTCCCATTTAAACTCTTCTTTATTGCGTGTGAATGATCCAGAACAAGTAGTATCCAGGAAGGTTTTATCTTGAAAAGAAAGTCTTGCATAGAAATTATCAATGATGATATTACCAGGAAGCTCATGAATGGGGCATTTGAGCATTAAAGACTTCAATCTCCCCCATGCTTGGGCAATACTCTCTCCATCATGAGGCCAGAAATTATATATGCGGTTTCGGTCTTTGTGAATTTCACTTGGAGGATAGAATTTAGAATAAAATAGATGCATAATATCCTTCCAATCAAGAGAATGCCCATCCTTCAGCAGTTTATACCAATGCGCCGCTTTACCAGACAGCGACATAGCGAATAATTTCTTCCTAACTTCATCCATTGAAATACCTGCACACTTGAATAACCCGCATAATTCATGTAAAAACAGTAAATGATCTCCAGGATGAACAGTTCCATCCCCTTCATAGCGGTTATCCACAACACGTTCAATAATTTTCATAGGTATTTTATACGGAATTACTTCCTCACCTGGCGCCTCATCCACTACCTTTGCAGTAGTAGTAGATTTCCCAAATAAAAATTCAACAGAGGATCTCTCCATAATGAATTATAGCAGCAGGCAGAAACAAAATCAGCACGTACAGTAAAAGTTTTCCTTACCAATTCCACTTACCAATAGCGCTTCACTCCCCGGCAACGGCGCCAGAAAATAGTCTTGATGACCCACAAGTATAGGGTGTATCGTAGTACTTTCGATAAATAAGAGTGCCGAACCCAACGAGGAGCAGGTGTTGACAAGCAGTTTCGATGAAGGATTCACTGTAAATGCTCACGGACAAGTTTTCGGTGGGGTTTTGATATAGCAGGTAAATAAAGTACAAGTAAGTAAAATGCGGGAGTAATAATTGCAGCGAGTGGCCCAATCCTTTTTAGCACAAAGGACAAGCCGATTTGTTTACTTAAAATGACCAAACGTTCTTGAGGACACACGGGAATTTAGTCTAGTGCTTTCGCTTCATATAGTTGATTAATCTTCATTGTTTTGATAAGTGTTGTGTGGGTGAACCTATGCTAATGCACCGCCCTTTCTAGGACTAATACATACTTGTGATTAAACTCCTTGCAAGCATCCGCAAATACAAGAAAGTAATTAAGATAAATCTAACCACAGCCTTAAACTCTGAGATCCTGCTATCCCTCCTGCATCGATATACCAACGGGGTTCAGGTTGCTGTCACTCCGGCAACCCCACAATTAGCAAACGAATACAAGATGTACTCCCTAGGCCCATAAAGATGAAGTATCATGTAGTCGACGTTCACATGACACCACTAGAAGAATAACACCACAACTTAAATATCAAACCATTAAATATTACTCAACATAGTTCACTACTAACATTTAGACTTCACCCATGTCCTCAAGAACTAAACGAACTACTCACGAGACATCATATGGAACATAATCAGAGGTGATATGATGATGGATAACAATCTGAACATAAACCTTGATCCAATGGTTTTACTCAATAGCATCAATAACAAGTAGTAATCAATACCGGGAGAGTTTCCCCTATGAAATACTCAAGATTCAACCCTAGATGTTACAGGAGACGAGGTGCAGCGGTGGAGATGGCGGTGTCGATGGTGGAGATGATGATGATGATGATGATGATGATGATCCCAATGAAGTCCACTCGATGACGGTGACGGTAGCGACGATTTCCCCCTCCAGGGAGAATTTCCCGGATTCCTGCCCGCCGGAGAGCTCTTTTCTCTCTGGTGTTTTTCCGCCCCGCAGAGGCGGCTGTGTCCCTTCTCGATTATCCCCCGTAGCTTAGGTTTTCGGGTAGATGAAGTACGCGAAAGAGAGACGGCCGAGGGGGGTCGTGGGCCCCCTCCCCACATGGCGGCGCGGCCAGTGGGCCGCGCCGGCCTATGGGGGCCCATGGCGGCCCTCCGCCTCTCCTTTTGGTTGGCTCCGTCATCCTGGGAAAATAAGAACTTCGGTGTATTTTCCGTCAATTGTTGATCTTCGAGAAATATGGTATCCTGACGGTGCTTTTTCCAGCAGATTCTGACTCCGGTGAATAATTCTCCAATAATCATGAAACATGCAAAATAGGTGAAATAACATAAGTATCATCTCTAAATATGAAATATATCAATGAATAACGGTAAATTATGATATAAAATAGTGATGCAAAATGGACGTATCAAGGCGCCGCAACTTTCTCTCCGCCCTTCTTGAAGTTGCCCTTGTTAGGCTTGCCCTACTTCTTAAAACTGGTGGTCTTGTTGACCATCAACACTTGCTTCTCCTTCCGTATTTCTACCTCAGAAGATTTCAGCATGGAGAAGAGTTCAGACAACTCTTTGTTCATGTTCTGCATGTTGTAGTTCATCACGAAGTTCTTGTAACTTGGTGGCAGTGATTGGAGAACACGATGAATACCCAGCTGGTTAGGGATCACAATCCCCAAGTCACTGAGCTTCTTCGCGTGTCCGGACATGGCGAACACGTGCTCACTAATGGAGCTGCCCTCTTCCATCATACAGCCAAAGAACTATTTCGAGGCCTCATAGCTCTCCACGGCTGCATGAGTTTCAAAGATAACCTTGAGCTCACGCATCATCTCACATGGGTCGTGGTGCTCAAAACGCTTTTGGAGCTCTGCCTCTAGGCTGCACAGGATGGCACATTGAACTTCGAGAGTACCGAGTCACCCGAGTCTCGTAAACATTCTTTACGTCCTCGGATACTGCAGGAGGTGGTGGGGGACCTAGCGGTGCATCGAGCACATATTGCAGGCTTCCACCAGTGAGGAAAATCCTCACATGACGGAACCAGTCGGTGAAGTTGCTACCATTGCTCTTAAGCTTTTCTTTCTCTAGGAACTGGTTAAAATTGATGGAGGGGGGCGCCATGATCTACAACATATTTGCAAAGAGTTTAGACTAAGTTTATGATAAAATGAGTTCAATTTTAATTCTTAAATTAACTAGGTGAACTCCCACTCAAAACAACATCCCTCGCATTGTCTTAGTGATTACACGAACCAAATCCACTACACCAAGTCCGATCTTCACGAGAAAAGATGTAGCTTCAAAGGCGAACACTCAAAGTGTTCATCATATCATTCATATGACTCATGCTCTACCTTTCGGTATCCCGTGTTCCAAGACCATGTCTGTACATGCTAGGCTCGTCAAGGCAACCTTAGTATCCGCGTGTGCAAATCTGGCTTGCACCCGTTGTATGCACATGTAGAGTCTATCACACCCGATCATCACGAGATGCTTCGAAACGACAAGTCTTAGCAACGGTGCATACTAAGGATGAACACTTTATTATCTTGATATTTAGTGAGAGGGATCATCTTATAATGCTATCGTCGCGATCTAAGCAAAATAAGATGCAAAAAGGATTAACATCACATGCAATTCATAATGTGTGATATGATATGGCCTTTCTTCTTGTGCTTTTGATCTCCATCTCCAAAGCACGGACATGATCTCCATCATCACCAGCATGGCGTCAAGGTCAGTGGCGCCACTTCATGGTTGTCCATCACTTATAGCTACTATGACAACTACTTGAAATAAAGCTATTACATGATGAATAGACACGCATGTCTTTAACAAAAATTAAAGACAACCATTAGGCTCCTGCCGGTTGCCATGTTACAATAATGAACATCTCATACATCAAATATAATCATCATCACATGGCCATATCACATCACCAAACCCCGCAAAAACAAGTTAGACGCCTCTAATTTGGTTTGCATATTTTACGTGGTTTAGGGTTTCGAGTAAGATCCAATCTACCTACGAACATGAACCACAACGGTGATACTAGTGTTGACAATAGAAAGTGCAAATTGGAATCTTCACTATGGTGGGAGAGACAGACCCGCAAAGCCACTTATGCAATACAAGTTGCATGTCAAGCGTGGAGCAAGTCTCATGAGACGCGGTCATGTAAAGTTAGCCCCGCTTCATCCCACCATCCCGCAAGATGCAAAGTACACAAACTAAAGCAACAAAAGCATCAACGCCCACAAAACCATTGTGTTCTACTCGTGCAATAGATCTATGCATAGACACGGCTCTGATACCATTGATGGGGTTCGTAGCATAGAAAACAAAAAATTTCCTACCGCAAGACGAATAAATCCAAGATCTAATCTATGGAACACCCAAGATCTAATCTACAAGATCGGAGCAACGAGATTGATATGAGACTAACCCTCAAAGATTTCCAAAGCCTACGAGATTAGATCTCGTTGTTGGTGTAGACGATCGTCCCCGGTGCTGCAATCCGCAGCACTTCCGTACTCGGTCGCGTGTACGGTGTCGATGAAGCCCCTTCCTCACCCTTCCAGCGGGCAGCGGGGGTGTGGTAGATCTCCACGGAATCCCAAAGCACGACGGCGTGGTGGTTGTGGTGGAGAAGAATGCAGGGCTTCGCCTAAGCCTGCATATGGAGGAAAGAGAGGGGGCGGCTAGGGTTTGGGGATTGGTGTGAGTGGCCGGCCACCCCTCCCTCTTTATATAGGGAGGGGTCGGCCTAGGGTTCCCCCTGGGCCCCACCAACCCCTTGGCGGCGCATGGGGGGACTTTTCTTCCCCCTCAAGCCTTCCCCTTATCTCTTCATTTAAACACTTTATTTTAGAGATAGATCTTATCTCTAGATTTAAACCATTTAAATTAAGAGATAGATCTTATCTCTAAGGGGTAGGCCGGCCTGGGCCCACATGTCATAGTGGGCAGGCCCCACCATGCCATGTGGTGCCTACGTGGCCTCTCCCGGGGTGGTGGGCCCACTGGTGTCCCTCTAGAACCTTCTAGAAGCTCCGGTCAAAACACCGGACTTTTTCCCGAACCCCGAAAAATGACTTCCCTTATATGAATCTTATTCTTCGGACCATTTCGGACCTCCTCGTGATGTCCTGGATCCCATCCGAGACTCCGAACAAAAACTTCTGACTCCATCTCATATTCCGAATCTACTTATGCGACATCGAACCTTAAGCGCGTCACCCTACGGTTCGTGAACTATGACATGGTCGAGACTCCTCTCCGAGCAATAACCAATAGCGGGATCTGGAGATCCATAATGGCTCCCACATATTCAACGAGGACTTAGTGATCGATTGAACCATTTACATACGATGTCGATTCCCTTTGTCTCGCAATATTTTACTTGCCCGAGGTTCGATCATCGGTATCTCCATACCTTGTTCAACCTTGTTACCGATAAGTACTCTTTACTCGTACCGTGGTATGTCATCTCTTATGATCCAATCATATGCTTGCAAGCTAATCAGATGACATTCCACCGAGAGGGCCATTGAAAGATCGAGATGTCGCCTAGAGGGGGTGAATAGGCAATTACAAACTCTTTCGGATTTGTCTTGTAAGAATGCGGAATTAAACTATCGTTTAGTTTACAAGCACAAACCCTAGATATGCTAAGCTCAACTAGGTATAACAATAACAACTAGAGCTAAGCAAGATAGGCACAAGATATATGTAGCACAAGTGATAGCAAGATATATATATACTTCAAGCACGATGGCTATCACAAGGAAAGAGAGCTCGGGTATAGAAATAACCGAGGCACGCGGAGACGAGGATGTATTCCCGTGTTCCCTTGCTTTGCAACAAGGTACGTCACGTTTGGAGGAGTGGAGGTCCCACGAAGGATTCCCCGCGCCACGAAGGCTCACCCTATTCTCCGAACCACACCCACGAAGGATAATGGCCCTTTCCTTATGGTTAGCTTTTCCTCCGCTCCGGAGATGGCAAGCTCCACAACCACTTCACAAGCTCCACGAAGGAGAAGCCCGGGCCCCTTCACAATCTTCACGAAGAGATCACCGGACACCAACCGCCAAGCCAACTAGGAGGTTTCCCTCCAAGAGTAACAAGCTCACGGTCTCTCACTCGAACTAATCGTGGTGGAGAGCTCAACACTATGCAATGATGCAAAGCAAGAACACCGGAGGTGTTCAAGTCCTTCACACTCAAATCCCACCAAAGCAACGAATGCTAGGATGAGATTGGAGAGGAAGAACAAGGGGGAAAGTCAACCAAAGACTCCAAGATCTAGATCCCAAGAGATTCCCTCACTTAGAGAAGAATTGGTTTGGTGGAAGTGTAGATCTAGATCCACTCTCACAAATCCTCAAATATGAGCAAGAATGGTTGGAGGATTCAAGAGGAAGAGCAAGTTCTTCAAATAGTAGCAATGGAGGAGAGAGAATGGGAAGAACTAGTTGCTCAAGGTGGAAGAAGGGTCTATTTATAGCTAGGAGCAAATAAAACTGTTGGGGGGAAAAGACAAGAAAACGGGCAAAAAACAGCTAGAAAAACGTCCCAGGCCGGCGGCCCAGCCGGCTGACCGGATGCTGGGCCGAGGAGGCCGGTCAGCCATCCGGCCCAGCCGGGCCACCGACCGGAAGGCTGCAGGGCGCGCAGGGGCGGCGGGGAGCTAGGCAGCGCCTGGGGAGGTGGGCCGCCGGGGCGCCGAAGGCCCAGTCCGGGCGGGAGGCCGGCCTGGCCGGGGCGGGAGCCGGGCGGGCCGGTGGCTGCCGGGCCCGTGGCCGGACCGGACCGGGAAGGCCTCTGGACGCGGCCCCGGATGGCACGAGCGGCCAGGCCGGATCTGGCCGGGTGGGCCGGCGCTCGGCCCGGCAGGCCGGCCGGCCGGCCGGCAGCCTCTCCCCCTTTTTCTTTTCTTTCCTTTTTATTCTTTTCTCTTTTTATCTTTTCTTTAATAACAAATGCTCCCGAACCCCGAATCGCATGAAACCAATTTTGTTTGGAAGATAACAACGAATGCTATCTAATAGAAAGTGAAAACCCAAGAATCTGTAGGAGGGGATTTTATCATGAATATAAAAGGTAGAACCTTATATCATGAATAACCGGTAAAATCACCCAACCTCGAAAACGCAATAGAAGATGCATGTGAACTCCGTTTTCGATGAACTTGGGCTTGTTGTAAAGCTAGCAACAAGCTCAAGAACCTCACACCGAGAAATACCAAGAAGCAATAAGAATATGCAACGCATGCAAGGATTGAGCTCCCTAAGACGATGTGATCAAGTTACCCAACCGAAAGCCCCTCTTAATAGTGCGGCTATCTATCCTATAATCCGGTCTCCCATCAACCACCTCGAGACCGGTAAAAGGAAAACCTATCAAGGTCATACCTTTGCCTTGCGCATCCCGCTTGATCTTGATGACAACTCTTCAACCTTCACTCAAGCCGGAATGCCTTACTTGATCAATGTTGCTTCGTGAAGACTCACAAATACTCCCCCATACACTATGATGGGAAAGCCACATTGATGCACATCTTCACATGTCCATTATCACCAAATGGACGGCAAGCTTCAAGCATGTGATTCACTCAAGATGCTCATCTTGGACTTGCCCAACTCAACCTTGTATCTTCTCATACTCACATAAGATAGAGCATGGCTAAAATTGAGTTCCACATAAGAACTCCATCTTCATTTCTTCTTCTTGATCATGTCACATATGTATCTTTAAAACAATGATCTTGATGCCAATACACAAGGTGTATCTTTATCTTCATGGCATCCATACTTGAATCCAACACATGGAATACAAGTAGTACCTATGGAATATTCCTTCATATAAACTCAATGAAAACATTAGTCCATAGGGGTTGTCATTAATTACCAAAACCACACATAGGGGCAATGTACCCTTACAATCTCCCCCATTTTGGTAATTGATGACAACCACAATAAGAGGGTTTATATAATGAATATTAGAAACAAGTACGCAACTTATCCGAGAATAAGTTGTATACAAGAGGTTGTATTTGATATGGTCAAGTAACACAAAGCTACTAGCCCATATCAAAACCGGCTCTACTCACACAACTACAACAAATGCAAGAGATGTGAGTGGAACCAATATATATAGAGAAAACTCCCCCACAATGTATGCACGTGTGATGAACATGAATTCATTGCATATATTGTCAAGATTAACCTTTGGGATAGTTTCCACTATATATATACAACCATGCAAGACATATAAATATGGAATGCATGAGAGGCAAAACACTTAAGCACAAACCAAGCTTAAGTATAAAACCATTCCCTTAAACCCTCTAAACTTCTCCCCCATTGGCATCGATTGTCAAAATGGGTGAAAAATTTAGAAGGCCAATATAATGTGAGTTCCTCCCCAAAGTGTGCACTTCTCATAATTTGAGTGGAATCAAGTGCACATATCCAATGATGAATATTTGAAGGAAGTCAAACTATATTGAGGATCAAAGATTGCATAAAGATAACATGGTGAAGTGAGCTTCAACAAATAAAGTAAGCAATCAACGATCCAATTGGACAAACAAAGATATCATGATAAGAGAGATATAGTGCTCTAAAAATAAGAAAGCTCCCCAAGGTTCGTGCACAATTTATAATGTTTGTATTTGAATACAATATGCACAAACATGGAATCCTCACTCCCTATATATCATTTAGAACACAACTAAGATAAAGAGAGTATGCTTATCAAGAACAACTTTAGTCCAACAATTACGAGATATGAGTGCAAGAAGGAAAACAAATAAACTAAGCACTCATAAATCTTCTTTACCAACAACACTAAAATCAAAAGGATAAGAAGATGGTTGGCAAAGAACAAGGATATCAAGGTGATGGATTAGCGCTCTTATGTATATGAGTTTCTAAAGTGGACAAGTGATCCATAAAGAAACATGCACACACAAGAGGTTAACAAAATAGATAAGACAAGGTATCCAAGATGAAGTCATAAAATATACCAAAGGATGTTTGCTTAATAAAGCATATATATAGCCTATGGCTCCAATTTTCACTTATGGTATATGAATGAGCTTCAAACAAGTAAAATCTCAAAAACATCACAACCAACAATAAGGGAAGTAAAGCTAGTTGGAATGTTTTGAGAGAGGCAACAAGTATCACAAATGCGGATTTATTTCTCAATTTCATCAATATTGCACATAAGAGTTCTTTGAGGAATTGATATGCAATAAATTGCTAGAGGGCATATTTGGGATAAGTGAATCATAAACATGATATATATATATCCCCATCATATGCATCTTCTCAAATTACTCAAGTGTACAATAAGAAGTTTTCTTTAAAAGGATTTTTCAAGAACCTCAATATTTTCTAAATAAAGAATTTCATGCCAAGATGCAACCTACAAGAGGTTGGATGCTATATGAGTATGCATGAATAAGATACTTGTTACCGAGATAGCAATGGCATGATGTAGTAGATAGGAGTTCATAGATCATCCTAGTCTTGACTCCAATTCTCATATGGTGATAACACCTTCCTTATAGATGAGACAAGCCTCCATTGCATCTCCAACGTACCTAAAACATCATTCAAGTACATCTTGGCCCCCAAACTCATTGGGTCCAACATGGTTAGACAAACCACAATATATAGGACACACTCCATATAAATATGTGCATATTTAGATGAAATTTGAATTTCATGCACATCTTAGCCATTTAGGATTTGATGGAGTATACCCTATATGATGGATCAAACAAGGCAAGCATGCTACAAATATAAACAAATTACATATAAGCACACATAAAGACTTTAAAGATCCAAGAAAGATATACTTTGGACAAAACACCAAAAGAATCGAATAAGGCATAAAGATATCACCAAACAAATTTGTTGTCCAAAATATATCAAAGACGCAAATCACAAAAGATTTGTTCAACAAAGTTCAACAAATGAACTAAGAAGAAACCATTGAGCATAAAGGATGAAATAAAGCAAACATGCTCAAGGATTTATCTCATTCAAGCAAATAAATCATGTAAGAAAGAATGAGATAGCAAACTCCCCCAAAGAGCAAGGTTCAAACAAAGTAAACCAAACCCTATACACTTTTCACAATGGCACAATGTACCGTAAGGAAAAGATTTGTCTTCCAAAACAAACACTTGATATGAATCAAGAGAATTTATCAAAAGATTTTTCAAAGGGACAAGGAAGACACATGGGAGCAACAAAGATTTGTTGGAAATAAAATAAGGCAATAAGAAACAATCCAAGGTGAAGATGATCCATGAATTCAATCACATACAAGGTTATCAATTGTCAAAGACAATGAATATATTGGACATAATTTCCGGTGGTGAATTGACAATGATAGTAAGGATCAACTTCACAAATAAAGGCATAGGATAAGTATATATAATTAAGCACTATGCATGGATGAAGATTCTTGATGAGCTTCAATTAGTCAAACAATCACGCACGGCAATGATTAGAATAACTTGAAGCAAACGGTGTCCCAAATAAGATATAGAGATATGTATTTGAGGAAAACCGTACCAAGAATTTCTTAATCAAACAAGAGTCCATAAGATGAGCCAATAAAAGCTTTTTAATAGAAGTGGAGCTTGTTTGAGCAAACATGCCACCTAGGAACAAGATAATTAAGAGCATCAACTCTAAGTGACATAACCTCATATGTTCACATTTTCTAGGCTTGTGATATGTACAAAACATATTACTCCCCCATAATGTGATAAAACATTTCTTCTAAACAAGAGGCAACTAAAATTCAACTAGAGATGATTAATGGACATTTAGAATTTGAATTTCTCATGAGTATGACACACCACATAGTGACTACATAATCTTGCAATATCAATACTAAGTGGTGGTACTCATGTACACACATTTTAAAGAAAGAGAGATGCACAAAGCATATCACTCCCCCAAAATGGGATGTTCCATTAATCACTCAAAGAGAGCCAAATAAGATATCATCAAGATGCATTAGGCTCAAAACAATACACAAGTATATGATGAGACAAACAAACATACTTGAATACACAAGATAGGCAAGTAAGACTCAACACATACAAACACATATTTGATACAAAACCAAACATGCAAAGGGGCAAGTAACTTACATTGGATATAAGAGTTGAAGTAAAAGTTACCGCAAGGAGGAACATTGGATATAAGATATAGATAATGATCCATACGACTTGGCTTGGTCAAAATATAATATATGAAGATCCCTTAATTCTTCATGAATTAGCCAAGTCTCCAATGCCCTCCACTTGCACCTATTGATCAAGTTTGAGATTGTTGGTCCCCAACCAAGTTGGGTCCTAAGAGATTAGTCACAATAGGCTTGGCAACCCAAATGGTTCTTTTCTTGAAACCACTTTGAGTTCCAACAAACTTGGCAAACACATTGCCATCCTTATCCTTCCCTAGAGAATAATCATTATCAACAATTATAGGGTTAGATAAGGTACCACCTAAGCAAGAAGAAGCAAAGTGCCCCTTCTCACGACATAAGTAGCAAGTGTTCCCCTTTCTCTTCTTTATTGATTTCTTCTCTTGGGGAACAATATCTTGATTCTTCTTGGGAAGTGCCCTATCTTCAACTTGAGGTCGAGCATGAGCTTGACCTTGACCTTGTGGCCGTTTCCCTTGTTGTTTCTCACTCAAGTGCTTCTTCTTCTTCAATGGGCATGATCTAACATGATGCCCTTCAACCTTGCACTTGAAGCAAACCAACTTGGCCGGATCCTTGACTTTGTCTTGGCCCTTCTTCTTGTTGTTCTTGCTCTTGGACTTGTTCTTGTTATTGGAGTTGAATCCAAGTCCACTCTTGTCATTGGGGGATTGTTGCACACTCAACATCTTGTCAAGTGCGGATTTCCCTTCATGACACTTTTCAAAATCTTTCTTCAAAGAAAGGACTTGGGCCTCGAGCTCTTTGATTTCCTCTACATGGTTAGTAGAAATACAAGTACTAGAGGAAGTAGAAGCTTCATTATTAGAGCAACAAGGCAAAGCAAGTAATCCAACACAAGGTGTATCACTAGTTTGACTAGATGGACTACTAGGACTAGCACATGTCGATATAGCATTTGTAGTAGAGATTGTGCTAATGTCCACATGAGGCTCACAAGATGTTACCTTAGTGATACAAGCCTCATGAGCTAACTTTAGCCCATCATAGGAAATTAGAAGATCATTATGAGAGCTTGAGAGCTTTTTATGACTTTCTTCCAATTCCCTATAATTGCTAGTTAGCAACTCTAGTTGAGCCCTTAGCTCAACATTCTCCTCTAAGGTAGATGCTTCACAAGAATTAGAGTTAGTAGCACAAGCATCAACAATAGTTTTCTCATTTTCATGCTTATAGGATTCAAATTTTTGTGTGAGCATAAAATTAGTATGCTTCTCATCTTTTAGCTCATGCTTGAGGAGAGTGAATCTCATTTCCCCATTTTCGATATGGGACTCCAACTCCACTATGGTTTCCCTATATTTACTCAAGGTATCCATAGAGTGTTCGAGATTAGCACGAGCTTCTTTATTACCATGAAGAGAAGCATATACCATTGCCATATTATGCACCAAGATATTATATTCTTCATCATTGTCATCATCATCACTTTCATCATTAGAGGAAGTATTAGGAGTCAAAGTAGGAGATACCTTTGATCCATTTGCCATAAGGCACATGTGCAAACCGGAGGATGAAGATGAAGAAGTTCTTGAATCCTCATTTGAAAACATGTCTTGATCCATAGAGTGTTCGGTTTCCTCTACATTGTTAGTCAAACAACTAGAGGAGATAGAAGCATTTTGATTATGGGAGCAAGACAAGGCAAGCATATCATCATGGGATTTATGTGAGCAATTTACACATGATATGCGAGGACTATCAACACAAGCATGTAGATTATTTTCAATGCTAGATGTGTTTAAGTCCAAAGAGGAAGCATTGCAATGGGATAGAGATGAAGAATCATCACTATTGAGCACAATATCAATATTGCAATTTTCCTCACCACTCACCATATCATTACCTCGTGTCTTGCTACACGTTGGTGAAGTGGAAGAAGATGAGAACTCATCACGGCCGGAGGTGGAAGCAACTTGGAGCTCTTCATGATGTGAAGGAGAAGAGAGCTCCTCGGAGACACCACCAACCAAATGAGAAGTGGATCCACCAAACATTTCCTTAAGCTTGATCCACATCTCATGAGACGATTTTCGCTTTATATATATCAAGAACCTATGAAAATATGGTCTCAAAGAGAGTACAAGCTCATTAGATACTTGAGCTTCAAGATGTAAGTTTTTCTCATCCTCTAAAGATAGATTTTGAGGATCCATCGGAGGAGAAAAACCTACATCTAGAAATTGCTCTATATGTGGACACAAGGTCCGAAGATTACAAAGCAAGCAATTTCGCCACAAAAGATAATTTGTGCCATTAAAGACAATTGTGTCATTGTGCACTATACTAGCCGACATCTTTACTCTCAAGGCGGTGAAGCCTAAAACAAGGAGAGACCTTGCTCTGATACCAATTGAAAGATCGAGATGTCGCCTAGAGGGGGGGTGAATAGGCAATTACAAACTCTTTCGGATTTGTCTTGTAAGAATGCGGAATTAAACTATCGTTTAGTTTACAAGCACAAACCCTAGATATGCTAAGCTCAACTAGGTATAACAATAACAACTAGAGCTAAGCAAGATAGGCACAAGATATATGTAGCACAAGTGATAGCAAGATATATATATATACTTCAAGCACGATGGCTATCACAAGGAAAGAGAGCTCGGGTATAGAAATAACCGAGGCACGCGGAGACGAGGATGTATTCCCGTGTTCCCTTGCTTTGCAACAAGGTACGTCACGTTTGGAGGAGTGGAGGTCCCACGAAGGATTCCCGCGCCACGAAGGCTCACCCTATTCTCCGAACCACACCCACGAAGGATAATGGCCCTTTCCTTATGGTTAGCTTTTCCTCCGCTCCGGAGATGGCAAGCTCCACAACCACTTCACAAGCTCCACGAAGGAGAAGCCCGGGCCCCTTCACAATCTTCACGAAGAGATCACCGGGACACCAACCGCCAAGCCAACTAGGAGGTTTCCCTCCAAGAGTAACAAGCTCACGGTCTCTCACTCGAACTAATCGTGGTGGAGAGCTCAACACTATGCAATGATGCAAAGCAAGAACACCGGAGGTGTTCAAGTCCTTCACACTCAAATCCCACCAAAGCAACGAATGCTAGGATGAGATTGGAGAGGAAGAACAAGGGGAAAGTCAACCAAAGACTCCAAGATCTAGATCCCAAGAGATTCCCTCACTTAGAGAAGAATTGGTTTGGTGGAAGTGTAGATCTAGATCCACTCTCACAAATCCTCAAATATGAGCAAGAATGGTTGGAGGATTCAAGAGGAAGAGCAAGTTCTTCAAATAGTAGCAATGGAGGAGAGAGAATGGGAAGAACTAGTTGCTCAAGGTGGAAGAAGGGTCTATTTATAGCTAGGAGCAAATAAAACTGTTGGGGGAAAAAGACAAGAAAACGGGCAAAAAAACAGCTAGAAAAACGCCCAGGGCCGGCTGACCGGATGGGCCGAGGAGGCCGGTCGGCCATCCGGCCACCGGCCCACCGACCGGAAGGCAGGCGCGCAGGGCGGCGGGCAGGCAGCGCCGGGGAGGTGGGCCGCCGGGGCCGAGGCCCATCCGGCGGGAGGCCGGCCTGGCCGGGGCGGGAGCCGGGCGGGCCGGTGGCTGCCGGGCCCGTGGCCGGACCGGACCGGGAAGGCCTCTGGACGCGGCCCCGGATGGCACGAGCGGCCAGGCCGGATCTGGCCGGGTGGGCCGGCGCTGCCGCAGGGGCCGGCCGGCCGGCTCCTCTCCCCTTTTCTTTTCTTTCCTTTTTATTCTTTTCTCTTTTATCTTTTCTTTAATAACAAATGCTCCCGAACTCCGAATCGCATGAAACCAATTTTGTTTGGAAGATAACAACGAATGCTATCTAATAGAAAGTGAAAACCCAAGAATCTGTAGGAGGGGATTTTATCATGAATATAAAAGGTAGAACCTTATATCATGAATAACCGGTAAAATCACCCAACCTCGAAAACGCAATAGAAGATGCATGTGAACTCCGTTTTCGATGAACTTGGGCTTGTTGTAAAGCTAGCAACAAGCTCAAGAACCTCACACCGAGAAATACCAAGAAGCAATAAAAATATGCAACGCATGCAAGGATTGAGCTCCCTAAGATGATGTGATCAAGTTACCCAACCGAAAGCCCCTCTTAATAGTGCGGCTATCTATCCTATAATCCGGTCTCCCATCAACCACCTCGAGACCGGTAAAAGGAAAACCTATCAAGGTCATACCTTTGCCTTGCGCATCCCGCTTGATCTTGATGACAACTCTTCAACCTTCACTCAAGCCGGAATGCCTTACTTGATCAATGTTGCTTCGTGAAGACTCACAAATACTCCCCCATACACTATGATGGGAAAGCCACATTGATGCACATCTTCACATGTCCATTATCACCAAATGGATGGCAAGCTTCAAGCATGTGATTCACTCAAGATGCTCATCTTGGACTTGCCCAACTCAACCTTGTATCTTCTCATACTCACATAAGATAGAGCATGGCTAATATTGAGTTCCACATAAGAACTCCATCTTCATTTCTTCTTCTTGATCATGTCACATATGTATCTTTAAAACAATGATCTTGATGCCAATACACAAGGTGTATCTTTATCTTCATGGCATCCATACTTGAATCCAACACATGGAATACAAGTAGTACCTATGGAATATTCCTTCATATAAACTCAATGAAAACATTAGTCCATAGGGGTTGTCATTAATTACCAAAACCACACATAGGGGCAATGTACCCTTACACCCATAGTATATCTATCCGTCATCGGGATGGACAAATCCCACTATTGATCCATATGCCTCAACTCACACTTTCCAAATACTTAATCCCATCTTTATAACCACCCATTTACGCAATGGTGTTTGATGTAATCAAAGTACCCTTCCGGTGTAAGTGATTTACATGATCTCATGGTCGAAGGACTTAGGCAACTATGTATCGAAAGCTTATAGCAAATTGAACCTAATGACTTGATCTTATGCTACGCTCATTTGGGTGTGTGTCCATTATATCATTCAACTAATGACATAACCTTGTTATTAATAACATCCAATGTTCATGATCACGAAACCATGATCATCCATTAATCAAGAAGCTAGTTATACAAGAGGCTTACTAGGGACTCCTTGTTGTTTACATAACACACATGTATCAATGTTTCGGTTAATACAATTATAGCATGGTATGCAAACATTTATCATAAACACAAAGATATTATAATAACCACTTTATTATTGCCTCTTGGGCATATCTCCAACAACTACATCCTGCTAGCAATCCACTATATGAATATACGTGTACAGGGGGCCGCCATAGGTGGAGTTGTTGTATCTAGTCTAGTTCTAATCCGCGGGTTGCGGTGTCTAGGCGTGTCGCCTCTATGATTTATGTTTCTGAATATGTGTGTCCTAAGGGGTGCCCCTGCCTGGCTTTATATATCAGCCAAGCAAGGGTTTACAAGAGTCCTAGTAGGATTCGTATTGGAGTCTTCTTTCCTTGTAGTCCAAGTTGATATTCCTTGCGGGTCCAGCTCGTCGAGTCCTTGTGCTGGTCCATCTTCATAATTTGCATCGGGTATGCCAATGTCGACTACCCAAAGGGTTATGCCCACATCACGCGGGATAAGCGAAAAATCAACTACATTGCCGTTACTGAAGAACAAATGATTTTCGGGAAGGAGACGTTGGAAACGAGAAAAGTTTGGAAGCTCTTCAAGATTCTCTTCGGATCCGAGTTGATTGAAGTCGGAGGAATGATGAATCTCGGAGAACTTCGGGGGCTACTGTTGTGGGTATACTTTATGGTTATATCAACGACATGGCATGGATCCGGCAAGCCCGGGTGGCTCACAGACGGTGATGGTGGCATGTGGCCCAACGGGCGGCCCAGTTGCTGTAGATCATGTAGGATGAAGTTCAACCCAGGAGCAAGGAGCCGTATCCCAACCGACCTACGAAGAAGGCCGGATCCGTGGAGGCCCATAAAGTATCCCGATCCAGTACGACATAGATGGAAGGCGGATCCTTGACGTGCACGGCGATGTAATATTCCGTAGTTAGGCAACTTGTATTCCGGCTAGGACTCTCCGTGTAAACCCTAGATCCGTGCGCCTTTATAAGCCGGATCCCGGGGGCCCTAGAGGCACAACCACAACTCATTGTAACAACGCGAAAGCGCCCGGATAATTCCGGACAAGCAGCAGTAGGCCGTCTCCGAGCAGGTGTTCCGAAGCTGGGTAAATCGCGTACCACCTTCCCGAGGACTCTCCGCCCTATGGCCCCTACTTCTTCTCCCCCTCGTGAGGATCCCTCCTCCGAGGCACCGTCGAATAGGCAACGACAGAACCATTGCCATATGGTGCTAATGGGCCGAGGCATATGTCGCCCCATTAGCGTGCGTGAAGTATTACTGCATGCTAATGGGCGATATATAGGTTTTTCGTGCCGCACCGACCAGGTGAGGGTATAGGCACAAGGAGATGTTTTCGGGAGGTGCTATATAGGTTTTTTTCCTTTTCTACTGTTTCTTTTCTCCTTTTTTTCGTTTTTTAAAAATTCAAAAAATAATCTGAACTTTTTTCAAAAAACTATTTTTTTTTCCAAAATCTAAACTTCTTAAAACTTTGAACATTTTCTAAGTATGATTTTTTTTAAATTTATACATTTTCAAAAGTTTGAAAACATTATTTTCGATAAATTATTATTTTTTCTACATGAACATTTTTCTAATTTGAACAATTTTCGAATTTGAATATTTTTTATATTTGAACAATTTTCAAGTTTGAACAATTTTCATATTTAAATAACTTTCGAACTTAATATTTCTAAAATTTAAAATTTTTCCAAATTTGAACAAAAAGAAAAAATAAACATAAAAAGTTAACAAAAAGGGATTTTTTTTTAATAAAAACACAAATAAAAAACGAAAATGAAAACTAAATGGGTCAGACTCAATACCCGACCAGGGTGTGCGGTACAAGTAGACGGTGTATAGGAGTGGACGAAAGCTAAGACCTAGTCGGTTTATAGGACTGGCTGATCCAGACGCCGTATCATATGTTGGGCCTGAATCAAACCAGCCTAGGCCCTCTTCACCACACACACAGAGAAGCAGGGCAACGCCCAAAATTTGAACCGGATCCGCTCCGACCCACGGCCACCCACCTCCACCTCCGCCACGCCCGTCGCCATCCTCCTCCTCGGCGGCGGCCATGGAAGTCGCCCGCGGCGAAGGACCAGGGTTCCTGCCCGCGGATCTGCGCCGGGACATGGCGGCGCTCCGCGCGGCGTGCGCCCGCCGGATCGAGCACGGCCGCGAGCGCAACGCGGCGGCCGCCTCCGCCTTCCGCCACGCCCTCCTCTCGGCCCGCTCGCTCGCGGAGCAAAACGTCGCACACCGAGGTACGTCCTCTCCGTTCGTCCGGGACCAACCCACCCACACACGCACACACTTCCGTTCCCATTTGGGGGTTGCCACTTCATCTGCACCCCACACGCACGGAATTCGCTTGCTAGTGCCGTGGGTCCGTGCTTCTGTGCGTTCAGGGAGCAATTTTTTTAGTGTGCGGTAGCAATTACTAGCTATCCAGTTCATTGATGCTTTCGAATCTTCGGTTTGTTTACGCCTGAAATTCGCACTGTCAATCTAGGGTGAAGTTTTGTACTGTAGAAGGATAGAGAGGGAGAGAGATTGGCGGAATATGTTGGATGTTGTATTGCGCCTAATGGGCGAGTATATATAGTGGTACAGACTTGGAGGCTAAGATAGCTCTCCTAGAGATATGGTAGGTAGAGATTACAAATCCTAGACTACCTAATATACTTATACCAAATATATCTCTAACACTCCCCCGCAGTCGTAGCGGTAGTGACGTGAACAACAGTAGCGTCGCGGACGGTCAGACTGGAGAGAAGCCGAAGGTAGGAACCAACGGGCTGACACTCCCCCGCAGTCAGCGGGAGCGTCGTGGACGGAGTTGCGTCGCGGATGCTTGGACTGTAGAGGAAGCTGGTGAGGCGCAGGCGAGGTGGTAGCCCTTTATGCCGATGTCGAGGTAGCCGAGAGCGTGGGTGCTGCAGCCTTGGTCGAGGGAGCCGCGCGAAGGGTGCCGTGGTCGATGTCGTGGTCGGGTGCCGGTGTCGAGGTAGCCGCACATGAAGCCGCAAGCGCGTAGTGCGCGAGGAGAGTGACGGAGACGCGTCGAGGCAGTCGTGGAGAGGGTGTCGATGCCGAAGTCGATGCAGTCGAGCCGTCGAGGACGAGGTGCAGCCCTAGTTTTGCCAGAACCATGGCGCACGTCGGGACGAAGGCATACTTCGGTTTTGCCAGAACCGAGTATGCATAGAAGAAGTCGGTGACGCTGTCGAGGCAGTCGTAGAAGAGTCGATGCCGGTGAAAGATCATATCTCATTTTATATGTGTTTTGGTGTTGATGACAATGATAATATATGAACATTTCGGTTTATAAGATTTGTAGGTTATTATATTCTCTAGATGTTTAAAGAGTGAAGAGTATACAAGATATTGGAAGAGAAAAGAAAGAGAAGAAGAAGAAAAAGAAAAGAGAAGGAGAAGAGAGAAGAAGAAAACAAAGAAAAGAAGAAGAGAAGCTGGGCGTACCGCCGCAGCCACGGCCGGAGGCTCCGGCCTTGGTACCGCCCATGGCGGGGAAGGAGCGGGGGCTCGGTAAGGTTCCGGGGTTGGGGCACCGGCGGTACTCGGCCGGTACCCCGGGCCGGAGGCTCCGGCCTCCCCCCCGGACCGCGCCCTCCTGGCCACGTGGCCGCCCCGGTTGGCGTCGCGCGCGCGCCTTAGTCCGGTAGTACCGGCCCGACCTGGCCGGTACTACCGGCCACCCTTCTCCAACGGCTCCAAGGGCTGCTTAGGCAGCCACTATTTAAAGGCTTCTTCTTCATTGAGCTAGGGTTGCTCATTCCCCTCCAAACAAGACATACACCATTGTTGAGCCACCAAGAACATCAAATCCAACGGATCTCCTCCCTCAACCACCCAAATCACTTGTGCTTTGGAGAATCGAAGGAGAAGACCCCGATCTACATTCTCACCGAAGCGTTTCTCATTTCCCCCTCTTATGCTTGAGGGCCCCCTTGCTAGTGTTCCTCTTTGGATCCCTAGTTGTTGTTGTTGATGTATGCTTGTTGATTTGTTGTGTTGTTACAGATTTGGGAGCCTCCAATTTGGTTGTGGATGTGTGCCCCAAGAACTTTGTAAAGGCCCGGTTTCCGCCTCGAGGAAATCCCTTAGTGGAAGTGGGCTAGGCCTTCGTGGCGTTGCTCACAGGAGATCTGAGTGAAGCCTTCGTGGCTGTTGGTTTGGCTTGCGTAGCAACCACACTCCTCCAAACGTAGACGTACCTTCTTGCAAAGGAAGGGAACTACGGGAATCATCTCCGTGTCAACGCGTGCTACACTCTCGGTTACCTCTATCCCACTCTATCTCCTATATTGCGTAGCTATACCTTGCTTAGTTGATAACCTTGTCATATAGGTAAATTCACTTAGTTGCATATCTAGAGAATTTACCTATTTGTGTCAAGCCTAAATTGAAAAAGAACTAAAAATTGGTTAGCACCTATTCACCCCCCCTCTAGGTGCGGCATACGATCCTTTCAATTGGTATCAGAGCCTCGGCTCTTATTTCGGGCTTAACCGCCTAAGAGTATGCCGGACGAGGAGCCCTCGGAAGGGGCCGCCAATACGGTCTCCATGGAAGAATTCAATTCGTTGAAGTCCTTCATGGAAGCCAAAATGGAAGCCCAAATGGAAAGCATGAAAAAGATGATTGCCGAGCTTTTGGCTCCGGCCCTTCCCAAGGCTCCTAGTCTAGAGGTAAAGGACGCGGGTGTGTCAGAAGAGGGAGGTGCTTCGGCACCACCCTTCTACCAAACCCGTGGAAGGTGATAACTTAAACACTAACAAATCTCCCATTGCATCTCCTAGGGATACTAGTGGAGGTGAGAGCTACAATCGAGTAGCTCCACCTTTTCAATCTCCCGATATACCGGTTCCCCATCCTCATTTGAACATTCGGGGCGACCCACCTAAGTTTTCCATTGAAAATTACAACACTTGGCGATTTGAGTTTCGTTCTCATGTTTGCAGTGCCTCCAATGAACTTTGGAGAATCATCCAAGAAGGCTTCAAACCTTACAACCCCGACAAGTTGACTAGAAGAGAAGCGGTTGATAGTCAACTCAACAACACCGCCTTGCACATGATTCAAACTAGTGTGGGGACAAAGGATTTGCCTCGTGTTCGGAACTACACCACCGCCAAGGAAGCTTGGGATGGGTTGGCCGCTAGTTGCATTGGAAGTGAGAGCACGAGAAGGAACAAGTATAATGCTCTTAAGAATAAAGCCGAAGGATTCATGAGGCTACCGGATGAAGATCATCAAGACATGTATTCAAGACTCCTCATTGTTGCCGATGACTTCCGTCTTATTGGTGCCACCCACATCAATGACTCTTGGATCAAGGAGAAGTACATTGAATGCATGATGCCATATGTACCCATTGATGTCAAGACCCTTGTTGGGAGAGAATGCTATTCCTCTCTCTCTTCTCAAGATGCCGTGCACGAGATGCAAGCCCTCAAGGTGCTCGAGCAAAACTCTCATGATTCTCTCAATCGTGCCATTGGTATGTCAAAAGGGAACAATCTTGCCTTGGTGGTCAACCCCTTAGATGAAGTGCACCCTCAAGAGCAATATAGGGCATCTTGGAGTATGTCCTATCCGGAAGATTTGGAATGCCACTATCATGATCACATGGCCTTCCATGCAAAGTCCTTTTGGGTTGATCCCTCCAAGGCCAAGGAAGACAACATCAAGAGAAACCACAAGAGTGGGTTCACTAGCTTTGGTCCAAAGACAAGATCATGCTACAATTGTGATGACAAGCGCCACTTCATTGCCGAATGCCCCTATGAAAATAGAGAGCTTCATAATGGAAGGCTCATTCCCAAGGACAAGAGCAAAGAATCAAAGGGCAAATACTCAAAAGCCCCCAACAAGAAGTTCTACAACAACAAGACCAAGAAGGGCAAGAGGCACCCAAAAGTTGTGCTTGTGACTAGGGAAGAATATTCGTCCGATGAAGTTGCGAGCTCTAGTGATGATGAAGAAGGAAGCTCAAAAGAAATGGCCGCCATTGTCACTACCAACATTCCCTCTTCATCTCTCTTTGAATCCCCCAATGAGAATCCTCATATCAAGAATGCACATTGCTTCATGGCAACATCTTCCTTGGACACATCTATTGTGCTATCAACTCAAGAAGAATATTCCTCCGGGGATGATGAAGTTGATGATGAAGAAGATGCAACTTCTAATGGATTGGTCGCTCTTGCCTCCCTCTCCACTAACTCTTCATCACCAAGTGAATCCCCCAATGAGATTATTCATGTGGAGGAAGAAAGTTGCCTCATGGCCAAATCCTCCGAGGTATCATCTCCTAGCCCCTCTATGCCTAACATATCAAGTGATCTAGGGGTTGATGATGCTAGTCTAAAAGTAAAACAAGAAATGTTAGAATTTGATGAATTCTTGCTTAACCTACAAGGTATCAACAAAAAGCATGTTTCAAATCTCATGGCTCGTTTAGCTCAACAAAATGATATGCTTGAGAAAAAGGGTCAAATAGAGAGAGAAGACTCTCTTGAAATCCATGCTCTTAAAAATGCCCTTGAGGAAAGTCAAGAAACTATAGCCTCTCTTGAGGAGAGGCTAGAAAGTCTTGAAGAGCCTCAAGATGAAATTAACAAGCTCACTAAAGCTAGAGATCATGCTAGGGCTAAGACTAAATTGCTTAAAAAGGAAAAGGCCAAATTTGGTGTTGATCATGAGAAACTTGTGAAGGATCTAGATGAACTAGACAAAGCTCACAAAGCTTTGAAGAGTGAATACTCTCTCCTATCCAAGTCAAATGAGCAACTTCAAATTAGGCTTGCTTCATATGATGTACCTAGTTCCTCTACCCCTTCTTGTGATCATGCAAATATTATTGAGGAAAATGCTAGGTTGAAGGATGAACTTGCTAAGGCCTCCTCTCCCCAAAGTAAACTTTCTTTGGATGATCTTTTGAGTAAGCAAAGATCAAACAATGGGAAGGAGGGCCTAGGTTACAACGCCAAGGCGAAGAAGGCAAACAAGCAAAAGGCCAAGCCCGCACAAGAAAAGAAGAAAGATATCACCAATGGTGAAGCCCCTAAGGGCAACACCACTAATGATGATAATGCGGGAAATGCTAACCCTCACTATGTGTTATTTAAAGATTATTATGGTGATGTTTATGCTAAATATGTTGGCCCATATGATGGTTATGTTGCTTGGTCTATTTGGGTCCCAAAGACCCTTGTTGCTAACAAAAGAGGACCCATTGTGAAATGGGTACCTAAATCCAAGAATTGATCTCATGTAGGACTATGCCGCCGGAGGTTCAAAATGGGTACTTGATAGTGGATGTACAAGTCATATGACCGGCGGCAAGAACCTCGTCAAGGAGTTGAGGCCCAACATAAACAATATCACCGTCTCCTTTGGCGATAATTCTACATCCGAGGTATTGGGTTTTGGCAAGGTTGTGGTTGCACACAACATAACACTTGTGGATGTCATGCTTGTCAAAACCCTTGGTTACAATTTGCTTTCCGTTTCCGCCCTTGGCAAGATGGGTTTCGCCGTCTTTATTGATAAAGATATTGTGGTCCTTTTGTGGAGCAAGACTCTAAAAGTCGCTTTCGTTGGGTATCGCGAACATAACTTGTATGTGGTGGACTTTTCGGGGACCACCACTTCAAGTGCGATGTGCCTATTCGGAAAGGCGGATGTGGGTTGGTTGTGGCATCGCCGCCTAGCCCATGTCAACATGAGAACTTTGCAAAGTCTTCACAAGGGAACCATATTGTGGGACTAATGGAAAATGTTTCTTTTGCCAAAGATCGTGTTTGTAGGGCTTGTGTTGAAGGCAAAATGCATGACTCTCCGCATCCAAGCAAAACTATCATCTCTTCCAAGAGGATCTTGGAGCTCCTTCATGTGGATCTCTTCGGTCCCGTTACTCATGCAAGTCTTGGTGCGAAGAAACATTGCTTGGTGATTGTTGATGATTACTCAAGATACACTTGGGTCTACTTTCTCAAGACGAAAGATGAGACTCAACAAATATTCATTGACTTTGCCACCGAGGTGCAACGCCAACACAACCTCCTCATTATGGCAATAAGAAGTGACAACGGCTCCGAGTTCAAGAACTACACACTCAATGATTTTCTTAGTGATGAGGGGATTCATCATCAATATTCCGCTGCTTACACCCCTCAACAAAATGGTGTTGCGGAGAGGAAGAACCGGACTCTTATGGATATGGCAAGGTCTATGATGGCGGAGTATAAATCCCGCTATAACTTTTGGGCCGAAGCCATCTCCACCGCTTGTCACTCCTCCAACCGGCTCTATCTCCGCAAGGGATTGAACAAGACTCCATATGAAATACTCACCGGCAACAAGCCTAATATCTCATACTTCAAGGTGTTCGGTTGTAAGTGTTTCTACAAAATCAAAGGAGTTCGTTTGTCTAAATTTGCTCCTAAAGCTTTGGAGGGTATATTTGTTGGTTACGGTGCCGAATCTCACACTTATAGAATCTTTGATGTATCCTCCGGGATTATCATTGAATCTTGTAGTGTGAAGTTCGAAGAAAATGATGGCTCCCAAGTGGGGCAAGTTGATGTATGTGCAGGTGATGAAATACCTCAAGATGCCATAGTAAGAATGGGTGTGGGATTTTTCCGCCCCATTGAGGGACACGGTGTGGCGTCTCGGGAAGGACTATGCTCTACCACGGTGGAGCCCTCATCTTCTCAACATCAACAAACCCCATCAAGTGAAGCAAATGATGCACCAACCCAAGAACAAGAACAAAACCCTCTCTCTCATGAACAAGATCAAGGACAAGATCAACCAAGAATTCATGATGGCTCCGATGAGTATCCATTTGATATTTGCGCCTCACCAAATATTGTCCAAGATCAAGCACATGAGGATGAGCAACCCCAAGCAATTGAGGAAGCTCCAATTGAAGGTCAAGACGGGGACCCAAATGATCAAGTTGATCAAGTGACACCTCCAAGGCCTAGAAAAACCAAGGAGGAGATCGAGGCCCGTCGTCTAGCAAGAAGAGATAGGATCCTTGAAATTCGTGGACACACTCATGACAAGGTCCTTGGTGATGTTCGAGCAAAGGTCTCCACAAGAAGGCAATTGGCTAACTTTAGCAATCATCATGCTTATATCTCCGTTGTGGAACCCAAGAAAGTATTTGAAGCCCTTGAAGATTCGGATTGGGTGGATGCCATGCATGAGGAACTCAACAACTTCAAGCGCAACAAAGTGTGGACCTTAGTAGAGAAGCCAAAGGAGTGCCGCAATGTTATAGGCACTAAGTGGATATTCAAGAACAAGCAAGATGAGTTTGGAAATATTGTGAGGAACAAGGCAAGATTGGTGGCTCAAGGCTTCTCTCAAGTTGAAGGAATTGACTTTGGAGAGACCTATGCTCCCGTGGCTCGTCTTGAGTCCATCCGTATCCTTCTTGCTTATGCATCGCATCATAACTTTAAGTTACAACAAATGGATGTTAAAAGTGCATTTCTTAATGGTCCTTTGCATGAAGAGGTTTATGTTAAGCAACCCCCGGGTTTGAGGATCTCAACTTTCCTAACCATGTCTACAAGCTTGATAAAGCACTTTATGGTCTCAAACAAGCTCCTAGAGCTTGGTACGAGCACCTTAAAGAATTGTTGGTAGACCGTGGGTTTGATGTTGGGCTAATCGATCCCACTCTTTTTACTAAGAGGGTTAATGGGGAGCTTTTCGTTTGCCAATTATATGTTGATGATATCATCTTTGGCTCTACTAACAAAGCTTTCAATGATGAATTTTCAAAGCTTATGACCGATAGGTTTGAGATGTCTATGATGGGAGAGATGAAGTTCTTCCTTGGTTTTGAGATCAAGCAATTGAGAGAAGGAACCTTCATCAATCAAGCAAAATATCTCCAAGACATGCTCAAGAGGTTCAAGATGACCGAGTTGAAGGGTGTGGCCACTCCTATGGTTACCAAATGTCATCTTGCACTAGATCCCAATGGTAAAGAGGTGGATCAAAAGGTATATCGCTCCATGATTGGATCATTGCTTTACCTTTGTGCATCTAGACCGGACATAGTGTTGAGTGTTGGTGTGTGTGCAAGGTATCAAGCTTCTCCTAAGGAGAGCCACATGATGGCTCTCAAACGAATCTTTAGATATTTGGTTGATACCCCAAGATATGGTATTTGGTACCCCAAAGGCTCAAGCTTTATTCTCAATGGATATACCGATGCGGATTGGGCGGGTGACAAGGATGATAGGAAATCAACTTCCGGGGCTTGCCAATTCCTTGGTAGGTCCTTGGTGTGTTGGTCTTCTAAGAAGCAAAATTGCATATCTCTCTCCACCGCCGAAGCCGAATATGTTGCCGCCGCAAGTGGATGCACTCAATTGTTATGGATGAGGCAAACTTTAAAGGAATACGGTGTCATTTGTGACAAAGTGCCTCTATTATGTGACAATGAAAGTGCTATCAAGATTGCCTATAATCCGGTGCAACATTCAAGAACGAAGCATATTGAGATCCGGAATCATTTCATTAGGGATCATGTTGCCCGTGGTGATATTGAGCTCATCTATGTTCCTACCAAAGATCAACTTGCCGATATATTCACGAAGCCTCTTGATGAAGCAAGGTTCTCTTATTTGAGGAATGAGCTAAATATCATTGATTCAAGGAGTATAGCTTGACCATCTTGCAAACACATCTTTGTCTCAAAACTTTATTTGGTTTAGATGTGGGCATGGAAATAGGGGGAGTGCGGTTTAAACTATTGAGCTATCCCTCCCCCCATAATGCCAACATTAAAAGAAATCATTCTCTTTATATCATATAATGATATGTGAGCTTCAATGATGAGTAGTGGTTTTGGGCCCAAGATACATCTTCGCGGTGCCATGCCATAACACTCATATATGGTGGCCTAGGCCACCACACTCTTCTTTATGAAGAGTTGGAGTAATTTGGATCTTTATTGGACTTAATTTGCCTATCTTTTGTTTTTAGGGGAATTGGCTCAATGTTTGGTTTCTATTGATTTGCTCCTTGCAAACTTGAGTTCATATTACCTTACCCCTCTTTGTGTCCATCCTAAGCCATTCTCTCACCTCTAAAACATTCTATATCTTGCACAAGCTTGTCTCAAAAATTGCATATCAAAATTGTTTGTTTTAAAGAGGGTGTCTTTATATATATAAAAAAGGGGGACCTTTGTTTTAAAACAGCCTAAAAAAAGGGGAGGATTTTGTTCAAAAACAGCCTACAAAAAAAAAAAAAAAAAAGGGGGCGGAGGCGAGACCGGGCGACCAGGCCGGTAGTACCGCCTGGGCCTGGCCGGTACTACCGCCGGCCTCGAGCCGGAGCCTCCAAATGTGGGCGGGTCGAGCCCGCTCTCCCCACTCGCCCCCATCTCCTTGCTCCAAACACACCCGCCGCCCGGCCGCCCCTGCCGCCTCCCCGTGCTCCCCCGGCCAATCTCCGGCCATCTCCGGCCGGATCGGCTCCGTGGGAGCCTTCCCCCACCCCTCCTCCTCCATGGCTCCTGGTATTAGCCCCTTTCCCCGTGTATTTTGGTCGTATTTTTGGCTCACATGTGTGTTGGTTATTGGTACTACATGTATAGATTTTTGGCTAAATCTTGCTCTAAGAGGTTGTATCTATTGCTGATCTATATCCTCTAGTGTGTAGCACCGTTAACCTCTACTTTGTAGCATTTTTTTTTACCCATTGTGTGTGGCATTTTTTTTTCTCATCATGCATGTGTATTTTGGGTCAAAATTTTGTTTAGTTGAGATGAGCTTGTGCCCTTATCCCATATTTCCCTCGGCTCTGTTCGTCTATTTCACAGGTGCTAGTCGGAAGAGGAGAGGGGATCCGCCCCTTGAGGATGATTTTGTTGAACAAGATGAAGTGTTACCCCGTGCCACTACTGCTCGTGGTGCTTCTCTGGCAAATAAAAAGAAAGGGAAACCGGATATTAAGTCTTATGGTAGCGTCCGCCTTCATGCATACATGGCTATTCGCACCGCTAATCCCTATTTGGGGCCTCGGTCTTCTCGCACTCGCAACCGCCACTTCTACACCGAGGTTCAAGAACGCATATTCAATGAAGTCTATCCTCCCGACAAGGTGAAGGTTGTTGATCAACGGTATATCAACATTGACCATTTGAAGAAGGATGCCTACTTTCATGAAGCCCTTGATATTTGCGAGGAGTTTGGTTTGCTTCCCATTATGAATTTCCAATGCAACTATGATCCTTACCTTGTGACTCAGTTCTTTGCCACAGTCTATTTTCATGAGGATGACGCTCGCTCCATCACTTGGATGACTCGTGATGTGGTACTCACTACCACTTGGAGCACCTTTGGACAGATTCTTGGCTATCCTCTTCCGGAAGATTGTGAACATGACACTGATAGTGGTTGGAGGTTTCATGAGCAGTCTAATGCAAGCACCAAAGATGTTCTTGAGCCACTCTATATGCCCGGTCGATGCAAGCTTGGATTCACTTCCGGTCTCCAACCCGTCTATGATATTATGCTTCGCATCTACCGTGAGACTGTTGCCGTCAAAGTGGGTAATGTTGATGAGATCCACTCTTTTGTCATTGACTTGATGCTTCAAACTCATCTCCGAAAGGGCAAGGGTGTGAAGATGGATGTCATGGATTGCCTGTGGAACCAGATTTTCTTGCGTATGGTTGAGAAGAGGTCTCCTGCCTTTGGTCCTTTCATCATGAAGCTTATTTCTGAGGTGTGGCGTCAGAAGTTTGAGGGTGCCATTCTGGAACCATTTTCTACTCTCACTGTTCATAAACGCAAGAATCTTCTTATCAAAGATCATGAGCTCCCACCTTCTACCTCAGCACCAGCAGCTCCTTCTGCCTCAGCAGCACCTTCTGCCTCAGCACCTCCTTCAGCAGGTCCTGCAGATCCTCGCACTGATCGCCGGTTTGCTGGCATTAGACTCCTTGATGGTTTTGCTCCTCATATGGCCCTTGGGGGGCCTCCGGCTCACTCCGCATATGATCCCATGCTCGAGCCCTCTTGGTACACCAAACTCAAGATCAAGGTAAAGAAGACCTTCTGCCTGCAGCTGGATATTCAGGAGCGCATGTATGACGCCTATGTGGCAGAGAAGAAAGCTCGACGCCGTCAGAAGAGCATCATGGCAAAGCTTGGTGTGGAAGTCTCTCCTCCAGGATCTGAAGAGACCATCCTTCCGAAGCCTCAGTGGATTTCTGCTCATAGCCAGTGGTCTGATGGCGAGGATGGTCCCTCCTATGATGTCGACTCCGATGTTGCCGCGGACTTCCTTGATGGCTAGGGACGGTAGCATCGCTCTTCAACCTTTTTGGCGTCTTGATGCCAAAGGGGGAGAAGAGTTCTATTAGGTTCGGGATTTGCATGGGAAGTCACAAGCTTGCGTTTTCTTTGACTTTTTATGCTTGTGACTTATGGCTATCTATTGTTGAGAACTACTTATCATGTTTTATGCACCTTATCTATGTGTGTGAGACATAGGGGCTATCTATTTATGTATGAGACATTATCTATCTATCTATCTATGGTAAAGACTAAGTGAACTTCATGTGGTATGATCTCTAAACTCAACACTAGTCTTTACTCACATATGGTTGTCTCTTCTCTCTTCAAGTGATGAATTTATCTGCTTACTAAGCATCTTTGCACTTGTTGGTGATTCATATTTTCTTGAGTAGTTTGATCCTAGATTATGTGCCTATCATTCATATGTTAATTCTATTAGATGCACATGTCTAGGGGGAGCCTTTTATGCATATCTTATATTTTCTATACTCAAATACTCTCATCTTTTGCAAATCTTATATTGTCATCAAGAAACCAAAAAGGGGGAGATTGAAAGATCATATCTCATTTTATATGTGTTTTGGTGTTGATGACAATGATAATATATGAACATTTCGGTTTATAAGATTTGTAGGTTATTATATTCTCTAGATGTTTAAAGAGTGAAGAGTATACAAGATATTGGAAGAGAAAAGAAAGAGAAGAAGAAGAAAGAAAGAAAAGAGAAGGAGAAGAGAAAGAAGAAAACAAAGAAAGAAGAAGAGAGAGCAGGTGCCGCCGGCCTGGCCACGGCGGAGGCTCCTTGGTACCGCCCATGGTACCGGGGAAGGAGCGGGCGGCTCAGTAGGTTCCAGGGGGGTTGGGGCACCCGGCGGTACCTCGGCCGGTACCCCGGGCCGGAGGCTCCGGCCTCCCCCCCGGACCGCGCCCTCCTGGCCACGTGGCCGCCCCCGGTTGGCGTCGCGCGCGCGCCTTAGTCCGGTAGTACCGGCCCGACCTGGCCGGTACTACCGGCCACCCTTCTCCAACGGCTCCAAGGGCTGCTTAGGCAGCCACTATTTAAAGGCTTCTTCTTCATTGAGCTAGGGTTGCTCATTCCCCTCCAAACAAGACATACACCATTGTTGAGCCACCAAGAACATCAAATCCAACGGATCTCCTCCCTCAACCACCCAAATCACTTGTGCTTTGGAGAATCGAAGGAGAAGACCCCGATCTACATTCTCACCGAAGCGTTTCTCATTTCCCCCTCTTATGCTTGAGGGCCCCCTTGCTAGTGTTCCTCTTTGGATCCCTAGTTGTTGTTGTTGATGTATGCTTGTTGATTTGTTGTGTTGTTACAGATTTGGGAGCCTCCAATTTGGTTGTGGATGTGTGCCCCAAGAACTTTGTAAAGGCCCGGTTTCCGCCTCGGAAATCCCTTAGTGGAAGTGGGCTAGGCCTTCGTGGCGTTGCTCACAGGAGATCTGAGTGAAGCCTTCGTGGCTGTTGGTTTGGCTTGCGTAGCAACCACACTCCTCCAAACGTAGACGTACCTTCTTGCAAAGGAAGGGAACTACGGGAATCATCTCCGTGTCAACGCGTGCTACACTCTCGGTTACCTCTATCCCACTCTATCTCCTATATTGCGTAGCTATACCTTGCTTAGTTGATAACCTTGTCATATAGGTAAATTCACTTAGTTGCATATCTAGAGAATTTACCTATTTGTGTCAAGCCTAAATTGAAAAAGAACTAAAAATTGGTTAGCACCTATTCACCCCCTCTAGGTGCGGCGATCCTTTCAGGGAAAGACGTTGTCGAAGCCGATGAGGACGAGGTGCGGGCCGAGCTGCGTTCGAGGACTCGTCGGGGACGAAGGCACGTACCGGTGTTGCCAGTACCGGACGTGCGGAGGTAGGGAACATTACAAAGTGCGCGCCATGTTGGAGTAGACTAGTAGAAGAGGTCTCGACGATGAGTGTCGGAGTAGAAGAGCAGGTGGTGTAGTCGGGGAAGAGGCGAGTCTCGACGACGGGTGTCGGAGTAGAGAAGCAGGTGGCGTAGTCGGGAAAGAGGCGAGGACGCTGGCGGCAAAGTTGTAGTGTACGAAGACGTAGAAGACGGCTAACCCAGCGGTGACCTTGGGTGGTCATGCTGGACGCCTAGGGGCGTTGCGGTGATCGGCGAGCCCAGCGCGACCTGAAGTGGCTGGAGCCCAGCGGCGACTGGGGTGGAGGCGCGGCGGCGGTACACGAAGTTGGCGAGGAAGACCCGGCGGCGTGACGAAGACCATGCGCAGACGGAGGCGACCCGCGCCGAAGGGGCGGCGCTGTGGTGGCCTCAGACATCGATGCGTGGGGACGGCGAAGGTGACCGCGTGCAGCGACGGCACAGCCTGAGGGGCCGGCGTAGCTGCATGGCGCGAGTCGGTGCAGCGGCGGGAGACCACCAGCGACGTACATGCCTCGGAAGGCGCGTCGGAGGCCGGTAGCATGGACCAAAGGCGGCGGCGCTGCGGCCCGAAGGGGCGACGCAGCGGCAACCCGATGCTCGATCGGTGGTAGGCGCGTGCTCGGGGACGTGCTTGGCGTAGACGTGTGCGGGGTCGGTTGATCAGACCGACGGTGGCGCTACATGTGCCATGGCGTGGACGACGCGCCGCAGATCGGAGTCGATGGCGGCGTTGTCGATGCAGTCCCGGTCGATGGCGACGAAGACGGACAGGCGATGGAGACCGCGCGAGCAAGAACAGCCTGCTGCGATGCACGTAGGGGCGCCCCATGTGCGGCGCGTGCGGCTATGCCGTGCGGTTGATGGCCGGTGCAGGTCGATGCCGTTGTCGGAGTAGAGGCGCAAGTGGACGATGGCGATGGGCGACTCAATCCGATCTATGATCGGTAAACCAAAAAAGAAAACACCGGTCGAGCGACCGGCGACGCAAAAAGAAAACCAATCTACGAATTGGAAAAAAAAGACTCGAGGGCAGCGGATCAACAGATCGGCGAACGAACCCTCATACGGGTTGCGCGGCCCCCGGAGTAGATCAGGGAGATCGACCTCCCGGGGGCGGCGCTGCGCGGAAACTTTGCGGCGGCTAGGTCAAGGAGCGTGCCGCTCTGATACCATGTAGAAGGATAGAGAGGGAGAGAGATTGGCGGAATATGTTGGATGTTGTATTGCGCCTAATGGGCGAGTATATATAGTGGTACAGACTTGGAGGCTAAGATAGCTCTCCTAGAGATATGGTAGGTAGAGATTACAAATCCTAGACTACCTAATATACTTATACCAAATATATCTCTAACATGTACTAGTACGATTTGTGACTCACTGTTGCAAGGGCGACTGGTCAATTTTACTAATTTGTGTATTTCCGGCTGGCAGAAAAGCTCAACGGACTAAAGGACCAGCTCAGGGCAGTCGAAGCAGGTCTTGCAGAAGCCCTTGGGAGTAAGCATTTCTGGCATTTCTTCACTGCAGTAGTGGAATGCATATTATACTCTGATTGTTTCTTTTTATTATGAATGGTTCACTGCGTGGAATAGTTGGTTAGTCTCACATTTCATATTGGGCTCCTTGTCTTCGACTGCATTTGATGGAGAGGCTGATATCTTGTAAATTATCTCTGCAGTCCAAACGAAGAAAGGATCAGAACGTAAGCTCACCAGTGAGTCGATATCAAATGCCACCACAACAAATGAGCAGCTCAGAAGCTTGGTCTCGAATCAGAGGGCTAGAAGAGACGAGTATGCAAATGCTACCTCACACCAGCTTCAAGGTAAAAATTTAAATCTTTATCACGGTTCTAGTAACAATAGTGTTAAGGGTCATAGGATTATCTGACCTATAAACTGCTAAGGAAATTACAAGTGCTTTAGTTGGGTTTAAAGATATAAGTCCTAATAGTGCAGTCTTTGTGTCTCTTTTGGCTCTGAGGACCAATATATTTTTCCCTTGAAATTTGTTGTTATGTTGACGCCAACAAGATTCTCTTGTCTTGGATACCCTGAACCTGAAATATACATTCCTTGATACATCTTCTTTTGATGGCAGCAATCGAAGCTCTTGAGGCTAATTTTGATGCGGCAGGGAAGAAGAACCTAGATGAGGCTATTATGTGGTACAGTAAGTTTCTTGGGTTTAAAGTTGTTGCAGGAGAAGGTAATGGAAGTTTCAGTGACATGTTTCATTAAGTTAGCTTAAGACCAGCGCGTGTGACATTTCCTCTCTTATTTTGAAGGTGTTAAATTTGTCTTCAACAAAGTTGACATGCAAAGTCCTGACAATGAGTATTTCTTCTGCATAAAGGTCAACAAAGATGAATATAGCTGTGAGTTACAACTCTGCCCAATAGTCCTATCGTCTGATATATTATTTGAAAATATCTAGTTATTGAAGTTCTCATTTTGTTGATAACAGTAATTCAATGTGTTCCATTACTGAAAGACTCGGAAGAACTGGTGAAGGATTTGAACTGCACTAACGATCTGTTCAAGTTTGTTAGAATCATGAGATCAAGATTCCAAGCGGCTGCAAGCAAAGGTACTCTCTTAAATCCATATGACATGTTGTCATTTCAAAACTGTATAAGTCCATTTTCTCTGAAATAACATTTACCAAAGTTTGGCGATGTCTTCCTCTAGAGTAATTTGCTGTGTATGTATTGAATATTTACCTCAATTTACACATATTTCCCTCGAATTTCATTGTTGCCAGTGACTAACGCATGACTAAGCTAACACATTTTGCTTATTCTCGATCTTATGAAGTGAGCTATGTAAACGACTTTTCTTGGCAATATTATGCTTATTAGTTCATATATGCTTACTTATGTTCAACGAAAATAATGAGCTACATAAATCTTTGTTCTGCAGTACCACATGAAGTTCTAAATACATTTTTTTATACCCTTTATGGAGAGTTCGATTTGTACTGTCTGCAGGGGCTCATCCTGCAATTTCATTGTGCATAGACACATCATCCACGACGATTTCATCGCCACTGGCTATGTCAGTTGATACCACAAGCGAAAGCACCACCAATCAAAGCCATTCTCGAAACCGGTCAAAGAATCAAGATGCTCATGCAAAGAGAGGGGCTCGTTCCCAGTCAACACGATCTCCCCTTAGAACACCATCTAGCACGCGCCGCTCCCCACGTTTCGTGGTATGTACACCATCTCGCTGTATTCCCAGGTGGTTATTATTGTTACTGCACAGAGAAAGAAACAACGCAATATTAGTGCTAAAGTAACGATGTGGATGTTCCTTTGGCAGGCTGCAGAAGCAGGAAATAAGCCTTAGGCACATCAAACACCACTTGAGCTTTGGCAAGCTTGCTCCTGAGGTTTGTTTACGATCAGATCGACCATCCTCTAGCTATGTGGCGCGCTAGAGCTCGATGCTCCATGTCCTGTGTAAGCGCCTCCACCCTCCCAGCGACTAGACTTAGCCTGGATAATCGACGACTGCGTCTATAGTGTTATGTAACAACATGCATCATAGTTCTAGGAATACATGTTTCACAATTAATGTGCTCATTGTAGGAATACCCCTGAGTTGGAACAGGGGAAGTTCCATCTCAAACTCGCCCTTGCATCCGCCTAACGACGGCGGCTCTCATGACCTGTACATTGTAGAGTTATACATTATGTTGGTTGCAGCTGGGTGATAATGCATCAAATAAATCCCCTGCAAGCATTGTAGGTGTAGGCAGTTTGGTTTCGCTCTCTGCTATGAGATTGTAGTGTTGTTACACATTCTGTTATTGGCAGTTTCCCATGGAATACTCTGTGTACATTCTTGTTTTATGTGACCATAATAATTTCTAGTATTGCAAGCACGGTCCTCCTATTTGTAACTCCGCTGAGTTTAGTTGTTCGATTTCTGTACAAAGCTGTCATCAAAAAGTTTGCAAATTTGTCCACGGTGTGTGTACATTTTGGACCATCCCAGACTATTTTTTACCAGAAGATGCAAGGATAAGGTCGAGTTTATTGTACGGGGGAGCCCATACAAGTTGATTTTAATGCAATTGATCCATCTTAGAGCATCTACAGCAGGACCCCTAAACATGACCGTATGCAGTGCGGGAGGTAAAAATACTTGTCCAACAGCCCTTAGGACCTGCAGCTTCACAAAGTTAGCCTTGTACAGTTATTTTCCTTTTCTCTGAGCTTTTTCTTAGCTCTGCTACGGTGCTACCACCCTCTATGCTCAGTCTTTTTCATGGTTTCTTCTAATATACAATGGCGCACACTTAGTCGTGTGTTGAGAAAAAAAACCCTTAAAATAGGGATTCCCTGGCCACCTAGACAATTTTTTCATAATCTAAGTGTAATAAAAAGTTGTCTAGCTACTCTGTTGTAAAATATATGAGTAGTTTGTTCTGTGTGCCAACTGAGTACTGCACTTTTTGTGTGGATAAGCAAGCTAGAGTTTTTTTTTCACTTGAACGTGGACGTAGGGTCACACTGGTCTGTACCATCGCCTAAGTCAATCAAAGCCTAGGAATGTGAAATTGGTGTTATACACAGGAATACTATAGAAACAAGTGCATATAATTCTACCAAGAAGTTTTCTAATGAAAAAAAAAGGTTTGATAATTTCTCTGTTGACTCTCTACAATACTCATTTTAACGTACTCCCTCCGTTCCATGAATGCTATTTGAGATTTATCAATATATGAATGTATCTAGACACTTAATAACATCTAGATATATTCAAATTTTGACAAATCTCAGACAAGTTTCATGAGATGGAGGGAGTACATAGTCTACCCAGCAGTCCAGCACCGACCTCAGAAGAATGAAAGAATGACATACTACTCGTCTGGCCAATGCTTATCAATAGGTAGTGGGTGTCCACACCACATCACGCTAAGTGACCACTTGGGTTTCTTGTGCGACTTTTGGCATATAAGAGACCTGCCTGCTTAGAGCAAGTACAATAAGGTACAGTCAGCTGGCTATAAGAGATAAAATATTATAAATTTGCTTAGTTGGAGGAGATAGGAGAGAGAAGAGGAGTGGGCTCTTATCTTATAGCCAACTCTAGCACGTGCTCCTAGGCACTATGTGAGACTAAAAGGTGGGCCATGTATTGCAAAAGTACTACACTTTTATAGCTCACTATTGTATATGTTGGCTCTAAGGGCATGAGCAATGGTGGCATACACAACTAGCTGCTCCATGTAAAAAAGTTGTCAGAAGCAACATAGTTAATTTTATCTCTCCAATGGAAGCTACAACTTTAATCAGAAAAAAGAGAGAAGGGACCCCACAAATATGACACTATGTATCTCCTTCTCTCTCCAAAAAGCATGCTTTTTGGGCTTAAGATCCCACTTCTTGAAGAGGAGGCCGCCTCCTCATCCGAACCTACTTTGGACCACCCGAACCTAGCTAAAGGTGTGAGGCAGTAGCTCTAGGGCAGTGCATTGGGCATGCCCTAAGTTAGCTATAGATGACATGGCACTTGGCTTATAGCCAACAGCTGGCTACACTATTGGAGTTGCTCTTAGCGCATTCATGTGCGCAGCGCCTCTTGGCAATATCAAATAAAATTAATCCAAGTTCAGAATTCCTTTGTTTAGAGAAAGTAGAAGGTTTATATATTTCTATGCTTGGGGTGCTTTTTTTTTTTTGATTTTTCACCAAAGTAGAAGGCATAGGAGTGAGTCTACTGACCACCATGACGACTCTATCTCCATTGCAAGCGAGTAAATGGACACCAATGGAGAAGAGAAATTGGATCGCTGCATTTTGGAGGGGAGATGAAGGAAGAAGGGGAAATTGTGTTTCGGTTTCTTAATTTACTCAGAAGGAAAGAGAGTTTTTAGGGGTAAAATTTTGTAATTTTTTTTTCTCACGCATGACCACCTTAATCGCTGTGCCAACTGCCAAGAGATTTATGTCCTAAGCCTGAGAAGAGAGGTATGTCTTTTTTCCCCCGAAATGGAGCCAAATGCCCGTGCTTCTGCATCGAATTATGCATGCGGGTTTTATTACTTCATTTCAAAGTCAGGTCTTACAAACAAGATGTTCTTGGTACCTCCATGTACTATTCCGTACTATTCCACACTCCATCCGATAAAAACAAGTTGGCGGAATAGATATCTGACAGAACTGATATGTCGTTGCAAACATACTCCCTTTGTCTGAAAATAAGTGTACTTCTATCTTTTGTCTTAAGTCAAAAAATTTAAATTTTGACCAAATTTATATGGAAATGTAACATCATTTATTGCACTTTATTGTTATCACTAGATCATTTTTAAAATGTAGTTTCATAATACACGAATTTGATATCATATATGTTACTACTGTTTTCTGTAAGGATGATAAAGTCTATAAAGTTTGACTCAAGACGAGAACTAGAAGTACATTATTTCGAGAATGGAGGGAGTAGCTGGCATGTTTGCTTTGGTGTCGAACTTTGATGAATAGTAGTAGTACTAGGACACTATTCTTCTAGAACATCAATTAATTAACTTGACTGTTGCTGTCTCCATCCGTTCATAATTGAAGCGGTACCTCTAGTGTACTAGTAGACCATTAGCTTATCTTTTTTAATATCTTGAAAAAATCTGAAAAAAATTCAACAACACTCATCCAACATGTATACCATGTCACAAATTTTGGAGCTCAAATACGGTCCATAGCTCAAGAAAAAAACCAAATTACATTGTAAATAGTACTATTCTTCTAGAACATCCATTAACTAATCGTGGCAAGTGTTGCCTCCATCCGTGAATGATTGACGTGGTGAAAGCTGGGTTTCATTTATGAAATGTAATAGGGGAGGTGTCTTCCTTTGAATTAAAAAAATGATTGACATTGTACATTGACGTCAACTCCACGTTAGCTTGTATGGGCGTCCAAACTCCATGAAACAGTTTACGATGTAGAAACAGGACAGATCGATCTCGGATGCCATCACGAACATTGGCAGTATATATTTCGCCTTCCTGTCCAGCCGAGTGATAACCTCCATCAATTGCCTTTCTGTTGACTACCTCTGATCTCGATTCCATCGACGCTGAGCACTCGGCGACATTCTGGGATCCTTGCTGTCCAGCGCTTCTCGGTGGTGTCTGCGGCGACTCAGTCGGCTGGAGCACCCCGTCCTAGAACTCCGGTGAGAAT
This sequence comes from Lolium multiflorum, assembly GCA_030979885.1. NCBI lineage: Eukaryota > Viridiplantae > Streptophyta > Magnoliopsida > Poales > Poaceae > Lolium > Lolium multiflorum. Next base: position 342,929,158 of record CM061749.1, read on the forward strand.
TTCTCCTGACCAAGTAATTAAGCCCTGGAATTGGTAGCAGTAGGTAAAAAATCTAGTGGATTCGCCAAGTTAGTTACTCTCTTCGATTCATATTAAGTGTCCCTGATTTAGTGCTAAATCATACTAAATCACCGACAGTTAATATAGAAGATGGGAAGGACTACTTAGTTCTTCATGTGCATGTCGAGGTACTTATTCAAAGATGAGTTAGTTAGGAATATTTCTCTTCATGCACAGATAGCTTCAAACAGCACTAGAATGCTACTGTTTTTTCTCACAAAAAAATATGCAAGGTACTCACGTAAGAGATCAATTTGGCCCTTAATCGACAGATATCTGAATCTTTATCCTCAATAATTTTTCAAGCAGATCAGCCAAGGCCGCTACCAAGGGGGCGCAGAGCAGCCGTGGCCCCTGACGAGTAACCATGGAGTTGAAAGATCTGACGCAGCGGCTACCAGAGGAGGTGCTCGCGGCCGTCCTCTGCCGCCTCCCACCGCACAGCCTAGCGGCGGCTCGCTGCGTCTGCAAGGTATGGCACGCTGCCATCGACACACGTCGTCTGCTGGATCTCTTCCCGCCCTCGCTGGCTGGCATATTCATCAAATTCTTCGACCTCGACACCCCTGAGTTCTTCTTCCGCCCCGTGAGAGGCACAGACACCGCAGTCAGCGGCAAGCTCCACTACTTGCCCACTGACAAGCTTAGCATCGTGGACGATCACTGCAACGGCCTCCTTCTGCTTCACAAGGCATCATACGTGGTCAACCCTGCCACACGACGCTGGGCGGCCATGCCACCAGCGCCATCTAGGCTTGAAAATGGCTGTCCTTGGCTTGATGCCGCTGCTCGTGATCACTGCTATATTCTTTTTGACCCTGCCGTCTCACCGCACTATGAGGTGTTGAGAATCCCATCGCTTTCGTGGCGCACCACTGGGTTTGAGCTGCAAGTGGAGTGGCCTCCATCGCCATTTGCTATGCATGTCTTCTCTTCAACAACAGGAAACTGGGAGGAGAAGTCGTTTGCTCGGCGTGGGGATGCCATCGGGACGGTCGCCCATCTGCAGCAGCTTGAGAAGCGGTCTGTGGTACCACATCTCTCTGCCTACTGGCGTGGAGAACTTTACGTGCTAACCCAATTCGTTACAAGGTATGATGGAACTAATACTAGTATTATCTTACTTGAGTTTTTCAAACTACTGTGGTTTACTGATGTCATTTTATTTCCAATGATTTTGTTTTCGCCAGAATAACCTTATCAAACAACACGTACCAAGCAATTAAACTTCCCGTAGATGTTGGTCCGCTCCATCAAGAGCTTCATCTTGGAAGGTCGGAACATGGGGTTTACTTTGCATCGTTTGATCCTCAGTGTCACCTTCTAGTCTGGATCCTCAACGAACTGCATGGCGAGATGGAGTGGGTGTTGAAACATGATAACAAACTTGATAATATGCTGTCACGCGGAAGATATGATCCACAATTTCGAGGACCCTGGGTTATTGAAGATATCAACTACAATTCCAATCATTCCACTTCTACCATTGATATGGAAGAAGTAGAAGAAGATGAACTTGAATGGAACTCGGACAATGAGAATACTCTTGACACCAGATATAGAGTTGGAAATCACTACAATGGAATCATTTCATTACTTGGATTTCATCCTTACAGAGAAGTTATGTTTCTGAGTGCATCATTCACGAGAGGATTGGCCTATAATCTCAATACTTGGAAGCTTGAAGATTTGGGCAGCATCTACCCCAAAGATTATTCTTCCATGAATATGTTTGTAGAACAATCTTTTCCGTACACACCATCTTGGATTGGGAATCTACCTGGTAGCGTTTAATCTAAAGTTGATATGGAGTAGTAATGACAAGTCATATAGGTTGCTTATTCAATGCCCACCAACGTGGAGTATTTTTGATCGGCTTGAATATAACGCACATCTTCAGTTCTCATTATTTTTTTCTCAATGTAATCCACATATAATATATCTAGAAGATTCTCCGCGTGTTGCGGCGGAAGTTAGTAGAAAAATATTTGAGATAGTAATGTCTATTTTTGTATTAGAATCGGAGGAGGGTAGACATTAAAAGTCACAACGGAGATTAACAACTTGTCCAAAAATCTATTCATATTATTTAGAAAATACAGATATGTTGATTCAATAAAATTTTGAGGCAGTTTCAATCAATCTTTGTGAGTAGTGTAAAACACTAATTGTTACTAGTAACATTTTTAAAGCGCATAAACGCACTGGAAAAGATAAACATCAAAGTGGGCCAACAACCCATGTCAGCCCGTTAAACTTGAGCCCATCTGCTGAAATTTCCATTTCAAAAAAGAAGAGGAATAAGCTGAGACTCGTTGGATCAAATCGAACGGCTCGGAACAAAGCCCTAGCTCACTCGCCCCCCACGGCGGCCAGTTCATGGCGGCGTGGCGGCTCCGTTCGCCGGAGCAGCGTGATCCCGCGCGCTTCTCCGTCGAACATGGCTATCCACGTCGAGCACATGGCGTTTGTGGCTGGGCGCTGGAGGAGGGAGCACCCGTGGGGTTTGACGACGACGTCTACAGCGCGGAGCGCCATTTTCGTCCTTCCCGAGAGGCTACGGCATCACGGCGACGATGCTCTCTCACGGCTGCGTCCGTTCGGGGTAGCCGGAGGAGAGACACCGACGCGGCGTCATCAGGTGAGCATACCATCTTTATCCCAGTTTCGTTTTTCGGGTTTGGGGAATTTTACATTTAGGGTTAGGGAATTTGCAATTACACTCACATGCTCCCCCGACCCAGAAAACGAGCAAATCAACATCTTAATTCGTTTGGTCCAGAAACACAACTGTATTCTAGGATGGAGGCATGGGGAGTTGCCCACTGAAACACAACCATTCGTCAGCATGATAGATAAGCTAGTGCATGACGACTCACTGTTTCAATCTAGGGTGGCTTGAACAACCTGCTTACAAACATCTAATATTAAGTTCATATTTTTCATTTAAGTAGCACTACTCCTAGTGCCGTACTCTTCTAGTAAACATGGTTACAGCTTGCTCTAGAACATATTAAAAATGCCACAATGAATCACTTTACAGGCTGGTTCTGGTTATTCCATTGTCGAGCTTCTTGTTGTCTTCCCATGTGTCTTCATCAACCAACCACCCCGGAGACAACTCCTCCTGCCTACTCCAACTAAGAGAAACATAGTGCAATGTAAACTAAGTAGCCGGGCCGATCGACTTGATTCACCAAGTAAAAATGATTCATTCACTATGGATATATACTACTGCTCTCATCGTTATGGCAGCAACGTCACTGGGCGGCCACCAGCCCTGTTTAAATAATTGTGCTCCACGTAATGCTTTCCTAGTTGTGGTTATTTTAGTTATTAGGTAATAATCCGACCACCAGCCCTGATTTAATAATTTTGCTCCACGTAATGCTTTGTTGGCTGTGGTTAGTACAGCGAGATAACAATCACACCAGTTGGTAGCATCACTACCATCTACTGGTCGGCACTGTAGAGAGAGAAACAATAACTAAAGTAAAACAAAGCAATCAGACTTGTGGATACACAGTTCAATCTAGAACAAAATACACATCTCTTTTTGTGTATATATCTGCCCTTCTGGAGACACACTATCTCCACCCTCTTGTTCTGAGCAACGCAACCAACAGAATTCTCGGGCAGGCGGCTTCCTCGCCAGGGACCTCCTCCATGGCCGTCGATGCTGGCAGGCAGGTGGCTCCCCCTTGATCTTCTAGGTATGTACCAATTCCTCTCCTGTCATTAGCTAGCACAACTTACATTTAATTAATTTTAACGAATGAACTCATCTTGATTCCTGGATGGATGCAGGTCCTCACACCAAATATCCTTAATCTGCACGTTACGTGGTGACGTGGCACAACAGCACACCTGAGGAAAGGATGGACACTCTCCTCAGCGCGGCGCAATGGATGGTGGGCAAGGCGCTGGCCTCCGTAGCTGATGGTGTGCTGGAGGCTTGGGATGCCAGCAAGAACTTCGGTCTCAACATTGAGGCCCTGAGGACAGAACTGCTGCTCGTGCAGGCCACGCTCGAAACAGCCAGCCACAAAAAGATCGGTGGCAAAGCCATGGAGGAGCTACTGCGGAAGCTGCGGCACTCGGCGCACGGTGCGGAGGACTTGTTGGACGAGCTCGACTACTTCCGTGTCCATGACGAGCTCCACGGCACGTATGACGCTGCAGACCAGCATGCCAAGGGCGGCGTCCACGACCTTGCCCTTAATGCTCGTCACACTGCCAAAGCTGTGCTTGGTTTATCCTCAGCTGCCACCCCCGATGAACCTGGACAGGTACTAGAAGATGCAAGACAACGCGTCGGTTGTTGTGCTTGGCCACTTGCTATGCAGAAGTCACACAGAAGTTCCTCCTCATCGCTAAACTCCAATCAGGCTGACGAGGAGGTGGTCAGTGGATGCATGCCCAAGCTCGGTAAACTCCTTCCACTCTCATCTTCCCCACATGTCCGAGATGATAATTCTGGCCAGTCAACTCTTTGTGGTGCGCCACAGAGAGAGCATGCAGAAGAAACACCAATGCTGGGGTTTAATAGGGCTGATTTCTCTGAAAGAATGAAGCTCATTGTAGAGCAACTTCAGCCTGTGCGTAGGGACTGTACCAAGATTCTGCAGACCTTGGACCGTATCACCCTCCCAGATATTGCCCAGAGTTGTCCCATCACCACCGGTCGAAGTATAGAGCCAAAATTATATGGGAGGGACAATACTATGAATAACATCATACATGATATGACCAAGGGTAAATACCATAGACAGGATCTGACTGTGCTTCCAGTTGTTGGTCCGGGGGGGATAGGAAAGACAACACTGATACAGCACATATATAGAAACCAACAAGTTCAAAATCATTTTCAAGTCGTCATCTGGGTATGTGTGTCGCTGAGTTTTAATTTGAATAAGCTCATAGAAGAGATTAAAACATATATCCCTCAAGTTGAAGGAGAAAAAGATGGTAGAGCCGAAGATCTGATTGAACAGAGATTAAAATTTAAAAGGTTTTTGCTTGTACTGGATGATATATGGGAGTTTAGTGATGTGGATGACTGGAAAAGGTTATTACTGCCACTCAGAGCATCACAAGAAAAAGGTAGCATGATTATACTCACAACTCGGTTTCCAGCAATAGCAAAAATGGTTAAAACTACTGATCATATAGAATTGGAAGGGTTAGAACCCGGGGAATTTAGGAAGTTATTTCTTTCATTTGTCTTTGGCGATGAGCCCTTTAGAAGTGATCACAAATTTTTGCTCGAGACCGGAGATAAGATAATGGAAAAACTGAAGGGCTCCCCTCTTGCTGCGAAAACTGTTGGTACATTACTGAGAAAGGACCTTAATTTTCGCCATTGGAGAAGGGTCTTAGAAAGTAAAGAATGGGAGGGGCAGACCGGTGCCAATGACATTATGCCTGCCTTGAAGCTTAGCTATGACTATCTTCCTTTCCATCAACAACAATGTTTCTCCTATTCTGCATTGTTTCCTGAAGACTACGAGTATAGCGCCACTGAGCTAATCAACTTGTGGATTGGACTTGATATTTTACAACCTGGTGGTCCGAACCAAACATCAGAAGACATAGGTTTGAGCAATTTAAATGATCTGGTCATACATGGATTATTCAGGAAAGAGGAAACTGATGGTCGTTTGCATTATGTAATGCATGACCTTCTACATGATTTAGCATTGAAGGTTGCATCTCATGAATGTCTTACCGTGCATCATTCTAATGTGGGATCAGTAAAAATTCAGTCATCCATCCGTCACTTGTCTATAATTATAGATGATGATAAAGTTACCCATGAAAACTTTAAGAGTCAATTGAGAAAACTGAAGGCGGGATTGAAAGTTAAGCAATTGCATACTTTGATGTTATTTGGAGAAATGGATGAAAGCTTTGCCAGCATTTTTGAGGATTTGTGTAAGGAAGCAAATGCTCTTCGCTTTCTCCGTTTAGTTAATATGCCGTCTACTGCGGAGTCCATATTACATAGCTTTTCAGCACTTTTCCACCTAAGATACCTATGTCTGGGGACAAAGTATGGGAGGGAGATGCATTTACCACTTACCATTTCTAGATTCTATCACTTAAGGATTCTGGATTTAGGATCATGGTACCGCTGTCGTGATTTTCCCAGAGACCTGAGCAACCTTGCAAAATTGCGTCGTTTTTATACCCCAAGTGATGAGTTGCATTCTGAAATTTTCAATGTGGGAAAGCTTGTACTCTTAGAGGAGTTGAAGGTATTTAGAGTCAATAAAGAAATTGAAGGATTTGAACCAAAGCAACTTGAGAATTTGACCGAACTAAGGGAGCTTGGCATCTATAACCTGGAGAATATACGCACCAAAGAAGAAGCGGCCAAAGCAAAACTGACAGAGAAAATCAACTTGAAGAGGTTAACCTTAGATTCGGATAGTAAGCGATCTAATACTGATCCTTATGTGGAAGCACTCATCCTTGAGAGTCTTCAACCAAATAGGTATCTTTTAGAGTTATGCATTAGAGGGCACGGTGGCCCTTCTTGTCCAACATGGTTGGGTGATAATCTCTCTGTTGAAGCCCTTCAATCTCTTCATCTCCTTGGTGTTTCTTGGCAATGTCTCCCTTCCTTAGGGAAAATGTGGGGTCTTGACACATTAAAACTGTACAATATTTTCCCAATGAAGGAGCTTGTTATAGAGGAAAGCTTTGACAGGCTATTAAGGCTTGAACTTGTTGGCTTGGCAAGTTTTGAAAAATGGTTACCATCACAGGATGCTCATATGTTTCCTCTTCTACAAGTACTGATTATCAGAGGCTGCCCTAAACTCTTGGAGTTGGCATTTTCAAACCACATTGTTTACTCACCATATGAAGACTGGAACATTGGTTGGTTTCCTAAACTGCAAGAGCTTGAGATATATAACTGTCCAGAATTCTTGTTAGTTGTTCATATGCCCTGGACTGAAACTTTGTGCTCTGTGAAAATACGAGGTGTAAAGCTTCTAGAGAAGCTTGAGTACTCAAAATTATCCTACAGACTAGAACTGGAAATTTTCGGGAAGGATGATCTGCAGTGCTTAGATCAGATTTTGGCATTCAGTAATCTTATGGGACTGGAGAAGCTGACACTCAAGAAGTGCCCATCTCTGGACTCAAAGCACCTTCTTATGCTAACCTCACTGAAGACACTGGCTGTAGAGAATTCAGATGGTCTTGTTGGGTCACTAGAAGGTGAGAGTGATGTTGAATGGCAGCTCCCTATTGAGATTCTTATGGTCGAGGAATTACGTGGTGCCAGTGGGAAGGAACTGACAGAGCTCCTCACCCACCTCCCAAGGCTCTCCAAATTGGACATCAGAAACTGTACAACTATAACACATCTGACAATGGGGGTGGATGTGCAGCAAACAACATCAGAGGTGGGAGAAGAAGAAGATAGGTTGCTGGTCCTCCCGGCCCATCTCTATGGCACACTACAGGACCTGGTCATCTCTTTATGCCCAGAGCTGGTCCTGGTGGAATCTTCAACTTTTCTTCCTTACAGAGGGTTTCAAGCCCTGCGGTCCCTTCAGACTTTAGAAATTCAACACAGCCCCAAGTTGCTATCCAGATGCTCTTTTTCTGGCTGTCTTTTCCCATCTTCTCTGCAAGAGCTTGTTCTTCAAGGCATGGAAGGAATGGGGACGCTGGAGCCCCTCTCAAACCTCACATCTCTCACCCGATTGGATTTGTGGTATTGTGGCGAGGATCTGAGATGCAAGGGACTGGGGCCTCTTCTTACCACTGGGGGACAGCTTAGGAAATTACTTGTCTATGGCAGCCCAAGATTCTTTGCTGATCCCAGGCAAGTGCTGCTACAGGAGTATGAAGGAGGAGAAGAGCACCAACTTGTTTCTCCGGCTGCAGTTTCTTCATGCAAACTGCAGGACTTCTCTACTGATGACGTCGTGGGATTCCTTGTTACACCCATCTGCAGCCTCCTGTCATCGTCCCTCACATGTCTGCAACTTTATCAGAACTTCAATTACAAGGTGGAGCGCTTCACAAACGAGCAAGAGGATGCTCTTCACCTCCTCGTCTCCCTCCAGCAACTCGAGTTCCGTGAATACAACAAGCTTCAGCACCTCCCTGCAGGGATGCACAAGCTTACCAACCTCAAGCGCCTAGAGGTCTTCTCATGTTCAGACGTCCAGTCACTGCCTAAGGATGGCCTCCCCAAATCACTGCAACTACTAGATGTCAGTGACTGCGGCAACGAGGAGCTGAAACAGCAGTGCATGGGGTTAGTGGGAACCATCCCAAAAATCATACTATGACAGATCCAAGGTTAACAGAAATATATTTCTTTCCCTTCTCTCAACTTTCCCTTTTCTTGCATTATATTCTAATCATTGTTTGTAACCATCTACTATGCAGGCCCCTGCCTTGGAGGTTGTATGACTCAACTCTCTCCATACATTCACACTTGCTTGCCCTATTCATAACATGGGAGGTCTTGTGGCCACCTTTTTTTTCTTCCTGTACATAAATCTGGTAAGTACGTATAAACTTGAACCGTACTTCTGTAGTGTACCATATCAGTTATATAGCAATATCCACTTGTTCCGGGAGGCGGAGTGGACGTCTAGATAAGTAGTACAAAGATTGCAACATCCCAACGGCCAAGCGGGCTGAATATAGGTTGGCAGAGTCCTTTGGAGATCTTCGGAAGGGACCAATCTCTAAGAAAGCCTCCAAAGAAGATGTGTAAGAGAAGATGAAGCCTTATCTGCGGTTATGCAAGAATGCTGCCTCTCCTATGGCAATCCAGGCAGTTCATGAGTTGGTTCAGGCTAATGTTTAGTCCATGTCTTCTTAAGGTTAGGCGCAAGCACTATTCTTGTTGCGACTTGCGAGAGTGCTCTTGAGGTAGCGGCGATTGGCTTGGTTGGGTATGAGGTGTTTCCGATGGTCTTGGGCCTAGGGACACTTGTATTTGGCTCAGACGATGTTCCCTAATTGCTAGTCGGGCGTGTGTTGTTTTCGCTGGTTTTCCTTAATTAACCATGCTTTGTATGGTTTTCAGGTCCGGTTTTCCTTATTTACTGGACCAATTTCCCTCTTCTTATAATGCAATTTGGGAACTCCCCGCCCTCTGACAAGGTTCCGTCAAAAAAACTTATGCTCATGCTATATCAGATACCATTATTTTTCTTTGTGTTTATGAAAATAATTCTATTGCAACATTACTTATGCTCCATTTCTCCATGCCCCTTGTCTACTCACACGTTGAGAAAACCTATATGATTACCTGTCCTAGAAAAAAAATCACTGGTCTGTACTGACTCTATATTTTGGTTTTCTGTGCAGGTATTCTTACGTTTGGTCGTAGGCTTCTACGTGCTTCTCATTCGAATTTGGGTGGATTTTACTCATCAATACTCACTCATGTGCTTAGCTAGTTTTGGTGTGAGGTCACCATGGCATAATTCAGGAATGAATCATGCTTTCATGCTAGGCTACATATATTATGGCCTTCCGCTTCCTTCATGTACATAAAAATGGTAAGTACAACTAACTAGAACTGTACTCCTATCGTACCATACCAATTATAACAACTTCTGCTTGTACTCCTGCAGTCCTGCTATATCACATTTCCATTTTTTTCTCAGAGCAATGAAAATGGTTCTCCTATTAAACCAATATTTAATATTCCCTCTGTTCCTTTTTTTGTACTAAATCAGTGTCAATCAAAAGGGAACAGAGGTAGTAGTTGTTTATCCCTGCACACAAGTTGAAAAGTCAATATCATTATCAGTTAATTCTTTTTGACTATCTTTATTTCCTGAACGAAATACATGAAACATGTCATGCATTCACCATTTATTTTATTTTCTATGCAGGTGTTCTTATGTTCTGTCAAGTAGGCTTCCACATACTCTGCACGTCAATCATCAAAATTTATATAACCACTGAATGATTGGGGAATAAATCAGACTTTGGTGTTCTGCTACTGGTATTAAAGTTTGCGATTTTCTCGCTGCTGGCCTGTTGTGCAAGTGTTCTTCATGTTTGTATTGGTGGGGTTCGACATACTTTTTGCTTACATTTTGTTGGCACTCACGAAGACTTGGTGGTGTTGCTCGATAGCTCAGGCTTGATGATCAGAAGAACAACAATTATAATTATTGGAAAGATAAATCTGGTAAGTACATGTAAACTGGGACTTTATTTGCCACAAAAAAAACTTTCATTTATATTCCTGTGATATTAGATTTCCATCTTCTGCTGAGTAGTAGCGAAAGTAGTTCTACTAAAAGCATGTATCTCCACACCCATTGTATGTTCTCAAGTTGAGAAAACCGACATAATTATCAGCCAGTGCCTTTTGAGAGTTTCTATATTCTCTTACTAAACAGAAATCATGACTCGCCATTTTTTGGGTTCTCTATGCAGGTGTTTGTTTGTTTTTTCCGAGATCAAAATTCAAAGTCTCTGCAGAAGTAGGAGATTTTCTCATCCATTGTGGCTTCCGGCATGCAGCCTTCCACCCAGCCCTGGTATCCTCTCTCCAAAGGGTGGCCTCTCGGAGTTCCCGCGCCAGCAGATAAAAAAAGCTCTGGGTGTCGGCTCATCTTCTACCTCCAGGTCGTGGTGCCATTGCGGAGGAAGCGTATCTTGAGAAGGGTATCTATGTCCTCTTCCTCTAGCTGGTGGCGGCGCTGCGGCGAGCGCATCGAATCAAGTGGTTTCGTCCCCGGCTCTGAGATGCTTGGTTCTTCGCTCAAGATGCAGTATTGGAAGAGAAGGACTACCTTGCGATCATGTTTTATATTTGGGGGTCCTTCTTGCTAAGTTCCTGGATCGGATTGTAATTTCTCTTTTTCTTTTAAGTCCTTGTGCTCACTGTATGTTTGATCAAACCTACGTGCAGCGACATGGGGTAGGGCGGGCTTGACCCGTGGCTTCCAACCACAAAAGTCTGGTGCGGGTCGAAAAGGGAAACAGGGTGGTGCGGTTTGGGTTCTACTAGTAATCGATTTTTTGGTTTGGTGTGGATTCCTGTTTTCTTGTATAGCTCTATCTTGCGGATTGGATTTGGTGTGGATTTCACCCTATTATCAGCCAAAGCTGCGTCCGCCCGTGCTTTCATCTTGTTCCCCACCAGGATTGCTGGATCTGCATTACAAGTACCATTCAACATTAGATACCAAACGTGCATGCCCACGGCAAGCTGGAATATATACCAATTTACGAAGCACGCACGTGCCCAGCTCGCGTTCATCTGATACTTTTCGTCAATGCTGTGTGATACCACTCTGATTTGTTAATTTGGTTTCAGCAAAGTGTGTGTCGTCCTTTGCTTGCTGGAGTGACCTAGGTATCATTCTTGCCCCTATAAGAACTGCCGTCCATGCTACATGTACACCCCTTCATTTGAAATTACAACGCCTGAACAGGTGTTTTTTTTTTCTCACTCTAATTGATTACATTTTCTTGCGATTACTCTGAAGAAACTTCTCAAGGACTTCTACGGCCAGGTAACATAATCGCCATTTGTTTAATATAGTTGGACATTTTTTATTCTAGGTATTTGACTCGGAACTATTTATAGAAGCATTTTTTATCTTCAGAATATAGCAACCAAATTTGTATAAGTTGTTTTGTTATGTCCCTGTTTTATAGGAATTTCAAAAAACTGAGTAATTTATGGCTATTTATTTTGCACTAGCATTTTTAGTATTATCTGTTCATGTCCTCATTCCTATGATCTAAAGATACTTTAAATTAATCCCTATTCCCAGGGAACAATGATAAATATATACGCATAGCTATATATAGTTTCTAAAAAAACAAAGAAGTATATTTATGGTGAATTTCTTCTTTTTGCTAAAAAAAAGGTAGGTGCTACACACAGACAGTTAGTACATGTCTACAAGGTCCTTGTGGCCATCCTGAATTGCAAGTGCAGGATCGATTAGGAATATACAAATATTTGGGATGGGCATTGCTAATTCGGGATAACCACTTTGAATTGTTCAAGTCTAACCACTGGGAATTGTTAGGAGTGAAGACAAGAGAAGATAGATGGCAGCAACAACAACTAGTTCATCGGGAGGAATGAACAAACGGCTCCTTAAAGCTGCCATATCTGGTGATTCCACGTCAATGCGAGCCATGGCTTCACAGGATCGAAACATTTTTCTTGGAAAAACTCCCCAAGGAAACAACTGCCTCCACATATCCTCCATTCATGGCCACAATGATTTCTGCAAGGATGTTCTGGAACTAGAAGAGTCTCTCCTTGCCGCTGTAAACTTGGCAGGGGAGACACCACTTATGGCTGCTCTGACAAATGGTCATGTCTCGGTGGCTTCCTCTCTCCTCAGAAGCTGCTGTCAGCCAGCATTAAGGCAGGTAATCTTGCAGCAAGACAGGCATGGATATAATGCGCTGCACCATGCTATTCGCAACGGCCACAAGGATCTTGCACTGCAGTTGGTAACAGCAGAGCCTGCACTGTCGGCAGCAGTGAGCAAGTGCAATGAGTCACCCATGTTCTTCGCGGTGATGAGAGGTTTTACGTACATTTACGAGAAACTAATGCAAAATCCTGATTGTGCTTATTCGGGAGGACATCACGGTTGCAATTGTCTACATGCTGCTGTTAGAAATGGTGATCGAGGTGAGATATATGATATACGGAGTGCAAATTACATGAACATCCAATTTTTCACTATTGTTAACACTCATTTGTTTTCAGAAATTGCTAAAATAATTATAGAGAAGCGTCCTGAATTGGCAAGAGAAGCTGACAACGTATCAAGCACTCCAGTAAGACAGGCTGTACTTGATGGCAAGATTGACATGTTGCGATTAATGCTGGAGCATGATTCAACTCTAGGGTATGAAATAAACAGCTTGGGCAATTCTCTCCTTACTGATGCCGCACTTCGAGGTCAAGTTGCTGCTGCACAAGAACTTCTGAAACACTGTCCCGATGCTCCTTATTATTGCACAGAACATGACATGACATTGCTTCATCAAGGTGTATGGTTTGATCATGCAGAGTTCGTTGAGTTTGTCCTGAAGGAACCACTACTTCGCAAAGTTGTTAACATGCAAAACAAGTATGGAAAAACCGCTCTTCATTATGCAGTCGATAAGTGCAATCCTAGAATAGTTGCTGCTTTACTGTCTCACGAGGATATAGATGCAACAATACTGGAAAACAAGGGTTTTCCAGCAGCTTGGCAACTGTGGGGTTTGATGCAGAATGCCAAGACTTTAAACTGGGTACGTACTTATGCGACATACTCCCTCTGTTTCATATTATTCCGCATATAAGGTTTGGTCAAAGTCAAACTTTGTAAAGTTTGACCAATCATGTAGAGAAAAATATATCAATATCTACAAAATCAAATCAACATTATTAGAATCTTAATGCAATATAGTCTCATATTATGTACATTTGATATTGTATATATGTTGATATTTTATCATACATAGTTGGTCAAATATTGTAAAGCTTATTTTGACCGAACCTTATATGCGGAGCAATATGGAAGGCACAATATTTAACTCTGATGTAACTCTTCAACCTACTTTTAGCAAACTAATCATAGAGTCATCTATGATGCAGCATAAATAACTACTTTTAGCCGATGCAGCAGAATAGTTGGCTGCTATTGGCTTACGCAGACAAGCAGTAACTACGAAAATACCCAGTGGGACATGGTCCCAGGAGAGGATGAAATCGTGCCCATGCATGTGTTGGAGATTAGGACCTTAATGATGTATTCCATCTGGTATATTTACATGTATCAAACATTTGCCAGCTGCATATTTATGATAACATTCAATGAGGTGGGTCCGAACATCTTGACTAGCTAGATCAGCCACCATTACTAGATCAACTTTACTACAATGCAATAGAATTTTAATTAGCATGCAACTTTTATCCTCTGACAGTTCAAAATATTTTTAACATGAAATTCATTTGTTCTAACATATTTTGTAAACCATTAATAACATAATTACTAGAACTTAACTATGTGGTTACAAGTTTTTGGTGCACATGAGTTGTTGATAGTTCAAAACATTATACGCTTGAAATAACCTCGACTAGCGACAGTTCAAAACTACTTTTCTCAATTTTCAAATTACAAAATCTACTGTGGAAACTTACAGTTTAATTACCCACATTACAAAATCTAGTCCCATTACTTATAATTTTGAAATTTGAGCATTCTTTTAAGATTTTTTAAAATATAAAATAAAATCAAATAGTTTTCAAATAGAATCCCTTATCCGATATTTATATACCCGATGCTTCACACTACAAAATACTCTTAAGTTTATTGGTATGCATATTTCTTAACTGAAATTAAGTATCTGCTTTGCTACAGCTTGGGCACTAAGAATTTTCATGGTCAATTTAAATTTAAATGGTGATAGTTTTTCGCTGCAAATTTTGAACTAAATAAACTACTATGAATAACACTATTGTCTAAACAGTAGAACATCTCATCTTTATTTTTCGTACTATGAGCTTCATTTGTACCTTATTTCTTTGGAATCATGCAGAATGAAGTGATCATGCGTATGTCAAAAGCATATCCACAAGGTGCTCCATCTCTACATAATCTTCAAATGGAAGCCAAACAAAACGCGACTAGCGCATCAAGGAAGGATGCAAAGTCACTAACTCAAATCTACACAAGCAACACTTCTTTGGTGGCGATTCTTATTGCGACAATCACCTTTGCCGCTGCATTCACCCTGCCTGGAGGGTACAGTAACGATCCTGGAAGCGAGGGACTTCCCATCATGTCTAATAAGTTTGCTTTTCAGGCATTCTTGATTTCTGATGTCTTAGCGATGTGTTCCTCTTTTGCTGTGGCCTTCATATGCATCATAGCCAGGTGGGGGGATTATGAGTTCTTACTTTATTACAGATCCTTCACTAAGAAGCTAATGTGGTTTGCGTATGTGGCAACAACTACGGCCTTTTCAACTGGTTTATACACGGTGCTGGCCCCACGTCTCCATTGGTTGGCCATTGCAATCTGTGTTCTAGTAGCTTTGTTGCCCATTATTACTTGGCTGCTTGGCAAATGGCCTGTCTTGAAGCTCCGATTTCGGTTGGGTAAAAGTTTCAATTCCGATTTCCTCGACATGGTGTGACCTCATCAATTTGTCTTATTGTTCTGCCTTCTGATATTACTTTTCAGTTTACCTGTAATGGACATTGCTTACTCATATTGTATTGTTAACTCATCAGACAAATATATTGTGATGTTAGTTCTTGTATTCCGTTCGAATTTGTTGCAGTGATTCCATCTTTCTAAAGATGATTCAGGCAATGCCATCTCCAATGGCAATAACCAGGTGTTACTAGCATTCGAAAGACGAACCAGTAGCACATTCTAATCAGGAGATTTTCTAATCTAGTCAAGCCTGAAAGAACACTTCTATACTTGGTGTACAAGATCAACTGAGAAAGCAGAAAACATGTTTTGGGATGAGAAACGGCTGTATGATCAATCGCTAAGTAAAAAAAAAGAATCCCAGATTATATAGGTGTTTTGTCAACTATGGGTTGTTATGTATATTAATGACTTCGATGTCTAGTATACTCTGTCTGTCTATGTGCTATGCATTGTGTATCTTCAGAGGAACTTGAGCTGAAATGCCCCTAAAAATGCAATTTATAAAGGCACGTTATGAAACTGCCTCTGAATATATCTATTTTTACAGGAAGTTTCAGTAAATGCCTCTATAAATAGTATCTTTAGAGGCAATTCAATTAAAATGCCCTAACTATTTTCATAGGCACATTGACAAGTGCCTGTAAAGATACCATTTACATAGGCATAAATTAAAATGCCTCTAAAGATACCTATTTTTAGAGGCAGTTCTACTAAGTGCCCCTAAATATGGTATCTTTAGAGGCACTTCACTTAAGATGCCCCTAAAGATAGCATTAGTCTCTAAAGATTATCTTTAGAGGCAATTCCATAATGTGTGTCAACGGAAAATGCCCCTAAAAATATATTCTCCCATAGTGGTAACACACGCGACTGCAGTCCAGCCAGCCACACCCATCATCACATGCGTCCTCCACTGCCTTCCAACACCACAACGGAGCTCCACAGACGCACCGGAGGACTCCGCAGGCTACAACGAGGGGCCCACACTCGAGTAACCAGGTCCGGCCTCCGTCAGATCCTCACTGGCTTTGCCCAATGAGGATCATTGGTGGCGGAAGGGGGAGAGAAAGTTGGAGGGTGCTACGGAGCCGCCGCCCGATTTGCCCTCGGGAAGGAGGACGCGGTGGGCAGAGAACACCATAATACTTTGGTAGCACAAAAAAATCGACCCCTCTGTGTCATTGGCGTTGCACCAGGTTTGGCTGCCCATGTAGGTATCTGCCCTCCCTACGCATCTTGTGTCTGTGACGTTTGATATAGCTTTCCATGCTTAGATGTGTGTGTCCTTCCCTTTTGCTCTGCCCACTCTCCGTTCACACGGTTATCAAAGCGGAGGAAGGGCGGGCAGCAGGTACCACGAGCCCTCTGTTCACAGGCTCTATCCCTGAAGAACTTGCAGATTTAGACTTGCTGAATCATTGGTTGGTTATAAATTCTATCTTCCATTATTTCTTGATTTCCGTGGTAGAAATTATCGACGTGGAGTGTTTCATCTACACAAAGTGACCAGCTCAAGTTGTTGCAGTGGCTGATCCAACGGAGAGCGCGCCAGTTGCCACCTCACATGGATATGTACAGTCACTAGTAGAAAAAATGGCTCTAGTCCCGGTTGGGAACAGGCTCTAGTTCTGGTTGGACAACCGGGAAAAAAAATAGGAACTAAAGGCCTCCATGTGGGGGCAAGTCGAGGGCTGGGGCTGGAGGACCTTTAGTCCCGGTTGGTAACACCAACTGGACTAAAGGAATCCACGTGTCGAGTGCAGGTGAGCGTTGGAGGACCTTTATTCTATGTTTTCCATTTTTATTTTGTGTTTACCATTCAATTCCTTTTTATTTTGTGTTTCAATTCTTTTCATTCCAAACAAGTTTTCGTGTACATATTCTAGGCTAGTACATACTGTACACGAGCATGCATATATATATATATATATATATATATATATATATATATATATTATGGTATATTATCTATTTAATTACATGGATAAAACTAAATTACATGGAGGCATTAGTGGCAATGGTATTCTCCGGTTGCAGATATGACCTATGTAAGCAAAATTCCTGCCAATTTCTCTTGAATTGCTAGTACGCGGTCCTTTGGTAGAAGTTTGTCCCACATCTTTTCGGTCTTCAAAGAAGGCGATCAATATGAATATATGAGTTGTGTGTATATATACAAACCATCATAAAAAAAATATGAATGAAACTCAACACAATTGATTTTTTTTCTCGAAAAAAGAGCATAGCCCCAGCCTCTGCATCAATAGATGCACACGGCTTGCTTTATTAATAAAAGTATCAAGTTACAACCAATTCAACATCACTTATTACAACCACGGAATAGCTAAGGTCGATACAAGAATCAACCAGCTGAAAATATGGTAAACAAAAAAGCTATACATTTGCTATTCTATTAAGATGCCGCCACCCAGTAGCCTGGAAAAAGAAGTCCTGAGCAACCACTAGCATTCGGTTGCATCCAATAACCATATCCTCCCGCTGCTCCACTGGGAGGAGTAAAACCCATTGTTGAATTGAATGGGCAGCTCGCCGGATAACCTGCAAAAA
This sequence comes from Lolium multiflorum, assembly GCA_030979885.1. NCBI lineage: Eukaryota > Viridiplantae > Streptophyta > Magnoliopsida > Poales > Poaceae > Lolium > Lolium multiflorum. The sequence goes on from CM061749.1 coordinate 342,946,977, forward strand.
ATTAGTTCCACTTTGTTTGTTAAAGATGATATCATTTCTAGTTCTCCAAATAGCCCAACAAAGAGCTGAGACACCCATTCTAATTTTTTGTTTGTCCTCTTTCCTCACCCCATTCAGTCATCTACCGAACATATTAGTAGTATTAGCTGGTGGAGGAATATTATAAGTAAGGTACATCATACGTCATATTATCTTCGCAAAAGGGCAATCGAGAAACAAATGATTAACAATTTCCATGGAATCACAGAAACAACATTTTTGGCATCCTTTCCACTTCCGTTTCGCTAAATTATCCTTAGTTAATAGCACTTTATTACTAAGGAACCACATAAAAATTTTAATTTTCAAAGGAATCTTTAACTTCCATAGGTACTTGCGAAGATAAATAGTATGGCCATTCATCCAATCAAGGTACATAGACTTGACCGAAAAAATGCCCGAATCCGTAAGCTTCCAAATAAACTTATCAGGTTCAGTTGTTAAATCAATTGTAATTAATCGTTGGCATAGATGTAACCATTGTACCCACTTATTGTCATTCAAACCTCTTCTAAAAGAAATATTAATAGGATTAGTAGCAAGCACAGTCGATACTAACACATTTTTATGTTGAACAATATTATATAGTGCCGGATATTGATGGGATAATGGCGTATCCCCCAACCACACATCCTCCCAGAACCTAACAGATGTTCCATTATCTATTTTGAAATAACCTCTCTGGAAGAAATCATCTTTAACATGCATGAGACACTTCCAAAAAGGAGAATCAGTCGGTTTGACCTCCACTTGTGCAAGAGTTTTGTTTCTAAGATATTTGTTATAAAAGCTGCTGCCACATACCCTCCTCAGAAAGAAGTTTAAATGGCCATTTTCTTAGTAAACATTTGTTTTTTAATTCCAGTACTTCAATTCCCAACCCACCTTGATCCTTCGGTCTACACAAAATATTCCATTTAGATAATCTTTATTTTTTCTTTTGTTCATCAGATTGCCAGAAAAAATTTGATCTATAATAATCTAAAATTAGAATATTGTTTATGTACTTGAAGTTGTTTTAGATCTCTGCGCTGCTCACTAGCCGACATGTGAATAAACTCGCAAACGTGGAATGCACATAAATTAATCCCCTGTTCCTACCTCAAGCACTTTACGAGAATAAGATTCAATCAAATAAAAATCATGCTATTGAAACTAGAATGACAAGCAGAAATGATAGTGTTTTTAACAAACATAATAAAAATAATATTTTGTGGGTTATTTGTCGAGTTGTGCATTAGATACATCTGTGGACCTTCTTACTCTCGAAGAATCAGCGGGTAGATATGGATACTGGTTGCAACGGACAGTTGCATATAACTTCTTTTCTCAGGCTATAGGTGGCATCATATTGGTAGAATTAAGAAAGGATAGCTTTATGTTGTTTTTCATTTTTCCATGAATGATCAATGTCTCAACCTTAGCTGATTCTTTAAATTTTTAAAACTGGGTACTTGCAATCCTTGGAAGCAGGGGACGAGCCATGTTCCATTTCGGAAAGAAAAAAACGCGCAATGTTCACGGCTAGCTGGAATATATTCCAATTTACGAAATACGCACACGGCACGTTTCGTCAATCCTGTGTGATACCGCTAGCTTTTGTTAATTTGCTTTCAGCAAAGTGCGTGTCGTCCTTTGCTTGCTGGAGTGACCCTGGTATCATTCTTTTGCCCCTATCCTATAAGAACCGCCGTGGCGCCGTCCATGCTACATGTACACCCCTTCATTTGAAATTACAACGCCTGCACATGTGTCTCTTCACTCTAACTGATTACATTTTCTAGCGATTGCTCCGAAGAAACATTCTCAAGTACTTCTACGACCAGGTATTATAATCGCCATCTGTTTAATACTTGGATCTTTTTTCTACTCCCACAAGCTCTAAATGGGAAAAGTGCAATGGACCCACATTTTCAAGTACTTCTACGACCACGCACCCACATTTTTTTGACTTAATCTTTTTTCAAATCTCTCAAATTATATAATATTTTGATTAGATTTTTTTGCCAGTCACCCAAAAATAACAAATAGAATGAGGGATATAGTTTGGAATTTTTTTTGTGCAAATCTAAAATTTAAATTATTTGAAATTCAAAATAATTTCTTAATATATATATACATAATGGTATAAAAAATCCAAAACATTTTTTCTATATTCTAGTTGTTATGTTTAAGTGATCTGCAAAATCTCAAGTTAAAAATGAAAAGTTGTTTGAGAGAGGAAAAAAAGAGTTAGCACGAATCTTGATGCATTATAGATGGACCAGATAGGGATGCGCAGCAAGCACAGCTATAAAAATCCACTCTCGCTCTGAATTACTAAAATTTGTCAAATCTTTCCGAGTGTTACACTCGGCAAAGACCTTTTTTTATTTTGTTTTGATACCAAATACAACTGTTATGGGTTGCATGTTACATAATTGTTAGCATATCTGTAATGAAACAAGACACTTTGGAATTAAAATTTAGTTTTCCAAAAAATCAAGAGAAATAAGCAAGAAGCGCAACCCAATTTCCCCCCGCTTCCTACTAAATCAGAATATACACGGTAAATTATGAAATCGGGAATATAGTTTGTAGAAATGAGCCCATATTACGCACTGGCATGTGGCTTGTGACGGAAAGCAATGTCGGTTTTATGAGTTTTCCTTTTCCAGACACGAAAAATCTGTTTTTTATTTTATTTTTCTAGTGTTGAAACGGATTTTTTTTTGAAACAGCTACGAGAAGCGCAATCTGGAATGTTACGAAACCTATGTGCAAATGTAGAAGACCACTTCTGCACTATGATTCACATACCGATTTTGCTGGAAGTGGGCTAAATTTAAACTAAGCGTCAACTTTTGTTTGTTCCAGATTTTTTACAAAAATCATTTTTAAGTCCACAACTTGTTGTTGTAACACAGATATGATGCCGTTTTTGTGTGGTTCCCTCCGGTGTGCCTCACATCACTTGTTCATGCGAAAAATCTTTTCGATGGGTCTCAATTTGAGCACAATTCACTCGAGAAAATCAGAAAAATGAAGGACCTTGTCGAGGCACCATCTTAGGTGACATAGTTGCAAGAAACAATTACAAACTTGGAATACGGAAGTTATTCCAAATAACCCTTCATTAAATGTGCTACCTCCTACGATGTTCTATGACTTTTAATTAAGGCAAATGAGCTAGGTCATGACCTTAAGCATGTCATAGTCTGCTGGAAGTAGCCCATATATATTGTGCATAGGCGTGGGGTTTAGGATGGGAAGCAATGTTGTATTTATTAGTTTTCCTCTTCGAGCAATGAAAAATCAATTTATCATTCTGCCAGCGCTGAAACGTTTTTTAATCACCTACAAGAAGCGCAATTTGCAATGGTACGAAACCTATGCACAAAAGTAGAAGAACACTTCCGTACTACGGTTTACATACCTGATGCGGGCGCTAGTTTTCTTGGAATTCAAGGTATTTTTCGGTATCTTGCCGATTTTGCTGGAAGCGGACCATATTTGAACTAGACGTCAAATTTCGCTTGTTCCACATTTGTTTACAAAAATCATTTTTAATGCCACAATATGTTGTTTTATCACAGATACGATGTTGATTTTGTGCGGTTCCGCATGAGTGGGGGAAAAATAAGCTCAATATGATGACACTATGCAAAGACAAGGCACTCGGCAAAGGGTGACGCCATCAAGGTTGCCATCAAATGGAGAGAGAGGGCCACTTGTTCTATGTGTTTGCCGAGTGTTAAATTGTGACACCCGGTAAAGACCACCTTATTTACCTGTTGTCTGATTTTGGCACTAGGATGAGTTAAATTGTGACACCCGGTAAAGACCACTGGGAATTGTTCAATTCTTATAACCACTGGGTCTTTTTCACGTGTACGTGCAGTTTGAAATTAACCCAAGAGTTAAGAGAAGATAGTTCATCGGGAGAGTCGAGAGGCATGCATGCTTGATGAAACCAACAAACAAAACTAGTTCATCGGAAGGAATGAACAAACGGTTCCTTGAAGCAGCTATACGTGGTGACTCCACGTCAATGTATGCCATGGCTGCACTGGACCGAAGCATTCTTCTTGGAAAAACTCCGCAGGGGAACACCTGCCTCCACATATCATCCATGCATGGTCACCAGGGATTCTGCAAGGATGTGGTGGAACTGGAACAGTCTCTCCTGGCCGCCATAAATTTGTCTGGAGAGACACCACTTACCTCTGCAGTGAGGTATGGTCAAGTCTCCGTGGCTTCGTGTCTACTGGGAAGCTGCTGTCAGCCAGCTTTCAGGCAAGCAATCTTGCAACAAGACATCTATGGATTTAATGCACTGCACCATGCCATTCGCAATGGCCACAAGGATCTTGCACTGGAGTTGATAGAAGCAGAGCCTGCGTTGTCCCAAGCTGTCACCAAGCACAATGAGTCGCCCTTGTTTTTCGCAGTGACGAGAAAGTTTACACATATTTATGAGAAACTAATGCAAAATCCTGACTGTGCTTATTCGGGAGGACAATACCGTGAAAATTGTCTGCATGCTGCTGTTAAACATGGCGATCAAGGTGAGATATAATACATGAAGTGCAAATTTACATTCATGCTGAATTTGTTACAGTGCCATTTCACGCAGCTAACAGTGGTTCGTTTCTAGAAATTGTTAGAATGATTATGGAGAAACGTCCTGAATTGGCCAGAGAATTTAATAATGACTCATCTTCTCCAGTAACATGTGCTGCACTTTATGGCAAAATTGATATGTTACAAGTAATGCTGGAACATGATTCAACTCTAGGGTATCAAATATTCAGCAACGGTAATTCTCTCCTCGGTGCTGCCGCATATCGAGGTCAAGTTGCTGCTGCTCGAGAGATTTTGAAACACTGTCCCGATGCTCCTTATAACAGCCCCAACGATGGTGAGACATTCCTTCATGTAGCTGTAGAAAATGAACATGCAGACTTCGTTGAGTTTGTACTCAAGACACCGCTACTTCGCAAAGTTGTTAACATGCAAACCAGCAATGGTAGAACCGCTCTGCATTATGCGGTCAACAAGTGCAATCCTAGAATTGTGGTTGCTTTGTTGTCTCACGAGGATATAGATGCAACAGTGCAAGACAACAGTGGTAATTCAGCATCTTGGGATCTGTCTGGAGTCATGGAGAATGCCAAGACTTTAAACTGGGTACATTACTTCCTCATGTTACAAATAATATCGATCATGCATATAGACGGATTTACAAATAAGGCAAAATGATTTACTGTTTTTGTAACTCTTGTCAACCAACGCAACCCGGTTGGCTGCTGTTAGCTTAAACAAATAAACAGTACGAAACATTTTTAGGCTTTAGCTCGCCTGAATAATTTTTTAGTAACTGCGATTCAAGTGCAGTTAAATATCTGTAATTACAAAATGCTCTTAAAGTTGTTGTACATACATTTAAATGCAATTAAATATCTATTTTGCTAGATATCAGGACTGTATTTTTTTTCCAACTTCAGTCGATTCTTTACCATACAAATCTTTCATGATTCGTGCTCCAACCTAGGCAGAGGTAGCGGTATTGTGTAATTGTGCTTATCTTTCATTGATCATTATAGGTGCCAATATATACAGCGATGTATAACGTGTTACAACCTAGGCAGAGGGCGCGCAGATCGTGACAGTGTGAGAGTGAGCATTGACCAAGCACTGGCATTGACAAATCATTCTCTTGTTTTAGTCACCACTTCTTTTTTTACAGAACCTCGTCAGAGGGCGGGGAGGTCCCGCATTACATTATAGGAAGAGGGAAATTAATCCAGTTAATAAAGAAAACCGGACCAAAAAACCCTACAAAGCACATTTAATTAAGGAAAACCGGCGAAAACACCGCACGCCTGACTTTTTAAACAGAAGGCTCGATGAGCCCGACTTTGAATTAACAAAGCCATCAACCGGCCAGGCGTACAACGATACAACGAACAACCAAAGGAAAGAAAAAGAAACAAAACTGGGGTTGCCAGCTAACGATACAAGCCCAAGCGATGCAAAGCTATAGCCTAAACTAAGATACATGGGCGCCCGAGACTACAGCTAAACATCGGCAGCTCGGCTGGAACTTCAAGCAACGAGCCGCCACTCCGTGGAGCTGCACCAGACTGGATTGGCGCAAGGCCGACATGCAGAGGACCACCCACACCGAGGTAGCTGGCTAACGGCGCAAGTGAGCATACGAGCCTCCAGAGTTCAAAGGGGGAAAGAACTTCACGACAACGCCTCCAGGAAGGGGAACGGCGCTCACGAGCGTCGCCGTTGTCGGCACAGGGGAGCCGTGCAATGCTTTCGCGGAAGTCTTAACCCCACCCCAAGGAAAGCCAAAGGCTTTGCACCTGCCATCAGGCTAGCCACCGGCTGTTTAGAACCACCGTTGTCCCCCGGTGCCACGACACACTCTCCGACAGCCACCCTAGGCACGAGAGAGGCCGCGCAAACCGGAGGAACACCGTCTATTTGAAGCCAGTGACAGCAAGACGCAGGGCATCGACTAGAGGTATTCCGAGGAGGACCTCGGAGAGAACGCATGTCAGCAAGGTCGAAGACAGTGCCCCAGGGGAGGCAACCAGAGGCAGGACGTGTGTCATGGCCACCCTCCAACAAGGTGAACGACATCCAAAGACGTCGCCGTGGCCGGCAATGGCCGTAGCCTTGCGGTGCTTTCGCGGACACACCGTCGCGCACGCTAGCGTCCCTGCCGGCCAAACCTCGCGGGCCAACCAGTCCTTCAGGCGCAACTCCGGGACGCGTCGTCCCCACGAGCGTCACAACTGGCCGGGGGAATCAAGCAACTTGTGGCGACGAGACTTGCCGCCACTCCGATGAGGCGCCACCCACACAGCCATCGAACCCGGATTCTGTCAAGCGGAGCAAACCCGAGAGAATCGTGCAAGCTGTCCCTGCCCCTGCCAAAGGACAACTGCAGCTAGACAGGGCTTCGGACCGCGCCGGACGCCGAGGTAGCCCAGCGCCGGCCACCAGCACAGCTAGCCAGGGAGGAGGCCACACCCAGCAGCTCCAGCCGCATCTGGCCCTCCAACCCGCGAAGGCCCAGATGGGGCCCAGACCTAGGCCCGCCGGCCCAGATCTGGGCCCGCCGCCGCCACCCCTGGCCACGGCCGCCCCGGCGTCGAAGGCGCGCCAGCACCGGTGTCTGGGCCGCCGTGCTGCGCCGCCACCACGCCAGGATCCGGAGGCACACCCCGCGCCGGCCGGAGGAGGAGGGGCGCCGACGCCGTTGCAGGCCGCCCCGCGAGGCCTGCAGCAGCTCGCGCAGAGAAGAGCCACCGCCGCCGGCACCGCGCGGGCTTTGCCCGGCGGCTCGCGCCGGCGGCGGCAGCGGGGAGGGGCGGAGGGGGAGGGCTGAGGCGGGGAGGAGGAGGGGTCGCCCCTGTCGCCGCGGGGGCGACGCCCGCACGCCTGACTAGCAATTAGGGAACGTCGTCTGAGCCAGATACAAGTGTCCCTAGACCCAAGACCATCGGAAACACCTCATACCCAACCAAGCCAATCTCCGCTACCTCAAGAGCACTCACACAACAAGAAGAGTGCTTGCGCCTAACCTTAAGAAGATATGGACTAAACATTAGCCTGAACCAACTCACGAACTGCCTGGATTGCCATAGGAGAGGCAGCATTCTTGCATAACCGCAGATAAGGCTTTATCTTCTCTTGCACATCTTCCTCGGAGCCTTTCCTTGGGGTTGGTCCCTTTGGAAGATCTCCAAAGGACTTTGTCAACCTATATTCAGCCCGCTTGGCCGTCGGGATGTTGCAATCTTTGTTCTTCTTATCTAGACGTCCACTCTGCCTCCCGACACAAGGGGAGTCTCCTTCAAACTGCACATGAATCGGTGCATCGAGCAACGAGGAATTGAAGCTGCTCCAGAACTCATCCAGCTTTGTAGACGAAGACGAGCCAAGCGGCAGTCCAATGCCCCCAAACGAAGAGTCGGGCTCAGAACCCATCAGGCTCTGATGGCCACCTGGTGTTGTCTCCTCCGGAAGGAAAACCAAGGGGAAAACCAGTATTTTAGTCACCACTTACTCTCTTTTACTCTCAAGTTCATCTGAATCGATAGTTTAGGGCCAACACTAAGTAGGTTCAGCCACATATAGATTGGAATCAAAATACTGGGGATGCTGACAGATCAAAATACTGGGCAACTATTGATGAAACAAAGAAGCTGACCAAGATTCAAGAAGTCACAGGCCTTCTGCATCAAACACGAAAGAAGGGAGAGCAATAGGGTAGCTGATTTCTTAGTTAAGTTAGCCAGATCAGCGGGCAGGTGCATCTGGACTAGCTCCTTGCCTGACCCATTACGGGATCTTGTAACACATAACGCTTCCGCGACTGCTACCAGTTAATATAAAGCTCACTTTACTACAAAAAAAAGCTTTGTATCAGACTACCTGTAGGGAGAGTTTACCAAATGACACGTGGGAGGTAGGTGAGGAATGTTTGAGTCTAGATCCATATTATTTCAAATATGAGTTATTCATGTTGCGTATTCAGTGTAATAAACCTCACTTTTCTTTGATTATTTCATCATTTTGACGGGAAGCAGTATGGGCCCCCTATACTATCTATTGTTTAAATGAAGTTGTTTTGCAAGTGTGACGTTTTGGAGGCCGAGCTACATGTAGCTTTTTATTTTCAAACTTTCATAACTCGTATTCAAAGTTTCAAAAATATCCGAAATAAAATTCTAGATGTAGCCAATGTTGTATTCTACAATGATGTGAAATATCAACACAAACTGATTTGTATTATAGGCTACACGAAATTGACAAAATCTGACAAATTTTATAGTCTTGAAATGTGCACTATTCACAATAAAATTTGTCAGAATTTATCGTTTATGTGTAGCCAATAATATGAAGTAGTTTGTATTGAGATTTTACACCATTGTAGTATACATCATAAGCTATCTCTAGAATTTTGTTTCAAATTTTTTAAAACTTTGAAATACAAATTCCAAGCGTTTGCAAATAAAGGGCTACGCGTAGCTCGGCCTCCATTTTAAGTTTTCCATTGTTTTGCTTGATATGTGCACCATGAAGGTCCCAAAAATAGATAACATTAAGGTGAGTATATCATGATTAAAAAAAAGGCCAGAGTTTTCTTGTTGCACATATATGAACTAAGTAAACTACTATGAATTACACTGTTAATTTACATAGTAGAACATCTCTTTTTATGAATTATACACTATGAGCTTCATCTGTACCTAATTCCTTTAGATTTATGCAGAATGAAGTGATCATGCTTATGTCCAGAGCTTGTCCACAAGATGCTCCCATTCTACATAATCTTCAAGTGCAAGCCAAGCAAAAGACGACTTACGCCTCAAGGAAGGATGCAAAGTCACTAACTCAAACATACACAACCAACACCTCATTGGTGGCAATCCTCATCGCAACAATCACCTTCGCCGCTGCCTTCACGCTTCCTGGAGGATACAGCAACGATGCTGGAACTGAGGGACTTCCTATCATGTCTAAGAAGTTTGCATTTCATGTGTTCTTGATATCCGACACCTTAGCAATGTGTTCATCGTTCGCCGTCGCCTTCATATGCATCATAGCAAGGTGGGAGGATTACGAATTCTTGATCTATTACAGATCCTTTACTAAGAAGCTCATGTGGTTTGCATACGTGGCAACAACTACGGCATTTTCAACTGGTTTATACACGGTGTTGGTTCCTCGCCTCCAGTGGTTGGGTATCCTAATTTGTGTCATGGTGGCTTTGTTGCCCATTCTCACTAAGCTGTTGGGTGAATGGCCGGTCTTGAAGCTCAGAGTTCGGCTGGGTAAAAGTTTTAACTCGGATCTCCTTGATATGGTGTGACCTCAGCGATTTATCTTATGGTTCTGCTTTCTAATATTATTTTTAAGTTCTCTGTAATGGACATTGATTGGCTGCTTATATTGTATTACTAACGCATCAGAAAGAAAGTGTACTGTTAATTCTTGTATTTCAATCATTTTGTATTGTTAAATAACTGGGGGAAAACATTGTACTGCTATTCTTCTATTCTTTTCAAACTTGGGACAAGATATTGTTCTGTTATTCTTACATTCCGCTCAAAATTGATAGTGATTCCATTCCTCTATATATGATTCATGCCATCTGCAATGGCAATCACCATGGGCTAGCATTTGAAAGATGAGAGTTGCCACGGAACAAGTAAAAGAAAGCACATCAAAATAATATTCGAAAAATCAGTAAAGCTATGAATTTCTACAGCTACAACTTGGGTGTTGATACAACCAATCGATGTAGATAAGAAACGTAGTATGACATGACAAATCCTTGTGCTTTCCTAGGATGATTTGCTATGGTGCTATCATATAAATCTGATATATCAGTAGCCCATTCTAATCAGGAAATTTCCTAATCTAGTAAAGTCAGATGAAAAATAATCAATACTTAGTGTGGGAAATCATTTGAGAAAAGGGAAAAACAGGTTATGGGATGAGAAACGGTTGTATGATCAACCTTCAAGTCAAAACAAATCCAGACGTCAATACATACTGGCCTCTTGTATCCAGTTCTTATTGTTTGTTGCAGTTTGCCTTTTGGTAGCTTTGTTACCCATTCCATCTAAAAAAAAGCTTTGTTGCCCATTCTCACTTAAGCTTTTTTTTTTAGATATGGGAGCATGGCCCCGGCCTCTGCATCAATCGATGCACACAGCCCGAATTCTCACTTAAGCTACTAAGCCAATGACCTCTCGTGAAGCTCAAATTCAGTTGGCTTAAAACTTATAAGTCCAATCTACCTGAGACCCTGACATGGCCTGAACTCGTCAATTTTACCTATTGTTCAGGTTTCAAATTATATTGTTTTTCTTGAATTTATCGGTAGTATAGATTGTCTGGCCACCGATATTTTAGATTCTATTCATCACAAAAAAAAACTTCTTTGCTGTCAATTCTATGGCTGGAACTTGTAGAATGTGCAGTATCATAGATTTTAAAACAATAGCTGCTAATCTATAAAAAAAAGGCTACAAATGAACTGCGGCAGAAATTTAAGGTTGTGCTTACTGAATAATTAACATAATATTGACATTTGTTATGTGATCAACATCACCAAACACGAGCGTTAAAATATCTCTCCACCTGAACAAACCAAGGATCAACTTAATCTGAATCAACTTCTTCAGGATCAACATAATGTCGACATTTTACTTGGGAACTTCTTCAGGATCAACTTAATCTGAATTTTCGCCGTCGTGTCCCCTTCTGTTATTGGGTGGGAGCTGTGCACAATGCTCTCATCAGATAGAATCATAGAACCGCAGGGGGAGTAGATGCTCACACTTAGCATACATGTAAATGCGAGAATTCTCAACGTACTCATCAGACACTAAATTAGCCTTTATGGCATTAGCATGTACCTGCCTTCCTTGCCATATCGCTGCCGAAGAGTCACACGAGTTCAAGATGCTCGGGTAAGCAAAAACACCCGGCTGCCACGCAGCCCGGCTTATCTTCCGGAGCATGTGGCCATGGCTTCAGCATCGAAAGAATTCTGCATATAACCAGCAATCATCGGCGTCCGAGGCACACCATGGAATCAAACAGCTTGTGAGCCAATGGGGTTCTGCTACACTTAGAGTACAGACGATCAGCGCGTTGACATCCGTTTCAGCTGCGTTACGGTATGCATACCCATGCATTTCCCTGCCACCCTCTAGAAAGCCAATTGCGCAGAAAGCACTGACAGAACTGGCCAGCACAAACCGGTGAGGCCGGAGTACACCGTCGATCCCCATCTTTTTGCAAACAACTCCAATGCCACTGCACCCTGACAGCCTGTCCAATTTGAGAATACCCTGTTCTAACCGCAGTCCAGGAGCCGTACAACTTGATAAGCGCAATGCCAAGATAGACATTCACATTCAGGCCGAGCTTCACGGCATATGGCCGTGCACCTGCTCACCCAACGAAACTGCCATGAAGCCTGGACTGCCCACAGCCCCTCAGCGCGCTGGCGAGCAGGAACTGGTTGGGCGGCTCGCCGGATCGAGGCCCTCCGGAAGGACGCGAAGAGGGATGTCGCGTCCTCCTCACGCCCGTGATGCGCGTGCATGGAGATGGCGGAGCCCAAGGAGACGAGGTTCCGGTGCGGCAAACATCCTCTGAGACTGGGGCTTTTTCCCCCTTATCGAAAAAAAAAAAAATCCTCTGAGAAAATGGCCTTTTCTTTTGGCAACAAACTCCTTGGCAGCATGCAGGTGCAGCTTCAACGAAGAACCAAAAAAGAAGAGTATGCTCTAGTTCAGTCACATGCCTAACAGCAGCAGAGGCTTCTTGACGAGAACCCGGCGGAACAACTATATTAGAGTGGTCGTCTGGTGAGAACATAGAGCGGCAAGAGCAGGCGCTAGCTGCTGCGGTGGCCATGGCTAACAGCAACATGTAGATTAGATTAGACAAGCTGTTCCGACTAATTTAAGGCTGCATGGAGAACGAAGACAAATTTTGTTGGGAAGACTCCAAAAAATATACTGTACATGGGACCGGGACCAGAACTCTGATATAAGAGCAACTCTGTTGGTTTTGCCCTAGATCCTTGCGAGCTCGTGACCTAAAACACAGCGAGAAACAACAGATATAAAAAACCCTAGATCGAACGAGAGAAGAACAATTTTCGTTGGTGCATATGTTATCTTTTTCCTTCCTTGCTTCTCTAACTTTTATAGACGTTTTACAGATAGACTCCACGCCCAACACGGCTCACAAACCAAACCCAACACGACGTGACCCGTACGTATACGGTTTAAACCTTCCTAAAACGAACGACAAGATTAACTTCTACAATCATCTCCTTAAGCTTGTCGCTTCTTGTCTTCCTTTATTTCTTGAACACCAACCTTGCACCTCATTTCTTGAAACTTCGGCCTACTCAACGCCTTTGTCAAGATATCTGCAAGTTGCTCGTTTGTGCAAACATATTGCACATCTATGCTTCCAGCTTCCACACAGTCTCGGATAAAATGATATCGTATTTCAATGTGCTTCGTTCGCTCATGAAATACCGGATTCTTGCAAAGTGCAATAGCTGACTGGTTATCTATCCGGAGCACAACTGGTTCCACCTTCTTCTTCATCATCAGATCAGCCAATAGCCTTCCTAACCACAAAGCCTGGCACGCTGCTGAGCTTGCAGAAATATATTCTGCTTCACATGAGGAAAGTGCCACTACTTTCTGCTTCTGAGAGCACCAACTGATCGGGTTGCAGCCAAGGTAGAATACCATTCCGGATGTACTTTTCCGATCATCTATGTCACCTGCCAAATCACTATCCGAATAACCATGAACCTTCAGCCCTTCTTCTCCTTTTTCATACACGCATCCATGATCCAAAGTCCCTTTGACATACCGCAACACTTTCTTCACAGCTGCAAGATGTTCAGTAGTCGGTTTCTCCATGAAGCGACTCACAATGCCAACAGAGTGAGCTATATCTGGCCGTGTATGAATCAGGTAGCGTAGACTTCCCACTATGCTTCGGTATTGAGTGCTGTCCACGAGAGGATTCAAGCTCTCCTTGCTCAACTTTGCTCGTGGATCCATGGGAATCAAAGTTGGGTTACAATCTTTCATCCCACACTTGTCCAAGATCTTTGCTGCATATGCCGCTTGACTCAAGGAAATTTTACCGGAGCTTTGATGCACTTCAATACCAAGATAGTAGCTGAGCAAACCAAGATCACTCATGCTAAACAACGTCTTCATCTGATTTTTGAAAGCATCAATCTCTTTAGCACTTCCTCCAGTGATGATTAAATCATCAACATAAACTCCAACCAAGAGTCTATCTCCTTTTCGGCTCCTCTTATACACAGCATGTTCTAATGGACACTTTTCAAAACCGAGAGCAACTAGCGATTTGTCCAGTTTCGAATTCCATGCCCTAGGCGCTTGACGGGGTCCATACAACGCCTTGTGCAATTTCAGCACCTTGTGCTCTTCTCCTTTCTTCTCAAAGCCAGGCGCTTGGGCCACATACACCTCCTCAACTAGATCACCATTCAGAAATGCTGATTTCACATCCATGTGATGCACTTGCCATCCTTCTTGAGCTGCAATAGCTATCAGCAATCTCACTGTTTCCAGTCGAGCTACAGGTGCAAACACTTCTTCAAAGTCTATGCCCTGCCTTTGCACATACCCTTTTGCCACTAAACGCGCCTTATGCTTCACAACTTCTCCTTTGCTATCCCTTTTCAGTTTAAAAACCCACTTCAAACCAATAGCTTTGTGACCAGCAGGCAATGTGGTCAATGTCCACGTCTTGTTATCATTGATAGATGACAACTCTTCTTCCATAGCACGTCTCCAACTTGGCACATCCTTTGCTTCATTGTAGTTTCCTGGTTCTTCTATTCCGAGAAGACATAGCCCAGAATACTCAAAGTCTATAGGAACCGTATCCCTGTAGATTGAGGAGACATTGCGTAGACGTAGTGGTTCGCTCTCCGAGGATGCACCCACCGACGCAGCCGCCGGCGTCCTTGGAGAGTTCGGCGCAGCCTGCACAGGCGTTGCCGGAGGATCTTCAGGGTTCCAAACTTCAAGCTCAGGATAGTGGTCTGCAAAACCATCACCATCTTCGGTCAGACCATCATTGACAGGTGTATCGAACACACCAATATCCTCTGAGTTCTCTATCTCCTGTGGATCATCTCGCAGACCATCCTTAGCCACCTCAACACCTGCATCAAGGTGAGTAGAAAACTCAACAACAAACGGCTCATTATTAGCATTAGCCCCGTCCGGTTCGTTGTCCCATCTCCAAGCTTTTTCTTCCTCGAACACCACATCTCTAGAGATGTGAACTTTCTTTGTCACCGGATCATACATCCGATATGCCTTCGAGTGTGCAACAGTCTCATAGCCGATAAAGACCATCTTTGTGCTGCGATCTTCAAGCTTGGTTAGGTGAGGCGTTGGCTTCTTGACGTGTCCAATACACCCGAACGTCCTTATATGCGCCACATTTGGCTTCCTCCCATAGATAGCTTCATAGGGAGTCTTATCAGGCACACTCTTTGTAGGTGCCCTGTTTAGCAGGTATACTGCCGTGGTAACCGCCTCTCCCCAAAACGAGTTTGGCAGATTCTTGCTCTTGAGCAAACTGCGAGCCATAGCCACCACAGTTTGATTTCTTCTCTCAACTACTCCGTTCTGCTGAGGTGAGTAAGGAGCAGTAAGGAACCTCTTTATACCCTTCTCTTCACAGTAAACATTGAATTCCCTTGATGTGAATTCTCCTCCACGGTCAGTGCGTAAGGAGCGCACTTGCAGCTTCAGCTCCATCTCTGTCGCTGCCTTTACCTTCAGGAATGCCTCGAAAGCCTCATCTTTGCTTCTTATCAAGACTATCCACATGTACCGTGAGAAGTCGTCCACTATCAGGAGAAAGTACTTCTTCCCCACGTTTGTGGCCGGTGTGATCGGACCACATAGATCACCGTGGAGTAGTTCCAACGGTGTAGACGCCCTGAACCTTGACACAGCTGGGAATGACGTCCTGTGCTGTTTCCCAACGAGGCAACCATCGCAAACACGCTCTAGCTGATCAATGTGTGGCATCCCTAGCACCATCTCCTTGTCAGCTAGCTTCTTTAGGGCATGAAAGTTCACATGACCGTACCTTCCATGCCACAGCCACGAAGCTTCCCTTGATTTTGCTGCCCAGCACTCCGGTTTGGATTCGTTGATATTCAGAATATACAACCGGTTGCTCGAGCGTTTAACCTTTGCAAGCACTTTCCTTGCCCTGTCCCATAGAGTCATATAACCATCGACGACCAAAGTTTTGCAGCCATATTCATCTAGCTGACCAATACTTACTATATTGCTCTTCAACCGTGGTATGTAATACACCTCGGTGAGTATTCGATGCTCGCCGTTTTGGCACTCAAACAGGACAGATCCTTTTCCGCATATTTCCACTCTGGAGCCATCTCCGAATTTAACTGAACCAGTGACGCCTCTGTCGAGCTCAGTGAATTTTTCTTCGCTGCCTGTCATGTGGTTACTGGCTCCGGTATCAAGGTACCACCGCGTGTTCTGATTGCCTTTAAGCTTTGGGAAAACCTTCCTCTCATGCAAGAACACTCTACTACGGTTCAGACACTCATCATCTAATGTCAGAACGCAGCTTTCTGCCAACAGTATATGTTCCTCATCATCATCGCCTCTCTTTGCCAGATTAGCCTTCAGCCTTCTATCTGGCTCCTTGCAGTCCTTTGCAAAGTGCCCCTTTTTGTTGCAGTTGAAGCACTTCACCTCCGACACATCATGATCGGGGGGCCTCCGTTCATCGACAAAACGGTCACCCTTGCCATGGCTAGGGTTTCGCGGACGTCCTTGCCCACGGTCCTTACCGCCACCACGACCATCATTGTTCTTACTGCCTGAGGCTTGGTATTTCTTCCTCTCTTTAGCTACTCGAGCTTCCATCTCAGCATGTGTATACAGCAGTTTTTCACCGCTGTCCTTTGCATCTTTCTTCCCCTTCTGATTTTCCTCGTGCGTCCGCAATCTGCCGATCGCTTCAGGCACTGTCATCTTGGTGATGTCTGTGAACTGCTCGATGGTCCCGATAATATCTGTGAATTTATCCGTGACCGAGGCAAACAGTTTCTCTACGACCTCCGTGTCTGTGACTTTGCCGTCAAGAGACTTGATCTCACTGACTAGGTTCGTGATCTTCACAGAATATTCGGCGATCGTCTCTCCTTTTGACATCTCCAACTTGTTAAGCTGCCGCTTTAGCACTTGTGCACGGGCGCGCTTTACTTTGTCTTCGCCGATCCTCATCTCCCGGATTGCATCCCAAGCCTCCCTTGCCGTCGCATAGTCTGCGAGGGTCATCACCATCGAGTCTGGTACAGACTGCGAGAGGGCCGCCATAGCGCCCCCATCGACTTCTTCGTCGACTTCTTCCTCGCCTTCTATCGCCTTCCAGACACGGAGGTTTCGAAGGATGAACTTCATCTTGGTGGCCCAAACCAGATAGTTTGTGTCGTTCAGTGATACGTCTCCAACGTATCGATAATTTCTTATGTTCCATGCTACTTTATTGATGATACCTACATGTTTTATGCACATTATATGTCATATTTATGCATTTTCTGGAACTAACCTATTAACAAGATGCCGAAGAGCCAGTTCTGTTTTCTGCTGTTTTTGGTTTCAGAAATCCTAGTAAAGAAATATTCTCGAATTGACGAAACTTTCGCAGGGTCCTACTTTTGCACGAAGCTTCAAGACCGAAGACCTAACGAAGTGGGGCCACGAGAGGCCGGGGTGGCCGGCGCCTGCCCCGGCCGCGCCGACCTATCCCCCGGGCCCTCGTGTGGCCCCCGCGTTGACCCTCCGCCTACTTAAAGCTTCCGTCGCGAAACCCCGCACCGAGAGCCACGATACGGAAACCTTACAGAGACGCCGCCGCGAATCCCATCTCGGGGATTGGAGATCGCCCCGCACCCGCCGAGAGGATTCATCTCCCTGAGGACTCTACACCGCCATGGTCGCCTCCGGAGTGATGAGTGAGTAGTTCCCCCTGGACCATGGGTCCATAGCAGCTAGATGGTCGTCTTCTCCTTGTTGTGCTTCATTGTTAGATCTTGTGAGCTGCCTAACATGATCAAGATCATCTATATGTAATTCTATATGTTGTGTTTGTCGGGATCCGATGGATAGAGAGTACTATGATTATGGTGATTATCAATCTATTGTTCATGTGTTGTTTATGATCTTGCATGCTCTCCGTTATTAGTAGAGGCTCGCCAAGTTTTTACTCTTAACTCCAAGAGGGAGTATTTATGCTCGATAGTGGGTTCATGCCTCCATTGAATCTGGGAGTGACGAAAGTTCTAAGGTTGTGGATGTGCTGTTGCCACTAGGGATAAAACATTGATGCTATGTCTAAGGATGTAGTTGTTGATTACATTACGCACCATACTTAATGCAATTGTCTGTTGCTTTGCAACTTAATACCGGAGGGGTTCGGACGATAACCGAAGGTGGACTTTAGGCATAGATGCAGTTGGATGGCGGTCTATGTTCTTTGTCGTAATGCCCAATTAAATCTCACTATATTTACCATGTCATGTATATGCATTGTTATGCCTTTCTCTATTTGTCAATTGCCCGACTGTAATTTGTTCACCCAACATGCTTTTATCTTATGGGAGAGACACCTCTAGTGAACTGTGGACCCCGGTCCTATTCTTTACATAGCATACAATCTACTGCAATTGTGTTTTACCGTTTTCTTTGCAAACATCTTCCACTCGATACGTTTAATCCTTTGTTACAGAAGCCGGTGAGATTGACAACCTCACTGCTTCGTTGGGACAAAGTACTTGGGTTGTGTTGTGCAGGTTCCGCGTTGGCGCCGGAATCCCGGTGTTGCGCCGCATCACATTTCGCGACCATCAACCTTCAACGTGCTTCTTGGCTCCTACTGGTCGATTAAACCTTGGTTTCTTTCTGAGGGAAAACTTGCTACTGTGCGCATCATACCTTCCTCTTGGGGTTCCCAACGAACGTGTGAGTTACACGCCATCAAGCTCTTTTGCGCCGTTGCCGGGAGATCAAGACACGCTGCAAGGGGAGTCTCCACTTCTCAATCTCTTTACTTTGTTTTTGTCTTGCTTTATTTTATTTACTACTTTGTTTGCTGCACCTAAACAAAACACAAAAAAATTAGTTGCTAGTTTTACTTTATTTATTGTCTTGCTCTCTATATCGAAAACACACAAAAATTAGTTACTTGCATTTAATTTATTTTGTTATCATGTCTAGTCCTGTACTTGTTTTTATTTTCACTAGTTAGGCTTAATGGAAAACAACAACAAAATTAGAGATCTTTATAGTATTTATCTTGAGTTAGGACATGATGTGTTTGAAGAGAAAATTAAAAAACCCATGGAACTTTGTTTGCAAAATAGTTGTAGCAATGTTATTAGCATGAACTCTTTGAACACCATTATTGCTAAAGCTATGGAAGAATTTAAGCTTGGGGAAGCTGGTTATGATATTTTCAGTCCACCTACTATTGAGGAGAAAATTAATTATGATTACAATATGCCTCCTATATATGATGATTATGGTGATGAGAATAATGATAGTTATTTTATTGAATTTGCTCCCACTACAATTAATAGTAATGATTATGCTTATGTGGAGAGTAATGATTTTATGCATGTATCTCATGACAAGAATGCTTTATGTGATAGTTATATTGTTGAGTTTGTTCATGATGCTACTGAAAATTATTATGAGAGAGGGAAACATGGTTATATGCATCTTAATAATATTAAGTTTCCCCTCTTTATGTTGAGAATCTTGAAATTGCACTTGTGTTGCCTTTCTATGCTTGCCACTTTGTTCTTCATGAATCTATTTGTGTACAAGATTCCTTTTCATAGGAAGTGGGTTAGGCTTAAATGTGTTTTGAATTTGCTTCTTGATGCTCTCTTTTGCATCAACTCTTATTACTGAGCCCATCTTAATGGCTATAAAGAAAGAACTTCTTGGGAGATAACCCATGTGTTTATTTTACTACAGAAATTTTTTTGTTTTGTTGAGTCTTGGAAGTTGTTTACTACTGTAGCAACCTCTCCTTATCAAGTTTTTGTGCCAAGTAAAGTTTCTATGTCAAAGTTGATGTTATATTTGGGATCGCTGCGCAGAAACAGCATTGCTGTCTGTCACGAATCTGGGCACAATTCTCTGTAGAAAATTCGAAAAAATCTGCCAATTTACGAGCGTGATCCTCAGATATGTACGCAACTTTCATTATTTTTGAGTTTTTCCATTTGAGCAAGTCTGGTGCCATTTCTAAATTCGTCTTTACGGACTGTTCTGTTTTTGACAGATTCTGCCTTTTATTTCGCATTGCCTCTTTTGCTATGTTGGATTTATTTCTTTGATCCATTAATGTCCAGTAGCATTATGCAATGTCCAGAAGTGAAAATAATGATTGTGTCACCTCTGAATGTGTGAATTATTAATGATGCACTAACCCTCTAATGAGTTTGCTTGAAGTTTGGTGTGAAGGAAGTTTTCAAGGGTCAAGAGAGGAGAATGATATACTATGATCAAGAGGAGTGGAAGCTCTAAGCTTGGGGATGCCCCCGTGGTTCACCCCTGCATATTTTAAGAAGACTCAAGCGTCTAAGCTTGGGATGCCCAAGGCATCCCCTTCATCGACAACATCATCAGGTTCCTCCCCGAAACTATATTTTTATTCATCACATCTTATATTTTTACTTGGAGCGTCGGTTTGTTTTCGTTTTTGTTTTTGTTTGAATAAGATGGATCCTAGCATTCACTTTGTGGGAGAGAGACACGCTCCGCTGTTGCATATGGACACATGTGTCCTTAGGCTTTACTCATAATGTTCAAGGCGAAGTTTCTTCTTCGTTAATTTGTTACATGGTTGCAATTGGAAAATGCTACATGTAGTAATTCTAAAATGTCTTGGATAATGTGATACTTGGCAATTGTTGTGCTCATGTTTAAGCTCTTGCATCATATGCTTTGCACCCATTAGTGAAGAAATACATAGAGCTTGCTAAAATTTGATTTGCATATTTGGTTTCTCTAAGGTCTAGATAATATCTAGTATTGAGTTTTGAACAACAAGGAAGACAGAGAGTCTTATAATGTTTACAATATGTCTTTTATGTGAGTTTTGCTGCACTTGTTCATCCTTGAGTTTGCTTCAAATAACCTTGCTAGCCTAAACCTTGTATCGAGAGGGAATACTTCTCATGCATCCAAAATCCTTGAGCCAACTACTATGCCATTTGTGTCCACCATACCTACCTACTACATGGTATTTCTCCGCCATTCCAAAGTAAATTGCTTGAGTGCTACCTTTAAAATTCCATCATTCACCTTTGCAATATATAGCTCATGGGACAAAATAGCCTTAAAAACTATCGTAGTATTGAATATGTACTTATGCACTTTATATTTTATTAAGTTGCTGTTGTGCGATAACCATGTTTCTGGGGAACGCCATCAACTATTGTTGAATATCATGTGAGTTGCTATGCATGTCCGTCTTGTCTGAAGGTCTATCATTTTAGTGGTTGGAGCATGCAAAATTGTTAGAGAAGAACATTGGGCCGCTAACTAAAGCCATGAACCATGGTGGAAGTTTCAGTTTTGGACATATATCCTCAATCTCATATGAGAATAATAACTTTGCTACATGCTTATGCATTTAAGAGGAGTCCATTATCTGTTGTCCATGTTGTCCCGGTATGGATGTCTAAGTTGAGAATAATCAAAAGCGAGAAATCCGAAATGCGAGCATTCTCCTTGTACCTTTGTACAGGCATGGAGGTACCCCTTTGTGACACTTGGTTGAAACATGGCATGCGAAGATCCGGTAGTCCAAGCTAAGTAGGACGAGGTGCGGGCACTATTAGTATACTATGCGTGAGGCTTGCAACTTGTAAGATATAATTTTCATAACTCATATGCTTTATTACTACCGTTGACAAAATTGTTTCATGTTTTCAAAATAAAAGCTCTAGCACAAATACAGCAATCGATGCTTTCCTCATTGAAGGACCATTCTTTTACTTTTATTGTTGAGTCAGTTTACCTATCTCCTTCCACCTTAAGAAGCAAACACTTGTGTGAACTGTGCATTGATTCCTACATACTTGCATATTGCACTTGTTATATTACTTTATGTTGACAATATCCATGAGATATACATGTTACAAGTTGAAAGCAACCGCTGAAACTTAATCTTCTTATGTCACTACAAGAAAAGTTCTGATAGACAACGTCTCAAAATCGTCCGCTAAGGGGTATTTTTCGTCGCCTATGGGCCTAACCCGACGATATGGGTTCCGTTGTGGAAACTGCGTCAAAAGTCCAACGACGATTTTTTCGGTCCGTCGCGCTTGGCGCCCTTCCGCCACGGAAAATCGGACCGTTGCGAAGTGTTTTCTGGAGCCCGTTGATGCCGACGTCATGCAACCGACACGTGGCGACGCCGTTAATCGCGCTAACGCGTTAACCCGAAACCCCGTGGTAGATGGTAGGCCCACACGAGGCCCGCCACGTCTTAAGCGGGCCAGATGACATAGTTTGACCGGTCAACTATATAGCGGGCCGGTCCATTAGTTACGTGGGCCGGCCTAACCTCTAATGTTGATCGTCAAAAGTTAAATGGGCCGCCCATTTAACATGTGGGTCCACCTTACAAGAATCGGGCCGGCCCAAGAAGCAAGTGGGCCGGCCAAAAACACAGTGGGTCCCACTTTCCTGTTAAAAGGCCGGCCCATTTAGTGTGTGGGGTCCACCGTATAGCAAGTGGGCCGCCCAACAAGCTAGTGGGCCGGGCCAAAAACACAGTGGGTCCCACTTTCCGTTAAAGGGCCGGCCCATTTAGTGTGTGGGGTCCACCATATATCAAGTGGGCCGCCCAACAAGATAGTGGGCCGGCCAAAAACACAGTGGGACCCATCTTCCCGTTAAAGGGCCCCCATTTAGTATGTGGGGTCCACAATATAGCAAGTGGGCTGGCCACCAAGATAGCGGGCCGGCCAAAAACACATGTGGGTCCCACATTCCCGTTAATGGGCCGCCCATTTGGTATGTGGGGTCCACCATGTAGAAAGTGGGCCGCCCAACGAGATAGTGGGCCGGCCAAAACACAGTGGTCCCACCATCCTATTAAAGGGCCGGCCCATTTGGTGTGTGGGGTCCACCATATAGAAAGGGGGCCCATTTGGTATGTGGGGTCCACCATCTAGAAAGTGGGCCGGCCCAACAAGATAGTGGGTCGGGTCAAAACACAGGTGGGTCCCACCTTCCTATTAAAGGGCCGACCCATTTACCATGTGGGACCACCATAGAGCAAGTGGCCGGCCCAATAAGCATGTGGAGCCCATTATCGTGTAACCGGGCCGGCCTACTAAAGAAGTGGGCCGGCCCAAAATGAAAGTGGGTCCCACACTACTGTAAGTGGGCCGGCCCAATCTGTTGTAGGGCCCTACTTGTTTGACTAGTCAACTTGCATTAAATTTCATGAGCCTAAAATCTGATTTCAATGATACACACAATTACATACACAAATAAAACAAATAGGAAAATTACAAGGCAATTAATGTGCCCAAATAAAAAAATTACATAGAATCATTGAGGACTTCTATTAGCATCATCAATAACAGTTGACATTTGGCAATCGCCTTGATTGAATCTTGTGTACTCTTTGTCAACATATCAGCTACAGATCTTAAAGCAGCAATACCATGTCTTTTATAAAGTACAGCCTTGAGATATTTACTGTCTGATGAAAGAAATGGTCTAGGTTGACGGCTATGAGAAGATGCATCAGAAGAAAGATCAGAACTTTTTGTGGGCCTCACTGGTAATGAAGATTGCTTCATCACAACTGCATTCTGATAATAATGCAAAAAGAGTTAAACGATGAACTATGCAAACATTTATTATGCAATGTAGATATAAGATAATAACAAGTTGCATAAATAAGACATGTATGGAACTTGTACTAAGCACAAACTTACATCATAATGTTGCACAGGTCGCTACAGATCCTTTTTTGGCGACTATCTTCTAATGATGACTGCTTCATTAAAACAGCATTCTGGTAACATTGTAAACATAGTTACAACAATTAACTATTCAAACATGTATTACGCAATGTAGAGATCAGATAACAGCATGTAGCAGAAATAAGCACAAGATAAGATAAGATGCATGTACTAAGCACATACTCACTGCAGGTCCTTCTCTTGCGTGCACTAGTCGTGGTCAACATGCCTATCATTTTAGGTTCAGCCATCAAGTGAAATGCTAATCCTCCTGCTCCATTGTCCTTAATCTGTGTTTAGATATCACATTTAAGACCAAGTCAGCTGGTTTCAAATAACAAAAAACTTGAGCTGCCAAATGAATAAGCCAATAGTTACCAGATATCAAATTAAAACCAACTAGATGTTGCTTTGCATGAGATACGAATTTCAGACATTCAGATTTAGAGTAGGGTAATGCCAAGGTTTTACACATAAAGTAAACTGGCATTAAGAATGACCAAATGTCAGGTTCAAATCACCCTCGAAGTTTCTCCAAGACAAGCATATCAAATAGGCGAAACATAGTAAAGCATGAATGGCATTGCTATGGCAGGGTTCCAAGTGTTAATCTCTTGCATAAGGAACAATGCATATAGGTTATAGATAATAACGGAAGTAAACTGCCAAAATTACCAACCACGAACTCAGATTCCAACCTTACCTAGCGTCCCCGCTGTTAATGTTGGATGTTCTAATAAGTGGTTCGCATGATCAATCCCAAGGAAAAATAACATTGACAAGTCAGTCTACGATAATACAAAGACCAGACATGCACGCAGCAATAACTATATAAGCTAAAGACGAGGTATAAGAGCAAGCAGATTGGAAATGCACATAGCATGATTATAAAAGCAGTGTGAGAATAGCAGAGAAAAACAGCTAGCGGTGAGCTAATGACGTGGTATAAGAACAAGCAGATTGGAAATGCCCATAGCACGACTATAAAAGCAGTGCGACAATAGCATGCAGTACAAAAACAGTTGGCAGCAAATGAATGGGTACAAGGCTATAAATATGTGGATGCACACAGGTGTCAGTAGAATGAACAGGATGGTAGCGACCGGATAATGCTTTTGTACTGTACAACATTTAAACAAACTTCATGCGAAGCAACACATCAAGAAAGTTAACGGCATATGAGATCTGCAAATAACTACACAAAACATGGCTAAAGAAACACCGCGATCTAACGGGCCAGCGTACTAACCAAGCTGCGGCGGTGGACGGGCGGCAACTTGCATTCCAGCGGCGGCGAACGCGGGAGACGATGAATCGACCATGTTTCAGAGAAGCGGGCGTTAGTGAAGCAGATCTGGTTGGCTGGCAAGGTATTCGGTGAAGTTGATACAGCCGCTGCGGCGAGGTAGTCGGTGGCGAGGTCGGCGGTGAAGCAGATCCGTCGGTGGCGAGGTCGGCGGTGAAGCAGATCCGTCGGTGGCGAGGTCGGCGGTGAAGCATCCGTCGGTGACGAGGGCGGCGGGGGAGCGGATCAGGTGGGTGGACAGCCAACACGATCAAGGCTACGCTGTGGAGGAGTATGCCGGCGGCGAAGCAGATCTAGTACTGTAGAGAGTCGAGCTTTGGCGTGTGAGAGTATTTTTGAGCTAATGGGGCGAATGGTTGGTGGGTGGGTGTGGGCCTGTGGGGAGGGTTCGGGATCTAGGCAAGATATTTCATTGTTACCGAATGAGCCCTCCATGGTCGGTGGGTTGTAGCTTCCGGACCAGGGTTAAAAGGGTAAAACTGGTCACGGGATTTTCGAATGGATGCGGCGGGATGATTTGGCGCGTGGCCGAAAATTTTGCTACAAGCGAGCAGAACGACAAAAATAATGTTCTTCCCCAGGGAGCTCTCATTTCTTCCTCTTCTCTTTCTCTCTCGAGTCTCTCCCACTCCCCCGGCTCCTCTCCCCCTTCTCTCCGGCGGCCTCGCCGGCCGGAGACGAGGCCGACTTCTCTCTGTATATTGTACACCCTCCGAACTAAATTAATTGATTCAACTTTCCTTAGACGTGTATGTATCTAGAGTAAAAACATGTGTGGATACATCCATATTTAGATAAGCAAAGTTGAGTCAGCTAATTTGGATCCGAGGGAGTTAGTGTTGTTGTAAGCTTAGATCCAGTGTTTCCCATGAGCAGAATGGCGCAATGGAGTCGGGGATCTCGTCATCGGCTTCAGATCTGGCCTATGGTGAATCTGGCGGATCTTGCCGGCCAAACCCCGATCTGGTGCCATCAATGTGATGGCGCTAACGGTGAGGCTTGCTTTGGTCAGTGCTTCAGATCTGGCCAATGGGGAAGTCAAGCTGCTAAAGTTCACAAGCTCGGGGCATACGACGGCGTCATCCGTCTTGCCCGTGCACATCTTGGACTTTCAGCGACCCTTCTCAGAGCCAATATGCCGTTGCTGAGGCCCTTCTTCTCCTTCGTCCTGGCGACTACCGGCGACACCGTCCCAAGTGGTGCGTCCCCGGCGACGGAGTTGCTGGAAAGGATGCGGAGCAGAGATCTGATGTGCGGTCGAGAAGGACTCGATTGATTTTCTTCTATATGTTTTGGGGTCCTTTTTGTAAAGTTGCAGGTTCTATTAGTTATTGTCTAGTACTTTTGGTCCTCTATGTAATTTTTTGGACTAGTTTCCATTGGCACTGATAAACTTGAATTTTGACAAGTTCACGAGGAAAAAAATTCCTTTGCACATATGGCCTATCATGTATAAACATTCTTGAGATTTAAACTATATGTAATGTGCCATGCATTAACCCTAAACCATATATATGTAACTAACCCTAGCTGATCAAACCCTACTTAATTAAAACAAATAACCCTAAACTATACGCATGCACTTTATGCGCAAAGGCGCGGGTGCCTCTAATAATGTGTGTGCGCACTCGATCGATGATCCCTAAACCTTATACAACCCTGAAACCCTAATCCCTAATCCCTAAACCCTAAACACCCTAAACACTAAACCCTAGACCCTAAACCCTAACCCTAACCCTAAACCCTAATTAAACCCTATATATAGGCCAACGACACTTAATTGTGCATCAAGCAGGCCAGGGGTGCCTCGCGGTCCTCTAATTAAATTAAATGTGCCATGCATTAACCCTAAACCATATATATGTAACTAACCATAGCTAATCAACCCTACTTAATGAAAACACATAACCCTAAACTATACTAGCTATAACCCGATCTAATAAAAACATGCTCTATATATAGCAGCTAGCTAGCAAACCGTAGATTAACACCAATTAATATATACATGGCCTATATCGATCATGTTGTATAACATATCCCTGAGATTCATTAATTAATTATATAATTATCGTGATAAATTAATTAACTTTAATTTTGACAAGTTCTCTCGAATGAAAACACATTTGATTAAGTTGCCTCATAATATATATATATAATTAGTGTGCATGCATGGCCTACCATGCATTCGTGCATATATTTTAATGTATATTTGAACATATTCTTGGGGATTTCAATCTCTCTCTCTCGATCATCTATATATCGTTGGTGGCCAAAAAACACACATATATATATGCATGCAATTTATGCGTAAAGGCGCGGGTGCCTCTAATAATGTGTGCGCACTCGATCGATGATCCCTAAACCTTAAACAACCCTAAAACCCCTAAATCCCTAATCCCTAAACCCTAAACACCCTAAACACTAAACCCTAAACCCTAGACCCTAAACGTAACCCTAACCCTAACCCTAACCCTAACCCTAACCCTAAACCCTAGCTAATCCTAAACCCCAATTAAACCCTATGTATAGGCCAACGACACTTAATTGTGCATCGATCGAGCGGGTCATGGGTGCCTCGCGATCCTCTAATAAAATTAAATGTGCCATGCATTAACCATAAACCATATATATGTAACTAACCCTAGCTAATCAACCCTACTTAATTAAAACACATAACCCTAAACTATACTAGATATAACCCGATCTAATAAAAACATGCTCTATATATAGCAGCTAGCTAGCAAACCGTAGATTAACACCAATTAAAATATACATGGCCTATATCGATCATGTTGTATAACATATCCCTGAGATTCATTAATTAATTATATAATTATCGTGATAAATTAATTAACTTGAACTTTGACAAGTTCTCTCGAATGAAAACACATTTGATTAAGTTGCCTCATAATATATATATATAATTAGTGTGCATGCATGGCCTACAATGCATTCGTGCATATATTTTAATGTATATTTGAACATATTCTTGGGGATTTCAATCTCTCTCTCTCTCTCGATCATCTATATATCGTTGGTGGCCCAAAAACACACATATATATGCATGCAATTTATGCGTAAAGGCGCGGGTGCCTCTAATAATATAATGTGTGTGCGCACTCGATCGATGATCCCTAAACCTTAAACAACCCTAAAACCTTAAAATCCCTAATCCCTAAACCCTAAACACCCTAAACACTAAACCCTAAACCCTAGACCCTAAACATACCCTAACCCTAACCCTAACCCTAAACCCTAGCTAATCCTAAACCCCAATTAAACCCTCTGTATAGGCCAACGACACTTAATTGTGCATCGATCGAGCGGGTCATGGGTGCCTCGTGATCCTCTAATAAAATTAAATGTGCCGTGCATTAACCCTAAACCATATATATGTAACTAACCCTAGCTAATCAACCCTACTTAATTAAAACACATAACCCTAAACTATACTAGCTAGCTGCTATAACCCGATCTAATAAAAACATGCTCTATATATAGCAGCTAGCTAGCAAACCGTAGATTAACACCAATTAAAATATACATGGCCTATATCGATCATGTTGCATAACATATCCCTGAGATTCATTAATTAATTATATAATTATCGTGATAAATTAATTAACTTGAACTTTGACAAGTTCTCTCGAATGAAAACACATTTGATTAAGTTGCCTCATAATATATATATAATTAGTGTGCATGCATGGCCTACAATGCATTCGTGCATATATTTTAATGTATATTTGAACATATTCTTGGGGATTTCAATCGATCTCTCTCTCTCGATCATCTATATATCGTTGGTGGCCCAAAAACACACATATATATGCATGCAATTTATGCGTAACGGCGGGTGCCTCTAATAATGTGTGTGCGCACTCGATCGATGATCCCTAAACCTTAAACAACCCTAAAACCTTAAATCCCTAAACCCTAAACACTAAACCCTAAACCCTAGACCCTAAACGTACCCTAACCCTAACCCTAAACCCTAGCTAATCCTAAACCCCAATTAAACCCTATGTATAGGCCAACGACACTTAATTGTGCATCGATCGAGTGGGTCATGGGTGCCTCGTGATCCTCTAATAAAATTAAATGTGCCATGCATTAACCCTAAACCATATATATGTAACTAACCCTAGCTAATCAACCCTACTTAATTAACACACATAACCCTAAACTATACTAGCTAGCTATAACCCGATCTAATAAAAACATGCTCTATATATAGCAGCTAGCTAGCAAACCGTAGATTAACACCAATTAAAATATACATGGCCTATATCGATCATGTTGTATAACATATCCCTGAGAATCATTAATTAATTATATAATTATCATGATAAATTAATTAACTTGAACTTTGACAAGTTCTCTCGAATGAAAACACATTTGATTAAGTTGCCTCATAATATATATATAATTAGTGTGCATGCATGGCCTACAATGCATTCGTGCATATATTTTAATGTATATTTGAACATATTCTTGGGGATTTCAATCGATCTCTCTCTCTCGATCATCTATATCGTTGGTGGCCCAAAAAACACACATATATACGCATGCACTTGATGCGTAAAGGCGCGGGTGCCTCTAATAATGTGTGTGCGCACTCGATCGATGATCCCTAAACCTTAAACAACCCTAAAACCCTAATCCCTAATCCCTAAACCCTAAACACCCTAAACACACTAAACCCTAGACCCTAAACACCCTAAACACTAAACCCTAAACCCTAGACCCTAAACACCGTAAACCCTAAACCATAAACCCTAAACCCTAAACCCTAAACCCTAAACCCTAAAACCCTAAACCCTAAACACTAAACCCTAAACCCTATAAACACCCTAAACACTAATTAAAACCTAAACCCTAGACCCTAAACACTAAACCCTAAACCCTAGACCCTAAACACCGTAAACACTAAACCCTAAACCCTAAACACCCTAAACACTAATTAAACCCTAAACCATAGACCCTAAACACTAGACCCTAAACCCTAGACCCTAAACACCCTAAACACTAAACCCTAGACCCTCTAAACACAGTAAACACTAAACCCTAAACCCTAGACCCTAGCTAAACACCCAAAACACTAAACCCTAAACCCAGCTAGCTAACCCTAAACCCTAATTAAACCCTATATATATAGGCCAACGACACTTAATTGTGCATCAAGCAGGCCAGGGGTGCCTCGCGGTCCTCTAGTTAAATTAAATGTGACATGCATTAACCCTAAACCATATATATATAACTAACCCCTAGCTAATCAAACCCTAGTTAATTAAAACACATAACCCTAAACTATACTAGCTATAACCCGATCTAATAAAAACATGCTCTATATATAGCATGCAGCTAGCTAGCAAAAACGGTAGATTAAAACCAATTAATATATACATGGCCTATATATCGATCATATGTTGTATAACATCTCCCCGAGATTCATTAATTAATTATATAATTATCGATGATAAATTAATTAACTTGAATTTTGACAAGTTCTCTCGAATGAAAACACATTTGATTAAGTTTCCTCATAATATATATATAATTAGTGTGCATGCATGGCCTACCATGCATGCATTAATTCGTGCATATATTTTAATATATATTTGAACATATTCTTGGGGGATTTCAATCTCTCTCTCTCGATCATCTATATGTCGTTGGTGGCCAAAAAACACACACATATACGCATGCACTTTATGCGCAAAGGCGCGTGTGCCTCTAATAATGTGTGTGTGCGCACTCGATCGATGATCCCTAAACCTTAAACAACCCTAAAACCCTAATCCCTAATCCCCTAAACCCTAAACACCCTAAACACACTAAACCCTAGACCCTAAACACCCTAAACACGTACTAAACCCTAAACCCTAGACCCTAAACACCGTAAACCCTAAACCATAAACCCTAAACCCTAAACCCTAAACCCTAAACCCTAAACCCTAAACCCTAAAACCCTAAACCCTAAACCCTAAACCCTATAAACACCCTAAACACTAATTAAACCCTAAACCCTAGACCCTAAACACTAAACCCTAAACCCTAGACCCTAAACACCGTAAACACTAAACCCTAAACCCTAAACACCCTAAACACTAATTAAACCCTAAACCATAGACCCTAAACACTAGACCCTAAACCCTAGACCCTAAACACCCTAAACACTAAACCCTAGACCCTCTAAACACAGTAAACACTAAACCCTAAACCCTAGACCCTAGCTAAACACCCAAAACACTAAACCCTAAACCCAGCTAGCTAACCCTAAACCCTAATTAAACCCTATATATAGGCCAACGACACTTAATTGTGCATCAAGCAGGCCAGGGGTGCCTCGCGGTCCTCTAGTTAAATTAAATGTGACATGCATTAACCCTAAACCATATATATATAACTAACCCCTAGCTAATCAAACCCTAGTTAATTAAAACACATAACCCTAAACTATACTAGCTATAACCCGATCTAATAAAAACATGCTCTATATATAGCATGCAGCTAGCTAGCAAAAACGGTAGATTAAAACCAATTAATATATACATGGCCTATATATCGATCATATGTTGTATAACATCTCCCGAGATTCATTAATTAATTATATAATTATCGATGATAAATTAATTAACTTGAATTTTGACAAGTTCTCTCGAATGAAAACACATTTGATTAAGTTTCCTCATAATATATATATAATTAGTGTGCATGCATGGCCTACCATGCATGCATTAATTGCATATATTTTAATATATATTTGAACATATTCTTGGGGGATTTCAATCTCTCTCTCTCGATCATCTATATGTCGTTGGTGGCCAAAAAACACACACATATACGCATGCACTTTATGCGCAAAGGCGCGTGTGCCTCTAATAATGTGTGTGTGCGCACTCGATCGATGATCCCTAAACCTTAAACCCTAAATAAACCCTAATCCCTAATCCCTAAACCCTAAACACCATAAACATTAAACCGTAAACCCTAACCTCCTAACCCTAAACCCTAAACCCTAATTAAACCCTATATATATAGGCCAATGACACTTAATTATGCATCAAGCAGGCCAGGGGTGCCTCGCGGTCCTCTAATTAAATTAAATGTGCCATGCATATATATGTGTTTAATTTGGGGATTTCAATCGCTCTCTCGTATGTAGCTCTCTCTACCTCTATCTCTCTCTCTCTCTCTCTCTCTCTCTCGTTGGTGGCCAACAACACACACATGCACTTTGTGCGCAAAGGCATGCGCCTCTAATAATGTGTGCGCAGTCGATCGATCTAGTTTTGATTAATCATAGCACACAAATAAAGAAGTTGTATTTGAATCCACACAACCTATTAAAACACATAACCCCTAACATGGCCTAATTAATTAACCCTTCTCGATCTCTACCTAATTAGTGGAAATTGCACAAAATCAAAAGGGGTCCCTCACTAATTATGCATATCTGCTAGATTGTGATAAACTTTTGCCACATATATATTTGGTGGATGGGTGCATCTTGGCATGTAAACAATTAGTGTTTGCAAATGGCGTTGTCAAAATTTATGTACAAATGATTTCTTTCCATCCAAAGTGCATAAAATGGGAGTTTTAATGAAGAAAGTACAAATAAAACAGCTCAACATGCTTCCACACCCCGATTTTCACACGAAGTAGAGCATATTTAAAGGATAATTCCAGAGTTTTACTATTTTTCAAGCAACTTTGCTAATTTTCCCCCACTCACATGACTTTATGTCGATTTAACGAAAATATGGCGAATTTAAACTACATGGGCGGGATAGTTTGAATTGTGCGCGCGGCAAAGGGAACCGCCTATTCCTCAACCTTGTGCACGGCAAATTACACACGCAACTCCATTAAACGCCACCTACCAACCTTAATTATCACCCCGGCGGCCCGGCCGCATGACCCCCCACCCACCCGTAGACAACTTATCCCCGTCCGTGCGAAGAGCTTCCCCTCCCCGTCCCGTCCGCGAAGAAGAAGCTTCTCCTCCCCGTCGTTCTTCTCGAGACGCACCGGCGGTCAAGTTGATCCACGGTAGGGCTGCTATCTCTAGCTCAATCATGTATCGGGCAAGACAGCCTAACGATTTATATTTTCTTGATGCTGCTAAAAAAATCGTCAGTATGCTCGAACTAATTGGCACTTTATAGTTTTCCGCTCGATTTGTCATCGATCAATTTGTTCATTTGCGTGGGCATATAGAGTCAGTTCTGCACTCGATCCGTTAATTTGCTGAAATGCCATGGCAGAGTTTTGTACACGATCTGTTTGCTAAAATGTCGATGGGCATTTTTTGTTTTGTACTCGACATGATTGCTGAAATGCATAATCATGTAGTATAGTTTTGTACTCGATGGATATACATTTCCTACTTCGCCTTAAATTAATCACCAACCACTGTATCTCATAATTAAACAGATGGACAGAACTTGGAAACTGCATGGACACTTATGTTCCCCTTCATATATAAATGGTGTTCAACCCTTTATGGGGTTTATTAGAGCTCATGATGGTCACAACCTGGACGTGTATTGCCCGCGCTGCACATGTATGAATGGTGAGAAGAGGCCTCACCCTGTAGTGGCAGATCATTTACACATTTTTGGGATGGACCGCACATATGTTAGGCG
Source organism: Lolium multiflorum (assembly GCA_030979885.1). Classification (NCBI taxonomy): domain Eukaryota; kingdom Viridiplantae; phylum Streptophyta; class Magnoliopsida; order Poales; family Poaceae; genus Lolium; species Lolium multiflorum. The sequence goes on from CM061749.1 coordinate 342,980,620, forward strand.
GGTTTAGCATGGTGAACCATATAATGATCCTTTAGCAGGAGAAGCAGATCTTGCTCACACTGTATGTGTGCTGGCATATGTAGTTAATTATTTATATTGATGCTGCCGTTTCAATCAATAGTTTGCATTGCTGTGCAAGGTTCTGTACTCAAATTTAACTTGTTGCAGATGGATGGACGGGAAGGAGAGAAAAAGCGCTTGCTTCAGGAAACGGGTTTCAGCTCTGGGACATGTGCTGTGCCAGATGAGAAGGTAAATATGTAAAACGGCATTTGTTCAGGTTGCATCCCTTAGATGTTTGTCTAATCGGTTGATGTACTAATTGCAGAAGCATAGAGTTAAAGAGGTCTCTCAGTTTGATGGGAGATTTGAAGATGAATCTCAGTTTGATGCACCCGTGGATGGTACTGATGACGAGCCTTTCATAGACGAAGGTCCCGCACCTGAGATTATCCAGCCTACAGAAGGAGGCCGTGGACCGAGTACACAGCTTTGCGTTGAAGTGGATGCACGCCCGGAGATCATCACGGGCGTCCGGGTAGTCTCAAGACCACCCAGCCCTGATGCACCTGTGGATGGTACTGATGACGAGCCTCTCATAGACGAAGGTCCTGCACCTGAGATTATCCAGCCTACGAAGGAGGCCGTGGACCGAGTACACAGCTTTGCGTTGAAGAGGATGCACACCCGGAGATCATCAGGGGCGTCCCGGTAGTCTCAGGACCACCCAGCCCTGATGCAAAATGTTGAGCTACTTTATGATTCGTACTCTTATGTTCTGGTGCTGTAGTATGTTATGATTTGTACGCCTTTGGCGCTAGATTAAGCATTCAGTGGATGATCGCGTTGCAAAATTCGACACCCACACAATCAGTTCATCGTACAAGTAGTAGCACAATTACTTCTACAGCGATTCCTGCCAGCGCATTAGTTGGTAGCATGAAACACTTTCAGGTCCTCCCATTCATATTAATGGACTCAATTTTGTCTAGATATGGATGTATCTAGATGCATTTGTTAACTAGACTAACAAACTTGAGTCAGTTAATATGAATCCGTGTAAACCGCCCAAGTCCTCGAGCAGCTAGTTTATTGACTCTGGACTCCAAGCCTCTCGCGGCAAGCCATCGACGAAGCTTTGACCAGATCTTGGCCCGCAATTTTGTGTGTGGCGAATAGCAAAGCTTTGACCAGTTCCTCTCGGGATACAGCACGCCGGTGAGCTTGCACGGTTGCCATGAGCACTTTCCGGCGGAACTTCCTCTTCGCGCCCTCAAGCCGCTGCGAGACAGCACGCAGTGCCTCGAGGTGGACGGAATTCTGATCTCAGGGCGGGTGGTCCGCATCGTCCGGGAACGATCTCCAGCGGGTTAACGAGGACATGCATGGCGGCGGGATTTGTTTTTTGTTTTTTTTTTTTGGTTTGAGCTTGGGATTTGGGGTTTTTTCGGATAGGGGAGGAGGAACCGAGGAAGAGGAAGGAACAGCCGCGTGCTTGGCGCGTGGCGGTGTGCTTGAATTTCGAATTTTTGTGAAATGTTTCATTTCCCCGCTACAATTCGGGGGTTTCTTGACGCGCCAATGCGTCCCGCCGGGCAGCTTCAAGTAAATTTGGGGTGCCACACTATGGGCCCTAGTTTCAGTGAGACATGTAATGACTAGTCACATCAGTAAGTTCACTGTGTAATAAAATATGTTACCCCTCCCCTTTATGTAGCACCCCTTCTCCCGATCGAGTGCCGATTGCCGACGGATGCAAGCCGCTAGCTCGATCCCCTCCTTTCGCCTCCACCGTCCAGGCATCCAGCTTGGAGGGGCAAGCTGCATCTAGCCCAAGCGGATTAGGTAGGACTAGTAATGTTCTCTCCTTTCTCGAGATCGGTTCTTTTTTCCTCTCCTCGATATCTTGCGCATCTCTTTCCTATTCTGGGCAAAGGGGTGTCTTTCTGGTCACCCTCGAGCTGGAGTGATTGATGGGGGTGGGGGGCGGGGGCTACCTTTGCTTGGATTGGGGTGTTCTTCCTTTATTTGTCGACATTTGCAACCTTTGTAGTTTCTGCTGATCCTCACTGTATCTTTTGTCAGCTTGTACAGGAAAGGCAAGACCTCGGCGGTGGGGCAATGGAGCGTAAGGCCACCACGCATGTGGGCAGTTGGCTGAGCCTGAGCTGCGTCCCCAGCCCCGCGAAGCAGGTACTCCGTTTGCTTATCCACTCTTTACCTTTTAAGTGTCTCTCTGGTCTCTGCATCCTCAATCTGTTCCTGTTCTGGAATATGCTTAAAGTAGCACATGTCTTCAGTTGTGTGTAAAGCCTCTGTGACACCATGCTCTATATTCTCTCTATCAGGTTGGTACCTCCAGGTTCCGTGCTGAGGCTATGGGGAACGAGAATAGCGCCCCACCTGCTGCAGGAGCATGGCCCGATCTGCAGCACAAGAAGCGAAATGCCACTGCCGAGCTGGGCAGGGACCGCCCAGGGGTAATTTTTTTAACCAACTTACCATGATGTAGTCTGAATCTGATACTCCCTCGATCCAAATTAATTGACTCAACTATCTGTAGATACGGATGTATCTAGATGTGTTTTAGCTCTAGATACTACTGCCTCCATCCCAAAGCTTTGGGCTTATATTATTTTTAGAAAGTCAAACTATACCATGTTTGACTAAGCTTTTACCAAAAATCAGTAACATGCAAAATACAAAATTAATATCATTAAATAGATAATAAAATATATTTTCCTACGGTATCTACACAGTATTATATTTGTTGATAGAATGTTCTAAAATTTTGGTCAAACTTTGCTTGTTTTGATTTCTCAAAAATAAATAAGGCTTAAGCTTTTGGATGGTGGTAGTACATTCATATCTAGACAAAGCTGAGTTAACTAGTTTTTTTTGTCTGTCCATAGCTAGTGTTCACGCTGCAAAAGGCTAAGAGCATCCACTATATGCATCAGTCTATCTCATACAGTAATTCAATATCACTGCTGAGGTCTGCCTTTTGTTTTGCTATTCATATGCAGACTGAAACTTTAGGGCCTTTACTCAAAAGGAAGATCAAAACTGCGGCTGATCAGGCTGCCAGTATGTTGATGCCGCCCCATCTTCTAAATGCCTCTACAAGCACAAGGCCACGCACCAGCTGGTGGTGATCTTTTAATGAATATGGTATATTTTCTTAATCCACAAAACATGCCTTGATTTTTCTCTGTTTATTGTCGGTTTTTTCTATGCTTGCCAAAAGTTTACAACAACAACAACAACAACCAAGCCTTTCAGTCCCAAACAAGTTGGGGTAGGCTAGAGTTGAAACCCATAAGATCTCGAAGCCAAAAGTTTAGAAACACCAAATTCGTTTGCTTACAATCATCATACAGTAATGTTCATCTACTCCAGTTCCCCTAACCCAACATAAAATGATGTTAATTTCGATTTTTAGATTAAAAGAGCACCATTAGGCGCTGTTAATTACGACTTTGAGATTAAAATGTCATTTGCAATTGTTAATTACAATTTTGAGACAATTGGTTAGTTTAACCTCGATCTCTTCTGCTCTCCATTTTTCCCAACCGAACAAAAATGTAACCATTCCATTCCTCTGAAATGGAACCATTCCATTCCATTCCACGCTGTTTCAGAACCGAACACACCCTTGCATTGTTGTGAACTGTTGTCCATACACGGCCATACCCTTCCACTTACATCTAGCACTATATGCATCAGTCTGTCTCAGAGTCATTCAATATCACTGCTGAGATCTGTTCCCATTCTTATGCAGGCTGAAACTGCTGCGCCTTTACTCAAGTGGATGCAAAATGGGGCTAATGAGGCTGCTGTGAGGACGATGGTGCCGGCACCATCTTCCGAAAACCTCTACAAGCACGAGGCCATGGGCCAGCTGGGTGGTGACCTTTTAATGAATCTGGTATATTTTCTTAATCCACATACATGATTTCATTATTATCTGTTTAATTACTGTTGGCTTTGTCTAATGCTTACCAAAAGTTCAGAAACACTGCGTTTGCTTACAATCATCATACACTAATTTTTCACTTTTCAGTCTGTCTCATCCAGTATATAAACTGTTGATTTCCATTGGCTTCTTTTGTAATCATTTGCATTGTTGTCAACTGTTCTCTATGCACAACCCTATTCTTCCACTTACACCCCGCACTATTTGCATCACCTATCTCATAGATTTATTAAATATCAATGATGAGTTCTGTTGCTATTCATATGCAGGATGAAACTTCTGTTCCTCTACTCAAATGGATAAAAAATGATCCTGATGAGGCTGCTGTGAAGACGATGGTGCTGCCACCATCTTCTGAAAACCTCCTCAAGCACAAGGCCACGGGCCAGCTGGGTGGTACCCTTTTCAGTAAGCAGGTATATTTTCTTAATCCTCATACATGATTTGATTTTTGTCTGTTTATTGCCGGCTTTGTCTAATGCTTACCAATAGTTCAGAAACACACACACCTATTCTTCCACTTACATCCAGCACTATATGCATCAGTGTCTCATAGATTCATTTTATATATCACTGATGATGTCTGTTGCTCTTCAATTTTTATATGCAGACTGAAACTGCTAAGCCTTCATTGGTCAAAAGGATTGCAACTGCTGATGAGGCATCTGCAGAGGCTTCCACCAAGTTACTGTCAGCCCCACCTTCTGGATGCTTATATAAGCTCAAGTCCAAGGATCAGCCGGGCCGTAACCATCCAAGGGTTCGGGTATATTTTCTTAAGCCACATATACATGCCATGATTTATGTCTGATATTATCACCGGCTCTGTCTAATGCTTTTTGGAATTCGGAAACACCAAATTAGCATGCTTATATTCATCATACACTAATTTTTCACTGTTCAGTTTGTAACATAGTGTTATGCACTTGCTTGTCAACATTTGCATTGCTCTGAACTATGCACTTTACACAACCTAATTCTTCCACTTACGTTCAGCGCTACGCACCAGTAGTACCTCCCATGTTTCCTTCACCATCCCGATGCCGAGCTTGCGGGAATATGGCGGGCCCATGTACATACCCCGCATATAACACCTCCTATGGCTCTATCTACCTTTCTAGTAGCTCCTTCACAGAGTTACAGGTATGTATTCTCAGTGGTTTAGCATGAATTGGCATATAGTAAAGTCTTGTTTTTAGTCTTCCTGCTTCTTACATTTGTATCAATTTTCACATGCAGACTGTACCTTGTGAACTTCGTCCAATGATTAACCAGATGTGTCCGCATGAAGGATCTTTCACTATGCATGGCAATGGCAAATTGATGAACACCTACACGATCTATGAGGTGTATGTCTACAAGACGCAGGCCATCACATATTTGTATGGACATGATTGGAGAAAGTTTGCTTTTGACTACGGTCTGAAGAAGGGCGACGAGCTGAGGATCAGAAACTCAAACGGGCAGATATACGTAACTGCTTACAGAGTTGGAGACACTTCCAAATATATAATATGTAACTTTTTTCTACTCATATCTTTTGATAACTGCATTCTGAGCAGTTGTTCTAAACCATTCCCTCTGTTCTAGCTTGCTGGGTTTAACATGATCAAAGCTGCAGATCCCCGACGGAACAGAGCGGATGTCACAAAGGGCAACCACACCAGACCGCACCGGCTTCCCACTCTCCCGCATCAGCACCGGTTCTGTACCAGCTTCGCATCTACCCAGCAGTCCCCTACATCAGCATTGGTTCCCGTAGAGGCCCCATATACTACACATGCCCAGCAGGCTCCTGCATCAGACTGGTTCCTCTAGCCGCACCGTTGCACCTGCCCAACAGCCTCTCGCATCGCACCGGTTCCTCTAGAGGCACCGTTCGCACCGCCCAGCAGTCTCCCGCATCCACACCACCTGCACCCGGCTCATGCACCGCCCCACCGATCACCGAGGTCTCAGCTCATTGCGTGGCCACCCGTGTGGTGACCAGGACGCATCCAAGGCTATGTTCGTGAGTATATGACAGCATAACTGCTCTTATCTTGATGTCTTCTCTGCTCAAAGTCTCACATGGTTCAGTGCATTGGTGCCATTGACTAATTTTTGGTGGTATCTCTTGCTTTGAATCAGAAATTGCCTAAAAGTATCTCCAAGGATCTCAATGCTGGCCGAAGGGGCAAGATATCCCTCGTCATGGAGAGTGAAGGTCTCACCGTGGAGGGACGGTACTCTGTCAGTCCCACAGATGGCCGCTTGGCCGTTCAGGTGGAAAAGTTCATTGACGGTGCCAAACTTCGCATTGGATCAAAGTTGAAGGTCAAGATCTTTCGATGCCGCTGTGACATGCTGGTCATAAAGTTCGCGGTTGTCTAGTTCTGTTGTCCCATGAGCCCTTAGCAAATGCATTTGTAGTTATACTTATATAAGGTTATCTTATCTGAACTGCTAATTAATTGTATGGGTGGTAAAACTCTGGCAAGCTTTTGCTCTTAGCAAGTATGTATGTATGATCAGCTATTATGATAACTAATGTTTGTGTTCATCTTAATTTGCATTTCCCTTTTAGAAAAAAACTTAATTTCTATTTTGGCTGACCTGTTAGAGAACTATCAGATTGAACCCACAACATGATTCATATAGATTCATTACACCGAGCCACATGTCTTGACCTTGCGATACACTACTTCCATTAATTAGTGCAAGAAGGCTTACCTGAGCTGCCTGAACCATGGCAGATTCGAATCCACCTTATCTATCTAGAAATACAACCTTTGCAGAAAGAGGATTTGCAGTATGGGGAGGCTGACATTGGGGACCCATGAGCCAGCAGCGTCGTCAACGTTTTAAAGGTGGCAGGAGATCGAAAGAAAAAATAAGCCAAAAATCAGTTGGTAAACAAATTCAAGAAAAGAAACATTTACCTTTCTGAGAGTATGACATGCGGGACCCATGAGGCAGCAGCATCCTCAACTATTTCAAGGCGGCAGGGATCAAAATAAAAAAGGAAATAGCCGAAATTAATTAGGGTAAAAATAAATCCATCAAAGGAAACTTTTATTGTTCATAGAGGATGACATGTGGGACCGACTTGCCAGCTGCGTCGTCATCGTTTCAAAGGGGGCAGGGGATCAAAAGAAAAAGACAAATAGCCAGAAATTAGGGAAAAAAATAAATCCAACAAAGAAAACTTTTATTGTTCATAGAGGATGACATGCGGGACCCATGAGCCAGCAGCTTCCTCAACGTTTCAAAGTCGGCATGAGATTGAAAGAAAAAGTCAAGTGACATAATATCAGAGCCAAAAATAATCCAAGAAAAGAAACTTTATTGTACATAGAGGATGACATGCGGGTCCCATTTTGTAGCAGCGGTCTCAACGCTTCCAAGGCGGCACAGACCGAAAGAAAAATGAAGTAGCCAAATCAGGGTGTGAAAAAATTCAAGAAAAGAAAGATTTTAATTGGGCTGTATCTGGACATCTGGCCTTCGAACTATACTGGGGCCTTTTGACTCGTACAATTTCAGCCCACTCCAAAACAGGAAAGGTCGGATTTTTCTCAAAAAAAAAACAGGAAAGTCCTATGCTTCGCAAAAACAAAAAACAAGGAGATTCAACATATAAGTTTGTTTATGTAGATATAAAGATTTAATTTATCCGTTTGCAATAGCTCAGAGCGAAATACAACGTTTATTGTCTGCAAAATAAAATATCACATGTTTCTTGTACGGGGAGGCTGACATCGGGGACCCATGAGCCAGCAGCGGAGTCAGCGTTTCAAAGGCGGCAGGGGATCGAAAATAAAAAAAGCCAAAAATCAGTTGGTAAAAAAATACAAGAAAAGAAAACATTTATCGTTCTGAGAGGATGACATGCGGGACCCATGAGGCAGCATCCTCAACGTTTCAAAGTCGGCATGAGATCGAAAGAAAAAGGCAAGTGACATAATATCAGGAGCCAAAAATAATCCAAGAAAAGAAACTTTATTGTACATAGAGGATGACATGCGGGTCCCATTTTGTAGCAGCGGTCTCAACGTTTCCAAGGCGGCACAGGACCAAAAGAAAAATGAGGCAGCAGCATTCTCAACAATTCCAAGGCGGCAGGGGATCAAAAGAAAAATAAAGGAAATAGCCAGAAATTAATTAGGGGTCAAAAATAAATCCACCAAAGGAAACTTTTATTGTTCATAGAGGATGACATGTGGGACCGACCTGCCAACAGCGTCCTCATCGTTTCAACGGGGCAGGGATCAAAAGAAAAAGGCAAATAGCCAGAAATTAGGGTAAAAAATAACTCCAAGAAAGGAAACTTTTATTGTTCGTAGGGATGACATGCGGGACCCATGAGCCAGCTTACTCAACGTTTCAAAGGCGGCATGAGATCGAAAGAAAAAGGCAAGTGACCAAATATCAGGAGCCAAAAATAATCCAAGATTTATTGTACATAGAGGATGACATGTGGGTCCCATTTTGCAGCAGCGGTCTCAATGTTTGTAATGCGGCTTGAGATCAAAAGAAAAAGAAAGTAGCTAGTAATTAGGGGGTGAAAAAAAATCCAAGAAAAGAAAGTTGATGGACATAGAGGATGACATGCGGGTCCCTTGAGCCAACTTACTCAACGTTTCAAAGGGGCAGGGATCAAAAGAAAAAGGCAAGCCAAAAATCAGAGGGTGAAAAAAATCCAACAAAGGAAACTTTTATAGCACATAGAGGATGACATGCGGGTCCCATGAGCCAGCAGGTTCCTCAACGTTTCAAACGTGGCATGAGATCGAAAGAAAAAGGCAAGTGCCCAAATATGAGGAGCCAAAAATAATTCAAGAAAAGAAAGTTTTATAGTACATAGAGGATGACATGCGGGTCCCATTTAGCAGCAGCGGTATCACCGTTTGAGAGGCGGCAGGGATCGAAAGAAAAAGTCAAGTGACCAAATATGAGGTGCCAAAAAATCCAAGAAAAGAAAGTTTTATAGTACATAGAGGATGACATGCGGGTCCCATTTAGCAGCAGCGGTATCACCGTTTGAGAGGCAGCAGGGGAAAGAAAAAGTCAAGTGACCAAATATGAGGTGCCAAAAAAATCCAAGAAAAGAAAGTTTTATAGTACATAGAGGATGACATGCGGGTCCCATTTAGCAGCAGCGGTATCACCGTTTGAGAGGCAGCAGGTGATCGAAAGAAAAAGTCAAGTGACGAAATATGAGGTGCCAAAAAAATCCAAGAAAAGAAAGTTTTATAGTACATAGAGGATGACATGCGGGTCCCATTTAGCAGCAGCGGTATCACCGTTTGAGAGGCGGCAGGGGATCGAAAGAAAAAGGTAAGTGACCAAATATGAGGTGCCAAAAATAATTCAAGAAAAGAAAGTTTTATAGTACATAGAGGATGACATGCGGGTCCTTTAGCAGCAGCGGTATCACCGTTTGAGAGGCGGGAGGGAAAGAAAAGGCAAGTGACCAAATTTGAGGTGCCAAAAATAATCCAGAAAAGAAAGTTTTATAGTACATAGAGGATGACATGCGGGTCCCATTAGCAGCAGCGGTATCACCGTTTGAGAGGCGGGGGATCGAAAGAAAAAGGCAAGTGACCAAATTTGAGGTGCCAAAAAAACTCCAAGAAAAGAAAGTTGATTGCACATAGAGGATGACATGCGGGTCCCATTTAGCAGCGGTCTCAACGTTTCCAAGGCGGCAAGGGATCAAAAGAAAAAGGAAGTAGCCAGAAATCAGGGGGTCAAAAAATCCAAGAATAGAAAGAATTTTGGTTCATAGAGGATGACATGCGGGACCCATGATCCTGCATCGTAAACGGCTCGATCGGAGAACGTTGAACGAGATGGCGCGATGTAGAAAAAACAATGCCAGAGAGGCTGCCATCTGGGCCCTACATCCCTGGTGCGGATTTGCGTTGACTCGGCCGGCGAACCCGAGATTTCGAGATGCACCACGTCCCGGGCCACCATACGCCACGTTTTGGCCGCTTTCGTCGGGCTAGGTGGCCTCAAAAACGAGAAAAAGTTTTGACATGCACCACGGAGGGACCAAAATCGTCGGCCATGGTACACCAGCAACCACGGCGCGACTTCAACTTCGTCTGCCAAATTTTCTTGTAGTGTGTGCTTCAACACCTTTACTTTGATTTATTGCTTTATGAGTTAACTCTTATGCAAGACTTATTGATGCTTGTCTTGAAGTACTATTCATGAAAAGTCTTTGCTTTATGATTCAGTTGTTTACTCATGTCATTACCTTTGCTTTGATCGCTGCATTCATTACATATGTTTACAAATAGTATGATCAAGATTATGATGGCATGTCACTTCAGAAATTATCTTTGTTATCGTTTTACCTGCTCGGGACGAGCAGAACTAAGCTTGGGGATGCTGATACGTCTCCAACGTATCGATAATTTCTTATGTTCCATGCTACTTTATTGATGATACCTACATGTTTTATGCACATTATATGTCATATTTATGCATTTTCTGGAACTAACCTATTAACAAGATGCCGAAGAGCCAGTTGCTGTTTTCTGCTGTTTTTGGTTTCAGAAATCCTAGTAAAGAAATATTCTCGGAATTGGACGAAACTTTCGCCCAGGGTCCTATTTTTGCACGAAGCTTCAGACCGAAGACCTAACGAAGTGGGGCCACGAGGAGGCCGGGGGTGGCCGCGCGGCCCAAGCCCGGCCGCGCCGACCTATCCCTGGCCCTCGTGTGGCCCCCGCGTTGACCCTCCGCCTACTTAAAGCCGTCGCGAAACCCCCGACGAGAGCCACGATACGGAAAAGACGCCGCCGCCGCGAATCCCATCTCGGGGGATTGAGATCGCCTCCGGCACCCTGCCGGAGAGGGGATTCATCTCCCGGAGGACTCTACACCGCCATGGTCGCCTCCGAGTGATGAGTGAGTAGTTCACCCCTGGACCATGGGTCCATAGCAGTAGCTAGATGGTCGTCTTCTCCTTGTTGTGCTTCATTGTTAGATCTTGTGAGCTGCCTAACATGATCAAGATCATCTATATGTAATTCTATATGTTGTGTTTGTCGGGATCCGATGGATAGAGAGTACTATGATAATGGTGATTATCAATCTATTGTTCATGTGTTGTTTATGATCTTGCATGCTCTCCGTTATTAGTAGAGGCTCTGGCCAAGTTTTTACTCTTAACTCCAAGAGGGAGTATTTATGCTCGATAGTGGGTTCATGCCTCCATTGAATCTGGGACAGTGACAGCAAGTTCTAAGGTTGTGGATGTGCTGTTGCCACTAGGGATAAAACATTGATGCTATGTCTAAGGATGTAGTTGTTGATTACATTACGCACCATACTTAATGCAATTGTCCGTTGCTTTGCAACTTAATACTGGAGGGGGTTCGGACGATAACCTGAAGGTGGACTTTTTAGGCATAGATGCAGTTGGATGGCGGTCTATGTTCTTTGTCGTAATGCCCAATTAAATCTCACTATATTTACCATGTCATGTATATGCATTGTTATGCCTTTCTCTATTTGTCAATTGCCCGACTGTAATTTGTTCACCCAACATGCTTTTATCTTATGGGAGAGACACCTCTAGTGAACTGTGGACCCCGGTCCTATTCTTTACATAGCATACAATCTACTGCAATTGTGTTGTTTTCTTTGCAAACATCTTCCACTCGATACGTTTAATCCTTTGTTACAGCAAGCCGGTGAGATTGACAACCTCACTGCCGTTGGGACAAAGTACTTGGGTTGTGTTGTGCAGGCGTTGGCGCCGGAATCCCTGGTGTTGCGCCGCATCACATTTCGCGACCATCAACCTTCAACGTGCTTCTTGGCTCCTACTGGTTCGATTAAACCTTGGTTTCTTTCTGAGGGAAAACTTGCTACTGTGCGCATCATACCTTCCTCTTGGGGTTCCCAACGAACGTGTGAGTTACACGCCATCATTCGGCATCGGGTATTGGATCGGCACGCGGCGTTCGTCCTTGGCATCATCACAAGCGGCTTGCTTGATTGCGCTTCGACCAGAGCCTTCTGCGCCGCCTCCGCCTTCTTCTTGTCGTCGTCCGACATGTGCTCTCGACTGGCTAGGCCTCGAGTTCAACCTGGGCTCTGATACCACTTGTTGGTTTTTCCCTAGATCCTTGTGAGCTCGTGACCTAAAACACAGCGAGAAACAACAGATACAAAAAACCCTAGATCGAATGAGAGAAGAACAATTTTCGTTGGTGCATATGTTATCTTTTTTCCTTCCTTGCTTCTCTAACTTTTATAGACGTTTTACAGATAGACTCCACGCCCAACACGGCTCACAAACCGAACCCAACACGACGTGACCCGTACCTATACGGTTTAAACCTTCCTAAAACGAACGACAAGATTAACTTCTACAAACTCTAACAAAGCCTGTGAATGTCGTCGGACTGATTTTTCCGGCGGATTTACGGGTTCGAGTCGATATCCGTGTAGAGCAGCGACTGAATCGGTGGCCCGGCCCGAAAAACTTTCTCGGGGGCCTGAGAAAGTGAGCGCGGCGCTTATTTATACAGGCCACGGAGGGGAGCTCGGTTTCAAAACCCTACTTCCCTCCACCGCTTTCTCTTCCTCCGCCATCTGCCGCTTCCATTTCCGGCGAGAAATTTGAGCCAAGCCGTCGACGCATCCGCTCTTCCGCGAGCTCCACCGCGGCCGCTTGGCTGGCGCCGGCGGCTGCGGGAGGGCAGGCGGGCGGATAGGCGGCAGCAACTCGCCCCCCCGTCGTCTTCCGCGGAGGCAGCGGCAGAAGTGGAACTGCTCGGAGGGCGCGCAAGCGGCCGCGGGGGGCTGATGCTGCCGGGGAAGCTCGCCCGCTACGCCAATAGCGGCGAGGGCTCTTCCACCGGCGCGTCGGGTCGTGCCCTTGCGCCGTCCGTCGATGATAGCAGCGACGACGACGAGGAGGAGGAGGAGGCGCCGGCGTGCACCATCTTCAACTCCGGGGACTATGTCCTCAACGACGAGGAGGCGTGCGCACGCTTCCGCCGGGAGGAGGTGGACGCCGTTCGTCAGGTGCGCGCGTACGAGGCGGTGAAGAAGGAGGCCACCGTCCGCCACGTGAAGAAGGAGGTCGTCGACCTCGACTCCGACTAGGTCCTCGACGGCGACGTCCGCGCCCGTAGAGGCCCCGGTAGGGCCAAAAATTAGTCTAAGTTAGGTCGTGCGGCGGAGGAAAATCTATATGTAATGTGTATTTTGCGATCGCAATGTCGATCATGCAACTATGAAGTTCCAATTTCATTTTGCGAACTTGATTGCGATGATCAATTCTCCCGCTATATTTAAATTTCATTTTTTCGGTTCTAAATACGGCCGCTGTTCTGCGCCACATCTGAATCGCTTGAAAAATGTTTTTCGAAATATTAAACTTGCGTTTTTCAGTTCGTTTGTTTACAGGTTCTGTTAGAGATGCTCTAATGCGGAGGGTGGAGGCTAATAGCTGGTCACAAGCCGTATGGATCGTCATTAATTTAAGGCTCTACCACATGGCTAATGGTCACACGAAATAATTTGGGTTATTTAATATCCAAGTTCGTTGTGCTTTGACTTCCGACTGCTTATGTCTCGCTGGCCACATGAGAATAATGCCACTCCGAATATGTTTAGAGACAATATTTGAATATGAGATTAACAAAGGAATTTGTGAGTGAGGTGAACTTTGTGATTGATCTTGTTACAATACTTATATTGAGTATATCTATCATATCATTCACCCAATCAAGAAGATAATGCTTTATATATAGTTTACATGTAACCAACATTGTTTAGCAACTTATTTTCTTATGTGGGATCACACCCCTTTTTTGCGGAAGTACTTATGGAAGGTTAAAATTCCACTTAAGATTAAGATTTTCATGTGGTTTTTGAGAAATAAGGTTGTTATCACCAGTATTTGACCAAGCCAGAGATGGGCCGCGATCAAGACGAATTTGAAGATATATGCGTGGAGAGATATGTAAATCGGCCTTGTGTATCAAGTTTGGGCTAGTTAGCCCGTGTATCTTAGTTTAGAAATTAGAGTTTGTCTCGTGCACGGTTAGTGCACGCCACATTAGAAAGTCCCCTGGACTATAAATATGTACCTAGGGTTTATGGAATAAACAACAACCAACGTTCAACACAAACCAATCTCGGCGCATCGCCAACTCCTTCGTCTCGAGGGTTCCTCCGTAAGCATCATGCTGCCTAGATCGCATCTCGCGATCTAGGCAGCACAAGCCTGCCTAGTTGTTCATGCGTTGCTCGTACTGAAGCGTTTTTGATGGCGAGCAACGTAGTTATCGTAGACGCGTTAGGGTTAGCATCGTTCTTAGCATCATATGCTCGCGTAGTGCAACCCTTGCGCGTCTAGCCGTCCTTGTGCCTCATCATGGGTGCAGGGGCGGCACCCGCTTGATCTTTGTTTAGTAGATCTGATCCGTTATGGTCGCTCCTTGATTCATCAAGGATTAGTTTAATATCTGCAATAGTTAGGCCTTACAAAGGGTTGGAGGATCCAGCGGCATGCAGGGTGTAGTTTGCTGCCCCTAGACAGGACGTTCCGAGGATCAGCCTAGTGTTGGTTTTTAGGCCTTGTCTAGGGCTGGCTTACGTTTACCGTGCATGAGCGCGAGGCCCAATCGTGAGTAGGATGATCCGATTATGCGGTGAAAACCCTAGATCGTCGTGGATCTCATACGCTTTATATTAATCAAGCAGGACCACCATATATTCGGCCACCTTGGACGAATCATGGGTGAATCGGCCCCGAGCCGATTCACGACAGCCCGAGAGCCGATCGAGGCTCGTATTTAACGTGTACGTGTGTGCCCGCAGAAACTAAGCGAGGCATCATCCACACCTTCCGACCAGGTATAGGTCGGTGGCACGCCCCGACCCATCGGCGCGCGACCAGGAGGCTTTGCGGGCCGTCGCTCGAGGGGGGGCCAGCCGCAGCCCTAGTCATTCCCGGCTCTACCGTGTTGGCCGGTCGCTGCCCGCCGGTGGGTTTCTGACGCCAACACATTCGGCACGCCCGGTGGGACGAATCTTCAACGACAACCATCTCGCTATCCACATCAGAGATGGCGAAAGACACCATACCGTCTTCATCGAAGTGGCAGAAGAAACTCCGGTCACGTACGGGGATCTCACTGGCGAGCTCAAGAAGAAGTACGACGAGATCAAGTCTGCCCTCGAAGCCGACCTAATCGGCTCTTTCCACAGGACCCGCTCCCATGGCATCAGATGGAAGGGGTTCACACCTGAAGGCGCTTGATGGAGTGGACCTGTCCACCCCGTCCGAAGAACGCACCAGGTCGCTGCGTCAGGAGATCAACTTCATGGTGGCTCATTCGCTGCACCGCCATTCCGAGAGCCTGGTGAATACGTTGGAGCGCGTCGCGCTGCGTGATCCAGGAGATCATGAGCCATCGTACTCTCCGTCAGACCAGCCCTAGGGACTCACCAAGGGGAAGCGCTGCTCCATTCCCGTCCCCCGCTGCCATTCGCGTTGGCAGCGCCCGAGGCGCCGAACTCATCGGCTTTTGTCGTCTACAAGATTGGTGGTGACCCCGGTGACTACCAGTTCCAGGACGCGCCCAAGGAGATCCCGCACGGATACGCATGTGCATACGTGCCAGACTGCAGCACCTGGGCACCCTCGAACCAGGTTGCTATAGCAGGGACTTCTGGGGCAACAGGAGGAGCGTCGGAGGCAGACCCGAGAAGCAAACGTGGCTAGCTAAATACGCCACCCCGACAAAGCTCCGAGCCCAGCTCCTGCAGTTGGCTCGAACCGAGAAACAGGCGTGGCTGGTTAAGTACGCCACTCCGACGAACCTTCAGGGTTCGGCACCTGCGGCCATCACCGCGGATCAAATTTGTACGATCCGAAAGATCAGTTCGGCATGATGCCGAAGAGAAAGGCGATCGGCTATACCAAGCCGTACCCCAATGAGTACGAATTGATCCCGCTACCACCCAAATATCGGCTCCCGGACTTCACAAAGTTCAGCGGATCAGATGGCTCCAGCTCCATCGAGCATGTGAGCCGATATTTGGCACAATCGGGCATGATCTCAGCGTCGACGAGCTGCGCGTGAGGTACTTCTGCAGTCCCTCACGGATCGGCTTTCGGATGGTACACGTCGCTGCCACCGAACTCAATCCAGACCTGAAGCAGCTGGAAGAACGGTTCCACGAGCAATATCACTCGGAGGCTTCCGAGGCTGGCATTGCCGATCTAGCCGTACGACAGAGCGCGGAGAAACGGTGTCCGAATACATTCAGCGCTTCAGGACCGTTAGGAACCGATGCTATTCGGTTCATGTAAGCGAAAAGGAAGCAATCGGCGGTGGTGGGTCTATCATCATCGATCAAGGAAGTGGCCTCCCAGGCGGACTATCCTTCATTAGCACACATGGTGCAGAAGTTGTCAGCATATGAGCAACGCCACCCGGATATCTACCAAGATAAATTCAAGCGCGTGGTTACCATGGTTGACGCAGGCGAAGATGAAGGTCCTACGGGAGAGCGAGAGGTCGCAGTAGCTGAGTGGACTCGAGCTGCAGGCCCAGAACCCGCAAATGGGTAAAGCCACCGGGGCCTCCAAGAGGGTTCGACTTCGACGTGACGAAAACCGAGCAGATTTTCGACCTCTTACTCACGGAGAAGCACATAAAGGTACCCGAAGGCCACAAGTTTCCTACGGTGCAAGAGCTGAACGGAAAGCCATACTGCAAGTGGCATAACACGTTCACCCACACCACCAACGACTGCAGGGTGTGGCGTCAGCAGATCCAAGTGGCGATAGAAAATGGGCGATTAATTTTTAACCAAACGCCATGAAGGTCGACACACACCCCTTCCCCGCCGTCAACATGGTGGAGTTTACCCACCTTGGAGGGTGCCAGCCTGATTTCTCAGCCAACATCAGTATGGTAGAGCTTGGACACCGCTCTGAGAAGGACGGGGATGAGGACAGCTGCTCTCAGAGCAAGGACACCGAGGGGGCCGCTCCATGCGATCGGCTCCGTCAAGATGGCAAGCGCTACGTCACAGAGGGGAAGTGAAGAACATAAGATACCAACGACCCCTCTCTGATCACCTCCTCAACAAGTATGTTAGTCGATATGACCAACGCCGGCGATACAACAACAATGATGAAAGAGGTCGTCTGACCAGAAACGACGAAAGGCATCGCCGGCATAATCATGATGAGGAGCGACAGGAGCGCCATGGCAGGAGCAGGACGATACGGACAGGCATTGGCACCGCCCCTTCTTCGACACCGCGGGATTCAGGAATGAGCCGATTACCAACAATCGGCAACTGCCCAGAATGCAACCGGGAGAAGAAGGAGACAGCCAACGTATCTGTGTTCGAGCGCTTAGGGCCTCTCCCACCGCAAACAGACGGGCTGAGACCCCTCCGTTGGAAGATCTCGATGATTCAGAAGACGAAGGGGAATACGAAGAAGACAGGTGCCACCGTCCAAGGTGGTGCCCCGACGGTCTCAGCCATACACAAAAACGCAGGGTTCAGCGATTGCGCGGTCTGGAGGAAGCTGAAAGGATGTACTTGCATACGCGAGGAAGGCGCGGCCTGATCTGGCTGCGAAAGTCCGAGGACCCTGGATGAGGAGGGGCTACCGCAAAGAAAAGAGTGGCGCCCCAAGCAAAAGAGAGCCGATGATGACACATCGGCTGGCACAAACATGGTGTTCATTCGTCCGGCGGGGTGTAGTGCTCCACGATTACACAGTGCACCCGACATGGATAACAGCAAGCACACCAACGTGCTAAAGTCAGAGATTGGGCTGGTTTTATCCGCCGACATGGACGAGTAGCAAGACTACGTCAATAAGCAACATGGCGAGGCCGATCCTTGCGATCGGCCCTCCGAAACTGATGAAGGGATATTACAAAACCTTCACCGAACAAGCAACATGGAGGCCGATTCCAGCAATCGGCCCAAATTATCCTCACCATACATTCTGCCTGGGATCAACGTTTGACCCAACAGGGACTACCTGAGAGCCGATACCATCAATTCTCTTGACAGAATCGGCTCGGGGGGCACCTAGATGGATAAAACACTAAGTATGGAGGCCGATACACAAGTCGGCCTGAAATTTTTAAATTTTTCATAGCCGATGCATGGCCATCGACTTTAGAATTGAGAAGCAGCCGATGCATGGCCATCGACTCAAGAAATACAATTGTCAACCAGAAGGTCAGCCCTAGTAAATTATGAAGAGAAGCCACAATGGAAGAACTCCTCAAGAGAGAGGTTTAACAGCTCAGATCTTCTCTTCAAGAACAGTGCTAAGGGCAGCTTGGGCGTCCGATCAGGTTAAAGGTGGGTCGCATCGATCCACCAAAGGAAGGGAGCCGATCTGACTCGCAAGGGCAAAGAGGCTGAGGAAACTCGGGGGCAGCCCACCTTGAAGGTTCTCTGCAAACCGATTTACGTGCAAATCGGCTGGCTCTGCATGATCAAGCCCAGGCTAATTCGGCTGAGTGTTTGCCTTGGCCAAGACTCGGGGGCAGCAGGCCTGGTGGATGTTCTGCCTTGCTCTGTTTTTTACGAGCCGATTGAGTTATCATCGGCTGATCCTTCATTGCAAACCTTCGTCACAAATGATGAGTGCTGGAAAGGATTATTGGGTTTGGTTGGGAAAGTTCAAAAGTTTCCTGAAGATCCTACATTTTTCTGCCAGATTTAGAAAATCATCAGTTGAAGAAGGAAAGAGCAAATTTCGAAGGACCGATGCGGTGCTATCGGCTCATTACGCATTGGTAAAGGGGGCAAGTCGGCAAGGACAGTAGAAGAGGGAATCGGCTTAATTAAGCTCGGAAGAAATCGGCAAAATCAAATTGGGAAGAGATTCTTCATTGATGGGCAAGATTTCTTACATGAAGAGCTAATTGCTCTCAAAAGGAAATATGCGGGGTACATTGCCCCGTCTGGTCCTATTCTAGAAGTCCTAATCTACGGGCCGTCACTCCCTCGTCGTCGCCTTCGTCGCTGCCGTCGGCGCTGCTCCCGGCGGGCTCGTCATCGCTCCAATGGCCGCCGACTGGGCCCTCATCGTCTTCATCTTCTCCGACAGCGTCGTCCTCGTCGCTGTCGAAGTCACTGAAGTTGCCCGGCCAA
Source organism: Lolium multiflorum (assembly GCA_030979885.1). NCBI lineage: Eukaryota > Viridiplantae > Streptophyta > Magnoliopsida > Poales > Poaceae > Lolium > Lolium multiflorum. Next base: position 342,999,755 of record CM061749.1, read on the forward strand.
GGGCAGAACCGCTTGGCCGGCGGCTCGTCGGAGGAGCTCTCATCGTCGTCTTCCTCCTCCTCTCCCTGCTCCCCTTCCTCCCCGGAAGAGGTGAAGTCGCAGGAGAAGTTGTCGTCGTCGCTCTCCTCCACCGGTTCCCCAACGGCGAGGAAACGGAGGTCACTCTCCCCGTCGGTCGAGGATTTATCATCCTCGGACCATACGAAGGAGTCATGATCCTCTTTGTCCCACTTCGTTGGGGCGAGGATATCGTACGCCGCCTGCGTGCCCCACGAGGGCGTCTCCTCTCGGATAGGAGAGGACACGTAGGAAAGACCCGATGAGGAGGAAGAAGAGGAGGACGAAGACATGGTGGTAGAGGAGGGTTTTTTGGAGGCTAGTGCGAAGGGGATGAGGAAGATGACTGTTTGCTGCGGTTAAATAAAAGGGAGCATAGTAAAAATTCAAGGCCACAGCAGTTCCCGAGGAGGTGGTGCCCGAACAGTCTAATCGCGCAGAGAAGTTGAGAAGGCAAGCTATCATGATGAAGGACTCTGCGACGTTCTGCTCTGCCACGACATGACCCGACAAAAGAAAGAGCGTAATGATTTTGGAAATGTCATTTCCAAAACCAGGGGGCATGTGTTATCACCAGATTTGACCAAGCCAGAGGTGGGCCGCGATCAAGACGAATTTGAAGATATATGCGTGGAGAGATATGTAAATCGGCCTTGTGTATCAAGTTTGGGCTAGTTAGCCCGTGTATCTTAGTTTAGAAATTAGAGTTTGTCTCGTGCACGGTTTAGTGCACGCCCACATTAGAAAGTCCCCTGGACTATAAATATGTACCTAGGGTTTATGGAATAAACAACAACCAACGTTCAACACAAACCAATCTCGGCGCATCGCCAACTCCTTCGTCTCGAGGGTTCCTCCGGTAAGCATCATGCTGCCTAGATCGCATCTCGCGATCTAGGCAGCACAAGCCTGCCTAGTTGTTCATGCGTTGCTCGTAGCGTTTTTGATGGCGAGCAACGTAGTTATCGTAGACGCGTTAGGGTTAGCATCGTTCTTAGCATCATATGCTCGCGTAGTGCAACCCTTGCGCGTCTAGCCGTCCTTGTGCCTCATCATGGGTGCAGGGGCGGCACCCCGCTTGATCTTTGTTTAGTAGATCTGATCCGTTATGGTCGCTCCTTGATTCATCAAGGATTAGTTTAATATCTGCAATAGTTAGGCCTTACAAAGGGTTGGAGGATCCAGCGGCATGCAGGGTGTAGTTTGCTGCCCCTAGACAGGACGTTCCGAGGATCACCTAGTGTTGGTTTTTAGGCCTTGTCTAGGGCTGGCTTACGTTTACCGTGCATGAGCGCGAGGCCCAATCGTGAGTAGGATGATCCGATTATGCGGTGAAAACCCTAGATCGTCGTGGATCTCATACGCTTTATATTATCAAGCAGGACCACCATATATTCGGCCACCTTGGACGAATCATGGGTGAATCGGCTCCGAGCCGATTCACAGGACAGCCTGAGAGCCGATCGAGGCTCGTATTTAACGTGTACGTGTGTGCCTGCAGGAAACTAAGCGAGGCATCATCCACACCTTCCGACCAGGTATAGGTCGGTGGCACGCCCTTGCGACCCAGCATCGGCGCGCGACCAGAGGCTTTGCGGGCCGTCGCTCCGAGGGACTGGGGCCAGCCGCAGCCCTAGTCATTCCCGGCTCTACCGTGTTGGCCAGTCGCTGCCCGCCGGTGGGTTTCTGACGCCAACAAAGGTTTTGTTAACTAAGAATAATTTAGTTAAAAGACATTGGACTGGGTGTACAAAATGCGTTTTTTGTGAGGAACAGGAGACCACTCAGCACCTTTTCATTGAATGTCCTTTAGCTCAGGGACGGAGACAGAGGGGGACGAGGGGGGGCTAGGCCACCCCCAATGTTCAGGTTTTGTGAAGAATACTAGGCATTAGAGCTCATTTTCTTAGCTATTTAACCATCTTTGCCCCCCTCATGAAGTTCACAAGACAAAATCCATCTATTTTGCCCCCCTCAAGGTTAGATCCTGGCTCCGTCCCTGCTTTAGCTAAGCTCTTATGGCGGACGGTTAATTTTACTTTTGATCTTCCACCTCCGACCAATATTATCAATATGTTTGGTAATTGGTTAAATGGAGTAGATAGACAATCTAAGGCTTTTATCCGTATTGGGGTTTCTGCTTTATGTTGGTCTATTTGGAGGGTCAGGAATGATATAATTTTTAATAAAAAAATCTCCTTTCATTTCTTGCAGGTTATCCATATGGTCTCCCATTGGGTCCAGCTTTGGGCCCTACTCTCACCGGAGGGGCAGCGGGATGCTATGGCTACTGGATGCACACGGCTCCTGATGGTCGCTCAGGATATCTTGTGCCAGGCTGGTTGGCGACATACTAGAAGGCTATGTTAATGTGTAGTCATAGTATGTGTACTTTTCGATGGTTGATTTTTGTATCAATCCTCGGTGATGCGTGAGTTGTAAACAGTACTTTTTGGATCCTTTTTAATAAATGGCCGTCTGCATCGTCATGATGCAGAAGCCGGGGTATACCTCCATTTCGAAAAAAAAGCAACTCATTTTCTTTTGTTAACTCATTAGGACCAAATACTGTGCCACCATTGTCGAAGGAATACCATCCCCTGTTTAAACATAATCAAGCTGTCGGAGTGGCCACAAGCACTAGTGTATGTGGCTTGGAGCAAAGAGCGGACGTCCCAAGCATGCAAAGTATATCCCAACAGCTGGGGAATGGCACGAGGCACTTGCCATGAGGCACCAGACGAATTGATGAACAAGACAAGGATTCTAGTATCCGTGACCTAACAGATGATGCCCACCAGGTAGTGTCGCCAACATTTTTGGCAATTGGCTTCTTGGGGTGGATCATAGGTTTAAAATACTCATTAGGGTGGCAGCGATTGCAGTTATTTGATCGTTGTGGCTATGTAGAAATGACAAGGTTTTTAACAATGTAAATTCTTCTATTTTGCAGGTTATCTACCGGTGCACGGCCTTACTCCGTTCATGGTCGTCTCTTCAGCGTTTGGAGCACAGAGACCTATTTACAGAGGTGTCTGTACGGTTGGAAACTACGGCGAAGGATTATATTATCCAACATGGGTGGCAGCATAGCCTCCGAATTGGGTCATCGATCTTAATCTTAGGATTTGTTGCTGCTCTTCGTCGTGCTTTGTATCGTACTTTGTTTTAGTTGTGACTTTACGGCTGTGTGCATCTTAGTTATGCAGAGACCGGGTGTAATACTTAAACTTTAAGTAATAAAATGCCCTTTATCGAAAAAAAACAGATGATGCCTGGATAGTCATGCAGCCTCGGGGGTAGACGAGTTTTGGCAAATCACGTTAACAACTAACATCACACCGTCTCATAAGTCATAAGTCATAACTATATCCCATTCTTTCTTGATTCATTAATTGGAGGCACCCTTGCAGCAGTGGGCATCATGAAATCGCATCATCGTGTCTGCAAATCTTGCTGGGCTGTCAGGTTTTGTTTGGGTCTCTGCAAGTCCGCTTTTCGTTCTAATCTTAGGAAGTAGATACGCTACCAGATCAACTGGATCTGTGTTTTGATCAATTTGCAAGCCGTAGATACTGATGACACCTCGCTTGCCATCATATGCTGCATCCAAACCTGTCATATGCAAATCAAGTGACAACCTAATTAAGAGTCAAGTTCAGAAAATTTCCTTAAATTAGTTGAAAGATATGCTCTTGATTCCTACACAACCCCTTTTTTTGTAATAAATAGTGTGATGCTTCTTTTTCCTGCAAAAACTATAGGCCTAGTGGGGAGAATGTTTATAGCGTTTCCAATGAGTTACTTATGTTTGTAAAACTCAAACTTAAATAATAAAATAAAATATCATGCATCAATCAATGCAGAGGATGGGGGAGTCTCCATTTCGGAAAAAAAAAGTTATGTGCGTACCCTAGATCATGCTAATAGTTTCCTCATAAAATTTTCCTTTTCTGCAATCCTTAGGACAGGTGGGAATATATTGAAAGAGGCACCATAGAGCTATAAACTTATTTAACTTTGCAAATTTCATGAACAATCAGATGTAGAACTTTGTAGCCAGCACCCTAAAGATTCTCAGCAAAGTGAAACATAGAGGCATAGAGCAAATATCTGGGGGACTGTCTAGGCTAATCCGTTTGCATTTTTGTCCTCCTTACAAAATGCAATTGTAATTAACCTTTTTCATACTGACCTGTAATTACGTCTTTTTTGGATAGCCATTGCATTGCTCCCATTATGAACTGCGGTGAACAGTGTGTTTCCACCATTATTTCTATCCTCGCATGATTCCTGGACCTTGACCCTTGGGCTTTTACAATGGAATATGAGTGCGTGATCGGGGTGGTGTCTAGTTGAGTCTCGTGTGTTTCCATGACGGAAGGCTCCTGCATAGACATCAAAATTCATGGTTTATCTAACGTAAGCATATGAAAACATTAACTTTAGGATTTGAAAATATTGTCATCAGATTGCCAAGAATAATACTTTTCGTAATACAAATTTTATACTTTTATGGTCATGTATACAATAGAAAATGATGGTGACTAGCCAGCAAACCATAAACATGCACGGGTTAGATTATTGATTGATGAATAATTTGCTCCCCCATTATTTTTTGCCTTCTACTGTGCATGCATGCTCGTTGTTATTCATATAAGCGAGCCCTCAATAATTCCTTGTAGCATGGTTAGTTTGAGGTGCAAAGTGATTAATGTAATCTCTCCTCTATATAGACACATACAGTAGACAGAGTAGTTTTGTTATATTAGTTGTCAAATATTTTAAAATATATCAACCTTATATTTATCTATTTTGCTATTTCTTGCAAATCAGGAAGAAAATGTTTGCTTTCTCCCCATATATACCCTCTTAGCCTTTTATAAATAATTTTTTTTAGAAATGGGAGCATCGCCCTAACCTCTGCATCGAAGCAATGCATATGGCTTTGTTTTATTGCAACATTCAGAGTACTAGCTTTACAACTCAAGCATCACAAAATTAATGTAGCTTTATTTTTTCAGAAATCAATTGAGAGGCTATATTAGTAGTAAGCCATTAAGATAAAACTATGTTGTCGTAGAGAACTTTATGTCTCAAGTAAAAGCATCTTCAATAGAACTAGCATTATCGTTGGTAAGATATGACAAGCTGGAGATAGGTGATGATGTGGAAGAGAGGAGTCAAAGAGAGAGGGAGAAATGTTGTTGGTTGCATCATGCAAGTCCAAGACATGAAACCCGGCAAGCTAACCTACAAGATATTCAACAAACAACATGCATGTTATTTTTTATATGGCCAATTTAACCTGCTTCCTCTGTTCTCTGATATAAGATGTATTGGCAAGCTAATCGGTTCCTTTTTATAAAGAACAGAGGTTGTATTCAACAACCGAGATGCCCCCAGAGTAGAAGCTAGGGTCCAAGCATACCATGGAGAATTGTGCTTAAGGAACCTCAACTACTTGGAAATTAAGGCCGATCGAGCACGACCCCTACACATATACGAAGAATTAAGTACCCGAAAAAGAGTAACGGTCGTAAAAGATCAAGCAGTGTACAATATGACAAATTCTAAGTCAGTTAATCGACAAGATTTCGTACCTGAACACGCTCCATTGGAGAATTTGTCTCTAGTACCTGGGCTTCCTGGTTACTAGGTTCAGTTTCGTGTTGTGAATCATCCAGAGTGCTGAATGATTTGTTCTTTCCGACCCCCTTTCTCCAGGATTTGAGATTGAAGAAGTTGAAACAACTGCTGTTTACAGGGGAGAGTGGCTCCTGTCCTGATCTTCTTAGTGTTGGAGGTGTTGGAGGTGTTGGAGGGGGTGCTGGAGATGCTGGGGCATTCGCGAACACGACCTCGTAACGTCGAGAACTCTTCCCCCTGAGAGATGATGAGGTGGACCGTCCGGGCCCTAGGTGGCTTGGTGTTGGCGTGTAAACGGCCGGACGAGACGCGGCTGCCGTCGCAGCAGCGGCTGCGGGCTGGTGTGCCTTGCGAGGGCAGCGGTCCGCCGGGTGGCCCAGAATTCTGCAGGACGAGCACAAGCTCGGGAGGACACCCTCGTACTCCACGGACACCGACGCCTGGTGGCCGTTTTCCAGCACGACGTCGACGGAGCACTCCAGAGGCCGCGTGATGTCCACACGGATTCGCGCCCGGAGGAAGTCGGCGGAGGACGTATGGCTCAGGTCGCAGTTCACCGGCTCGCCGATGCCCGCGGCGAGCGCGTACACGGAGGTGGCGGAGAAGTGGTCCACGGGGACGCTGTTGAACCGCACCCACAGCTCCGCCTTGGTGAACCCGGCGATCTGGTCGACCATGTTCATGCCCTGCTTGACGTGCTGCATGAAGAAGAGCGCGCGCCCTTCGTCTCCGTCGCCGCAGGACCAGGGTGCGCCCTCGTGCGCCTTGGTCAGATCCTCCGCCTCGTAGAACTGGACCAGGAAGGTGCCGTCCGTGACGGGCCAGAAGTTCACGGTGCCCGACGGATCCCAGATTTCGCGAAGCTTGTCAGGAAGCACCGACGCCGAGGCCGCGGGAAAGCCGTCGGAGACGAGCTTGCCTAACAGCAGCAAACTGGGTATGCTGCTCTCCTCCGTCAGTACCACGCTCCTTGATAGGGCAATGGGCCTGCTCTGGTTCTCCATGGCCGCTACAGCAAAGGACTCGATGGGGAGAGTCGCTCACAGATGCCCCGGCCCGAGAGTATTATGCTGCTCTAAGCCTAAGCCTAAGCTGCGTCCAAAGCTTGCTTTGTAGTAGTAGTAGTAGGAACAAGAAGTCAGTCTCGTCGTCATAGTCTGTGAGCGACTTGGTGGCAATGGTTGACATTTCAAACACCGTGTTGGCGTGTTTGGCTGCCTGGAGTTGGAGACGGAAAATGGGAGTTTCACATTTGGAGATCTTTAAACCGTCCATTGTTTTAGCGGAATGAGACTAGAGCATCTCCACCAGTAGACCTGACAGCGACTTCAATAGCTTTTTGAAGCTGCCTAGCATAATTTATCGGGGAAGACTTGGGTAGGATCAGGTCTTAGATAGGATCTATGAGAACAATTTTTTTGCAAAGACAAAACATGTTTAAAAAATCTGAAAAAAAATCACAACACACATCTATGTTATATATGCAACGCCAAAAATTTGCAACTTCAAATTCGACATACATTTGGAGAGACAAAAAAGATAAATCTGAGTGTGAATAGTGTGAAATACTACTCAACCAGATCTGACACTATTCACAATAGAATTTGTTTTTTTTGTTTCTCCAAGTGTAGATCAGATTTTAAGCTGAAATTTTGTGGAATTGTAGATACAACCTATATGCATGTTGTTTATTATTTTCAGATTTTTTCGCCTGTTCAAAGTATGTTTTTTCTGGGTTGATCCTATGATCTTACCTAATGGAGAGATCCTATACAAGTCTCTCCCATAATTTATCTCCTATCGCTGCTCTCTAAAAGTGGCCGGCACATTTTGGACCTCAATATAATAGTTTTTTTTTGAAACAAGGCAAAAGATTTGCCATTTTCCATTGATTAAGAAGAAGTTTTAGAAAGGTCTTACAAACCAACTCGGCATAAGCCAAGCCCGAGAGCCAAAGCCTACTCTCGCGGCATAAAATTACACAAGGCCTTAGCCCCGGCGTGGCACCACATTGCCATCTCGTCCTTAATTTTCGCAATCAACATGAAAGATGTTGTTGCACTATTTTGAAAAACACGAGCGTTCCTCTCTTTCCAAATCTCCCAAGAAACCAACATAGCTAAGGAGGACATCGCTTTTCTTGATTGACCTCTTTGTAGGATACTTTTTGTCCACCATTCCTTCACCGTCCTCCTATTGTGCCACGCCCTCGGGTCCACGTCATGAAGGCCAAGCCACTCCTTCAACTCAATCCAAATTCTAGTGGTGAACCGGCATTTGTAGAGAAGATGATCGGCGGACTCTTGAACTTGGTTACATAACTTGCAAAGCACGCAATTTGGCCATCCCCTCCTTTGTAGTCTATCCGCCGTCCACACCCGGTTTTGGATAATCAACCAAGCAAAAAGTTTACATTTTGGAGGCGCCCATGGCCTCCACACCATGTCGGGCATGGTGGAAAAGATGTGCCCCTCAAATTGCATCTTGTAGACCGATTTGGCCGAATAGCATCCGTCATTTGACAACTTCCAAGAGATGACATCGTTGTTGTTATCCTCCAAATGGACGTTTTGAAGCATCTCCCATAGTTGGGTAAATTGTGCAATATGCTCGAAGGAAAGACCCCCTTGGATATCGATTTGTGTGACCCAAAACTCATTTGCCATAGCCTTCTTGACTGAAGAGTTTCTCTTTTTGGACCGCTCAAAGATGAGAGGAGCAATATCATTTGGCCTTGTCCCATTTAACCAAGGAGCCTCCCAAAACAAAGCCTTTTCTCCATTTCCTATTGTAACTTTTGTAGCAGCCGCAAATAACTCTCGATCATTGTTATTGCATGGTGAACCTAGGCCGACCCAAGGTTTTGGGTCATCGCTCCACTCGTTCCAAAGCCAACGCAAGCGCAAAGCCGCCGCAAACTTCCCAAGGTTGAGGATTCCGAGCCCCCCAAAGATTTTAGGCTTGCAAACCGCCTCCCAATTGACTTTACATTTTCCACCGGTGATTTTCTCACAAGCCGCCCAAAGGAAGGCCCTTCTAATACTATCAATCTTCATGAGCACCTCCATGGGGATGTCGAGGACGGTTGCGGAATAGGTGACAACGCTTGTAAGAACCGATTTAACAAGAGAAGCACGATCGGCCATTGTGACATGTTTGCCCATCCATGGGATAAGCTTGCCGGCAACTTTGTCTTCAAGCGGTTGGAAGTGGATTCTCTTAAGACGAGTGACCGTCAATGGTAGCCCGAGATATCGCATAGGGAAAGTAGTGGGCGTTGCCGGAAAGGCTTGGAGGATATCATCAAGGTCGAGGCCTTCACAACCAATGGGGGCAACTTGGCTCTTGGCACAATTAGTAACAAGCCCGGTAGCTTCTCCAAATTTCTCGAGCATGGAAGCAAGGAAACAAATGTCACTCTTGATAGGCTTCATGAAAATGGCGGCATCATCGGCATATAGTGATGTGCGAACCGTAGGGGCGTGACCTCTAAGGCGGTGCAAAAGCCCTTGATCGGTGGCCTTTTGAAGGAGATGATGAAGCGGATCAATGGCTATCACAAAAAGAAGAGGCGACAAAGGATCTCCTTGTCGGAGGCCTCTACCATGCTTTATTGGGTCACCGGCTATTCCATTTAGGAGCACTCTTGAGGAGGAAGTGGAGAGGAGGGCGGATATCCAATCACGGAATTTACTAGGAAAGCCCATATGGCACAAGAGGTCCATTAAGTAATCCCATCTCACCGAGTCAAAAGCTTTTTGATGTCAAGCTTGAATAGAAGAGTCGCCTTTTTTTACTTGTGAAGTTTTCTAGCAAGATTTTTCACATATAAGAAATTGTCATGGATGCTCCTCTTTTTGATGAAAGCACTTTGAGCATTGGAAACTAGCTTGTTCATATGTGGGGCTAGGCGGGCAGCCATCATCTTCGCAATGAGTTTAGCAATTGCATGGATAAGGCTTATGGGACGGAAATCGGAGACTTCCTCGGCTCCTTCCTTCTTGGGCAAAAGGGAAATGTTTGCGGAGTTGAGCCAATGTAGGTTGTTGGAATGAAGGCTAGAAAATTGGTTGATGACCGCCATAATGTCCCCTTTTATAGTGTTCCAACATGTTTTGAAGAAAGCACCCGTAAAACCGTCCGGTCCCGGCGCCTTATCGCTCGCGGTGTTGTCTACCGCAAGTTTAACTTCCTCTTCCGTGAAAGGCGCATCCAACTCCGAAAGATCACATTGTGTTGAGGGAATGGAAGACCAATTGATGTTGTAGGATCGTGGTGGTCCTCTCTTCATTACCGCTTTGAAGTGAGAATGAATGATCTCTTTCTTTTGGGCATGCTCCGTTACCCAACCATTGTTGTGCTTTAATCGGTGAATGTGGTTTTTCCTACGCCTAGCATTGACTCTAAGGTGAAAAAATCTTGTATTCGCATCCCCATCTTTCAAATTTGTGACCCTCGAGGCTTGTCTCTTCCTTGTTCTTTCAAGAGCCGCTAAACCAACGATTCTTCTCTTTAGTCTTGCACGAAGATCTCTCTCCTCATTGCTAAGGGCTCTATTTTCTTGAGCAATATCCAACCTTAGGATAACTTCGAGGGCCATATGTAGCTCCACTTTTGCTTTAGAGAAGAGCTTTCTACTCCAACGCCTAAGGCTCATACCGGTCTTCTTTAGCTTGTGAAAGAGTCGTTGGCATGGCTCCCTATGGATAGACTCACTATTCCAAGCCTCATTCACCGTGTCTTGAAATCCCGGCATTTTCACCCAAAAGTTTTCGAACCGGAAGGTTCTTGGTCTCTTTGGTCCACTATCGTTAGCTAGGAGTAACAGACAATGGTCGGAGAGGGAGGACGAAAGCGCATTTAGGATGTGTTTTGAGAACGTCAAGTCCCAATCTTCATTGCAAAAGAAGCCGTCAAGTTTGCTCATCGTCGGGTCTTGTTGCTCATTGCTCCAAGTGTATTTGCGATTTTGGAGATGTATCTCTTTTAGACCGCAAGTGTTTAGGGCGTTTCGAAATCGAACAATGCAACTACGGTTGAAGTTGTTGCGGTTTTTGTCTCTAGCCCGGTAAACTTGGTTGAAATCTCCGGTGACAACCCATCTAGCTCCGGGAGGGGGCTTCTCGGCAACAATCTCGGCAAAGAAGGCGTCTTTGAGGTTTGCACGAGTTGGCCCGTACACCGTAGTTAGCTTGAAAGTGATGTCGGAGCCAACAATAGACATAGTAGCCGAAAGGAAAGAGGATCCTTGTGTAATATTTGAGGCCATCACCTTGGAATCGTCCCATAAGAGCAAAATTCCACCTCTTGTACCAATCGCTGGCCTTTGGGCATACTGCCGTAGTCTGTGCCCTCCTAGATGGGCTGCAGTGAAAGCATCAACATGCTCCATCTTTGATTCTTGGAGGCAAACAATTTGACAGGAAGAAGATGCGACAAGATCAGACACTACGTCTCTTCTTTTGGGACAATTTAAACCCCTCGGGTTCCAGTTCATAATATTGATGTTCAACTCTAACATTGGATCACAAACAGTACATCAGTAGACAGCACACAACTAGTGCACCTTGCCAAGGCCACCGAGCACACCTCCTGGAGGTTGCAAACAGGCATACACACACAGCACACAACTACTACACCTTGCCAAGGTCATCAGGCACACCCCCTGGAGGTTGCAAACAGGCATACACGCACGGAGCACACTACACCTTGCCAAGGTCATCAGGCACACCTCTTGGAGGTTGCAAACAGGCATACTGTTATCACCTGATTTTGGCCAGATCAAGAGATGGGCCGTAAGTGGAGATGGGCTTAAAGGACGTACACGTGGAGCATCTTCGAAGCGGCCTTGCGCTGGGAGTTCGGGCTTAATTGCCCATGTATCTGTAACATATTAGATCGCATCTTAGTTTAGAAGTTAGAGTTTTACCCGTGCACGGTATGGTGCACGCCCACATTAGAAAGTCCCCTGGACTATAAATATGTACCTAGGGTTTATGGAATAAACAACAACCAACGTTCAACACAAACCAATCTCGGCGCATCGCCAACTCCTTCGTCTCGAGGGTTCCTCCGGTAAGCACCATGCTGCCTAGATCGCATCTCGCGATCTAGGCAGCACGAGCCTGCCTAGTTGTTCATGCGTTGCTCGTCTGAAGCCTTTTTGATGGCGAGCAACGTAGTTATCATAGATGTGTTAGGGTTAGCATTGTTCCTAGTATCATATGCTGTCGTAGTGCAACCCTTGCGCATCTAGCCGTCCCTGTACCTCATCATGGGTGCAGGGGCGGCACCCCGCTTGATCGTTATTTAGTAGATCTGATCCGTTACGGTCGCTCCTTGATTCATCAAGGATTAGTTTAATATCTGCAATAGTTAGGCCTTACAAAGGGTTGGAGGATCCAGCGGCATGCAGGGTGTAGTTTGCTGCCCCTAGACAGGACGTTCCGAGGATCAACCTAGTGTTGGTTTTTAGGCCTTGTCTAGGGCTGGCTTACCCGTGCGTGAGCGCGAGGCCCAATCGTGAGTAGGATGATCCGATTATGCGGTGAAAACCCCAGATCGTCGTGGATCTCATATGCTTTATCATGATCAAGCAGGACCACCATATATTCGGCCACCTCGGACGAATCATGGGTGAATCGGCTCCATGAGCCGATTCACAGGACAACCTGAGAGCCGATCGAGGCTCGTATTTAACGTGTACGTGTGTGCCCTGCAGGAGACTAAGCGAGGCATCATCCACACCTTCCTGACCAGGTATAGGTCAGGCCCTTGCAACGCATCGGCGCGCGACCAGGAGGCTTTGCGGGCCGTCGCTCAGGGTGGGGCCAGCCGCAGCCCTAGTCGTTCCCGGCTCTACGGTGTTGACCAGCTGCCCGCCGGTGGGTTTCTGACGTCAACACATTCTGCACGCGGTGGGACACTCTTCAACGACAACCACCTCGCCATCCACATCAGAGATGGCGAAAAGCACCCCGGTCGAGTACGAGGATCGGAATGGCAAAGTCAGGGCCCTCCGCGAAGCCGACCTCATCGGCTCTTCCCACGACGCCCGCTCCCATGGCGTCAACACGGTCGATCTCAGCCACTCCATAAGGGAACCAGGGTTCTCTTTCGATGCCAATATGGCAGGGTTCGTGATTCGCCATGACGCGGACAAAGTGGAAAGCAGCCACACTCGTGGCAAAGAGAAAGACGAGGCCGCTCCACGGGACCGGCCCCAAGACGGCGATAAACGGTATCTGGTCGAGGAGGAGGTGAGAAGCATACGGCATCCACGCCCACTATCCGAGCATCCCCTCAGCAAATATGATCAGCCATACCACCGACGTCGCTGCTACGGCGAAGGCGGGCAAAGGGATCATCAGTCTGGTGCAGGCGGGAGGTATCGTCAGAACAACGGCCACGACGACGGGCACGAACGTCGCGCCAAAGGGAGGTCTGAGGAGCCGGACAACGTGGATAGGCACTGGGACTGCCCCTTCTTCGGACACTGCTGGGATTCCGGATGAGCCGATTACCAACAATCGGCAATTGCCCAGAATGTAAACAAAAGGAGAAGGGTACAGCCAAGGTGTCCGTGTTCGAGCGTCTAGGGCCTCTCCCGCCTTGGAGCAAGCACACCGAGTCCGTTCGGATGGGAGATCACGAGGAACTAGAGGACGATGATGAAGAGGATAAGTGTCATCGGCCAAGATGGTGTCCTGACGGGCTCAGCCGCTCTCAAAAGCGGAGGGTTCAGCGACTACGTGCGTTGGAAGAAGCCGAAAGGTTATATCTGCACGCGCTGAGGAAGGCACGGCCTGACCTGGCCGCCAAAATTCAGCGAACCCTGGATGAAGAAGGTCGGCCACAAAGAAAAGAGTGGCGCCCCAAACAGAGGAAAGCCGATGATGAGACATCGGCTGGCACAAACATGGTCTTCATCCTTCCTGCGGAATTTAGCGCTCCGAGGTTATTTGAAGCACCTGTGGCACATTTGGACTGCGGCCCACGGCCGGTCATCTTCGAGAAGCCGCGAGAAAGAAGTTACAGGCATTTGAAGGCCTTGTACTTGCGAGGTTACATCAATGGGCAGCTTGTCAACAAGATGTTGGTGGACACCGGAGCGGCAGTCAACATTATGCCTTACTCTATGCTACGGCGGTTGGGACGCTCCACCTCGGATTTAATCAAAACCAATGTAACTTTGAGCGATTTCAACGGCCAAGCGTCTGACGCGCAAGGTGTTCTAAACGTGGATCTGACCGTAGGAAGGAAGACTATCCCTACAACGTTCTTTGTTGTCGACAGCAAAAGTACCTATGCTGTGATATTAGGGAGGGATTGGATCCACGCCAACTGTTGCATCCCATCCACGATGCACCAATGCCTGATACAGTGGGATGGAGATGAAGTGGAAGTCGTCCACGCCGATGATTCAGCCGAAATTTCAACAGCCGGCATGGGCATTTGGGAGGCGTCAGGCCAAGAACCACTCTCGGGCATCAATTTGGATGACTGCGAACGCATAGATGTGACAAAGAACGGGGTAAGGCTGGTTTTATCCACCGGCCTAATGGAATAGCACGTCCAAGACGTTGGACATACGTGGCGAGGCCGATCCCTGCGATCGGCCCTCAAAAAAAAAAATGAATGAAAAGCAGGGGATCTCATCTCCAACATGCCACGGTGTAAATCCAAGGAGTTGCCACCCATCGTCAAGCATTGCAACAAAAAAGGAGGCCGATTTTGGCAATCGGCCGAAATGATCCTCAACTTACCGTCGTTTGTGTTAAGCATTGATCCAACGGATGCCTGAAGAGCCGATACCATCAATTACTTGACAGAATCGGCTCGGGGGGCACACAGAGGGATGGTACGGAGCTGGGGACGGATGTTAAGTTTCCAACAGAGCAGCTCAAGTGTGGGGGCCGATACATAAACAAATCGGCCACAAAAAATCGAAGACATCAAAATTTTTGAGCACAGCCGATGCACGGCCATCGACTTAAGGGCATCAACCACCTTGCGACCGTCACACGAAGGAGCTTAAGGGAACAGTCATCAGGCAGCGAGGCTCCACTGAAGGCTCTTCTCAGTAGAATGATTGATGCCCCAAACGGATCATGGTGTCGACAATGTCGGGTCGCGGCCCCGCGAAGCAGTATGTCTCTTCTGAAACCAGGAGAATAGTCAATGATGGGGCGATCGGCTACGGCATGTCACGACCGAAAGGGGGGAAAACATCAGGAAATGTCTTCACCAAGGGCTGCATCAGCCTGTCAAAGATAATGAGCCGATATTATCGACGAGACGCAGGACTTGAACGGGAGAAGCTCAGGGAGACAGTTGACCCTGAAGGGTCCTTCATTATAGGAAGCCGATTTTTTCCAATCGGCTGGCCCTACATCTCAGCTTGCCTGAAGAATGATGCTGATGTCACCAAAAACATCAGTTTCTACATACAAGCCAATTGAGTGGCACGCACGGGGCTTTGTTGTGGGCACCTGCCCGGAACCAGATGGCCAGCCCGCTGGATTGGCTAGCAAGGCTCACGATCTTGCTTGAGGTCTCATGGGGCAAAGCCGACGCTTGGCCGTCGACTCAAGGGGTATGGTGGTTACAGGCAAAGATCTCATGGAGCATCCATCACCAAATCGGCAGTGTTGGCGCAAGCTTGCGGATCAGTCTAGGGTCATGAGAACAACCGATGATCGTCCGATGATCTTGATGAGCCGAACCATTCGAGCCGAGCTATTTGCACCAGAAGCTGCATCAGTTCGCCCAAGATGATGAGCTAATTAGGACAGCAAGGCGGGTCCTCGGTTCAAGGGAGCTGCTGACCTTTCCAGAATCTGCCATGGGCTGGCTCTTTGAGCCTAACACAGTGATACAGTCGGGAAACCGACAACGGCTCAATCAGCTGGTCTGCTCTTATCCTCGCCTGGGCTAAGGCTCGGGGGGCAGCTCGCCCCTCAAGGTTCCTTGTTCTGTGGAGCCGATCGACTTGCCCTGCATCATAACTCGTCAAGAGAGGGTGAATTATTGCAGACGGGAATGGCTGGAGGTAGTAGAAAGAAGCAACGATCGCTGACGGACTTTGGACCAGGTGTGACTACAAAGAGATGAGGCATCATCAGGACAGTGGCAAAGAAGATCCGGTAGATGAGAATGCCGCTGAGGTCCAATAGTCCGTGTGGTTGAGTCTGCATTTCCAGGATCTAGGATTTGCGGTATTGCGGCTCGTCCTTGGGGTGGAGGTCTGGATGGATCTACCTTGAGTTTATCATGAGAGTCCGATGCATTGCCATCGGCTCCTTGAAGCACCTACCAGATTGGCAGTCGGCAAGCCCGGTATAAAGGGCAATCGGCTAAATTATCATAAAAAGGACGACAAGATCGAGTTGGGGAAATTCTCCATTGATTAACTAGAGTTCTTACATAAAGAGCTGATTGCTCTCAAAAGAAGATCCTAGGGGCTACATTGCCCGTCTACTACTGATGGCCCTGAGCTGAGATCCTATCTAGGGGCCGTTGCTGCCTTCGTCGTCGTCGCCATCATCGCCGTCGTCGGCACTGCTCCCCGCCGGCTCGTCGTCGCTGCTGTAGCGACCACCGGCAGGACCTTCGTTGTCCTCGTCTTCTTCATCGGTCGTCGTCGCGTGTCGAAATCGCTGAGATTGCCGGCCAGGGGCAGTGGCGCTTGGCCGGCGGCTCGTCGGAGGAGCTGTCATCTTCTTCCTCCTCCTCCGGCCTCTCCTCTTCGGAGGAGGGGGCCCCGTCCCAGGGAAGGTGGTCGTCGTCGCTTTCCTCCACCGCCTCCTCCCTGGCAAGGAAGGAGAGGTCGCTCTCCCGTCGGTCAAGGACTGGTCGTCCTCTCGACCAGGTGGAGAAGTCGTGGCTTGGCTCATCCCCGGCCAATGGCGCGACGAATGTTGGCCGCGTGGGCTTCCTCCGCCCCACTCGCGTCGGCTCGCGGAAGGGGGAGGACTGCGCAAAGGTCCGACGAAGAGGAGGACATGGTGGCACAGGAGGGTTTTTTGGAAGTGCTAGTGCCTGGAGGATGAGGAAGAGAGCTACAGGAAGTGGCCGAATAAAAGGGGGAATATCTGGTTTAATGCCTAAGCAGTTCCCGAGAACGTGGTGCCAGAACCGTCAAGTCGTGCAGAGAAGGCGAGGAGGCAAGACGTCATCATGAAGGAAACTGCGACGGTTCTACCACGACATGACCCCTCGAGGAAAAAAAGAAACAGATGGTTTTGGTATTATCATTACCAAAACCAGGGGGGCATGTGTTATCACCTGATTTTGGCCAGATCAGGAGATGGGCCGTAAGTGGAGATGGGCTTAAAGGACGTACACGTGGAGCATCTTCGAAGCGGCCTTGCGCTGGGAGTTCGGGCTTAATTGCCCATGTATCTGTAACATATTAGATCGCATCTTAGTTTAGAAGTTAGAGTTTTACCCGTGCACGGTATGGTGCACGCCCACATTAGAAAGTCCCCCGGACTATAAATATGTACCTAGGGTTTATGGAATAAACAACAACCAACGTTCAACACAAACCAATCTCGGCGCATCGCCAACTCCTTCGTCTCGAGGGTTCCTCCGGTAAGCACCATGCTGCCTAGATCGCATCTCGCGATCTAGGCAGCACGAGCCTGCCTAGTTGTTCATGCGTTGCTCGTACTGAAGCCTTTTTGATGGCGAGCAACGTAGTTATCATAGATGTGTTAGGGTTAGCATTGTTCCTAGTATCATATGCTGTCGTAGTGCAACCCTTGCGCATCTAGCCGTCCTGTACCTCATCATGGGTGCGGCACCCCGCTTGATCGTTATTTAGTAGATCTGATCCGTTACGGTTGCTCCTTGATTCATCAAGGATTAGTTTAATATCTGCAATAGTTAGGCCTTACAAAGGGTTGGAGGATCCAGCGGCATGCAGGGTGTAGTTTGCTGCCCCTAGACAGGACGTTCCGAGGATCAACCTAGTGTTGGTTTTTAGGCCTTGTCTAGGGCTGGCTTACGTTTACCGTGCGTGAGCGCGAGGCCCAATCGTGAGTAGGATGATCCGATTATGCGGTGAAAACCCCAGATCGTCGTGGATCTCATATGCTTTATCATGATCAAGCAGGACCACCATATATTCGGCCACCTCGGACGAATCATGGGTGAATCGGCTCCATGAGCCGATTCACAGACAACCTGAGAGCCGATCGAGGCTCGTATTTAACGTGTACGTGTGTGCCCTGCAGGAGACTAAGCGAGGCATCATCCACACCTTCCTGACCAGGTATAGGTCAGGTGGCACGCCTTGCAACTCGCATCGGCGCGCGACCAGGAGGCTTTGCGGGCCGTCGCTGAGGGACTGGGGCCAGCCGCAGCCCTAGTCGTTCCCGGCTCTACGGTGTTGACCAGTCACTGCCCGCCGGTGGGTTTCTGACGTCAACACATACACACACGGAGCACATACAGCTTCATTTTAGCTAACATTGGAGACTAGAAGTACAGCAGCGAGATGGCGGCGCTTCGATCAGACCTGGGCAGCATCGACGTCTCCAGCATGGTCAACAGCAGCCGCCCCACCAAACTCCACCAGGGCATCCTCCACAGCAGAGGCAAAGTCGCAGTCCAGCCGAAACAGCGCCCTGAGCGCCGCAATGGTGATATCTGGCAGCTTTCCGTCGAACATGGCGACGAACTTGGCGATGGCCGCCTCCGTCACCTGCTCCCCTTCCGCAACGATCCCGAGCCTGTGACAAAGCACCTTCTCGGCCATCTTCTCGATAGGCATGTTGGTCTTCTTGGCCTTGAGTCTTGGGCTGGAGCGCACCGGGAACCCTGCAAAGCTGGATATGCCTGCCAGCGTCTTCCTCCTCGCCTTTGGCGGGCGCGTCGGCGTCGAGCTTGGCGCCTGCAGCAGCGGCGCCATCACTGGCACAAACAGAGGCGTGGCCTGTGCAGCTTGGGACGGCGAGCTAGAGCGTGGCGTGCTCATCTGCGCAGGCACATGCACAGGCGTCTTCGCGGCGCCGCTGTCCTCCTCCATCACAACTTCAAGCACCAAGGCCTGCGGCGGCGAGAGCTGGGAACCAGCCGTTGGACGCTGTAGGATGCGCAGCGGCAAGGGGCCATCCTTGGGCAGCGGCGGCGGTGGTGGAAGCTCTATGGCATCACTGGCAGGGCTGATCTGCGCTCTCGCCCACAGGTGGGAAAGGCAGGTGGCAGCCTCAGGAGTGGAGCGCGGCAGGAAGGTTTCCGCAGCATGGAATCTTTCCAGCGCACGTGGAGAGTGCGGCGGCGAGCGCCCACGCACGAGCGGCGGCAGTGATCCCCGGCGTGAGCGAACAGGAGACCGAGAACGGCGCCTTCTCCCTGGCGCGGCGCAGGACAGGAGTTGCACGCAGCTATCGTGACGCCGGCCACCGTAGCGGTCGTCCCTGCCATCCCTGCGATCATCACGTCTGTCGTCGCGGCGGTCGTCGCGGCGCTCGTCGTAGTTCACGAAGGATTTCGCCTGTGGGGTCCTCCTAGTAGCCGCACGTGTCCATTCCACACCCCTTCACCCCTTCATGATCCACCTCCCATCCCACTGAATCGCCGCCGTCGCAGTCGCCTCCCCGTGTTTGCCTCAACCGCCCACCTAGAATCCGCACCGCCACCAACACCATCACCATGTCCGCCCATCTCGCGTCGTGGTTCGATAGGAACATCTGATGATGACGTCGGTCCCGTCATCGTCCTCGTTTGTTCGCCCGGCTCACAAGCTGTTCAACGGTTTGCCACAATGGACAACGACGATCAGATGATGATGCAGATGTTCATGAAAGAGGAGGTTGATGCCACCGCCGACAAACAACAAGGGCTACTAATCTTGACCAACCTCCTCTGCCTTCAACAATAGATACTCACCAGTCCTCGCCATGGAAAATCGAGATTTGGGAAGGTGAATAACAAGGAACGGCATCGATTTGCCGTCAAAATGTTTCTTGACTCTGACTAATTCAAAGACGGCTCGACACGTACAGCCAAGGACATTCGGGGACGATTTAGGTAGAACAAGGAGTTTTTCATGTGGATTGTGTTTGGAGCGAGGGAGTATGACACCTTGATTTTTTTTTGAGAGTAACTCTGACTTTATTGATCAACGTTCAGAATTACAGGAATCATCATAACATCATGGGGTTGAAGTAGCCACAGGTGGCGCCCCTGATCCAAAGCTAAAGCAAAACGAGCTAAACTATGAGCCTCTTTATTTGAGTTTCTACCCTCGAAAGTGTAAGACACCTCCTGGAAGTCTAATCTCTGGATGTTTATCTCCTGGATAATAGCAGCATATTGACCTTGATGGGGATATGCCCAATGGGATACCATGAAGGGGAGTTGATGGCCGTGTTAAGGAGATTCGAGTCCAGCCCACCCCGCTTGGGCTGGCTGAAGATGTTGATTGGACTCCCAAAGGCAATCCTTGTGCATTGAGTCCTTTTATGTGCACTAGTTGCGAGAAAAATATCAGAATTGCAATATGAAAATTTAAAAAACTCCTCCACAAAATGGCCATCTAGTACCTACATTCATGGCTTTCAAGCCAAATAAAGTCATCCTTCACAAAATTTGGTCATAAATGTTTTTTGGCCCAGAAGTTGTGGTTAAATGCCCGTTCTTTTCCTACTTTGTGAATATCACTATTTTCTTGTGGATACAGATTGTTAACAGACAAACCGTGATTTTTTGGTGCGAACTATGACCAATTCTAGAGCGTTCATTCTATAATTAGTAGATCTCGTTGTTCCAAAAAAAAAACTTCCACAAAAAGGTTCCACTTCATAAAAAGTGCTCTTTCACTGTATAATTGTATCCTTCTGAAAAATGTTACTTTTTCATTTATAATGGTCATTTTCCTTTAAAATTATTCCTTTTTAAAAATATCATTCCACACAGAAAATACTGATTCTTCATAAAGAAGTGTTCAATTTTCTTTACAATTGCTGCTCCTTTTATCTAACAAAAACCTGCTTCATAGCATTGGTAAGGGCATCTCCAACAGGGCGACTCAAATGGATGTTGCGCGATCGTTTGCGTCCGCGCGGACCGGAAATGCGCCTGCACCCTGCTCCAGCGGGGTGACGCATAGTGCCCGAGCCGTCCACGGAGACGCAAACACGGCGCAAATATGCGGCACGTTTGCGTCTCCGTGGATCCAACGGGGCGACTCAAATGGATGTTGCGCGACCGTTTGCGTCCGCGCGGACCGGAAATGCGCCTGCACCCTGCTCCAGCGGGGCGACGCATAGTGCCCGAGCCGTACACGAAGACGCAAACACGGCGCAAATATGCAGCACGTTTGCGTCTCCGTGGACGCTGCGCAGTTGCATCGAGTGTCCGCTCGCTTCTTCCATGGGCCCGCCTAGCAGCAACCCTGGCTCGAGCCGGCGCGAATTAAAGTACAACAACTGCCTAGGAGGGCAACCGCCAAAGTGGCAACCGCGTCGATGGACGCGCGAACCGTCGGAATGGAGCGGAAAACCGCCGCGGAATAGCAACCGCAGACCTCTTTGTTATACGTGCTGCCATTAATCCCCGCTCAATAAGACCCCTGTGCCTGCGTTAATTCATCTCCAACCGCTCTGCCATTCATCTTCATCTCCAACTCCGGCATGCGACCTGCGTGAAGCTATGAGCAACATAGTTGGCATGAGCAGCGAGGGGAAGCCGTCGGGATGGCGGCATTGGTGGGATAGAGCTGCCACGCCGAGCCACTCTAGCTCCCCGCCGATGGAGGGCAAGGAGTAGGGGGACGCCGTTGGCCACGACGGCCAAGACGAGGAGGAGGAAAAGGAGGAGGATTCATACGCAAGGTGGACATGGCTAGAGGCGGAGGAGGCGGCCGAGGAGGTGGGGGTGGCAAGGAATGGGGCAAGGGCCCTGGCGAGGGCGCATGCGCGGGCGCAAGCGCATGCGGAGGCTCGTCATCCGTTCAGCGACGACGAGGAAGACCCCATTGACCACTCGGCGGAGGGGAACTCAACCTCGTCAGACGCGTCGGACGACTTGACCGCCAGTACCTCTTCGAGGAGGTGACGAGCAGAAAGCGCATCCTTGAGGATGACGAGGTGGGGCCTTCTAACAAGAAGTAGCAAATTTAAAATTTGTATATTTTGGCAGTTTGTATGTTTAATTTGTTTTAACTTGTTGCACTAATTTCAAAATATCGATTGTACTTAAAAATGTGAGGTCAACGATCTATACTTCGCATGGCATGATCAAACACTCATTCGATCAACTTCGTATAGGAAGCCGTGGAAGCAATTTGGGAAAGGGGTTAATGCAAGTTTCTCCAAAATATCAATTCTACTTTAGAATTGCGTTCGTGCC
This sequence comes from Lolium multiflorum, assembly GCA_030979885.1. NCBI lineage: Eukaryota > Viridiplantae > Streptophyta > Magnoliopsida > Poales > Poaceae > Lolium > Lolium multiflorum. The sequence continues at coordinate 343,021,820 of CM061749.1, forward strand.
GCTGGGGTTGGCCCTGATGGTGCTTGACGGGGCTTGATGTAGTGTATTGATTATTCCCCGGCAACGGCGCCAGAAAAAGTCTTTGCTGAGCGCGGAGTTGATGAAGGAGAATTTATGCGCAACGTTGAGTGGAACCCCAAGAGGAATGTATGATGAGCACAGCAGGAAGTTTTCCCTCAGTAAGAAACCAAGGTTTATCGACCAGTAGGAGAAAACGTTCTCTCCCGAGGTGTTGCGAACCAACTCGTGGCAGGGCGCACTGCCGGCGTCAGCAGCAACGTGGAGACCTGCACACAAACAACCAAGTACTTTGTCCCCAACTTTCAGCGAGGTTGTCAAGCTCACTGGTTTTGCTGAAAACAAATGATTAAATGAACCGTGTGAAAGATGAATTGTTTGCAGAGAACAGAATAGAAAAATGTTGTAGAAGATTGCAATTAAAAGAAGAAGGACCGGGATCCACAGTTCACTAGAGGTGCCTCCCCAATAAAATAAATATACTGGGTAAACAAATTACAGATGGGCAATTGACAAACAGAGATTCTACGCTAATGGTTGGTGCAGAATACATGCTATGAAAGTATGTGGGCATTACAACAATATACATAGACCGTAATACAACTGCATCTATGACTAATAATCTACCTTCAGGATTGCATCCGCGACACTCTCCAGTATTAAGTTGCAAGCAACGGACTATCGCTTTAAGCAATGTGTGTAAAGTAAACGATGAAACTACCCTTGAATAGAACACCGCTATTTTCTCCCTAGTGGCAACAACACATCTACAACCATAGAGAACAATGTCACTTCCCATGGTTAAATAGAGGCATGAACCCACTATCGAGCATAAATACTCTCTTGGAGTCGCTAGCATCTACTTGGCCAGAGCATCTACTAGAAACGGAGAGCATGCAAGATCATAATAACATAATACATAATCTCAACCAAAACAATCTCTCTATAAATCGGATCCACATCAAACCAACATGTAGCAATTACAAATAGATGATCTTGATCATGTTAGGCAGCTCACAAGATCTATACATGAAGCACAACAAGGAGAGGATAGCCATCTAGCTACTGCTATGGACCATGGTCTCGTGGAGGACTACTCACGCATCACCTCGGATGAAGACATGGCGATGTAGAGGCCTTCGGCGGTGATTTCCCTCTCGGCAGGTGCCGGATGGAAACCCTTCCGAACTAGGGTTTTGGGACGGGCGGCGGAACTTTTCGTGGATGGAGGCTCTCGTCCCTGGGGTTTCCCGATACGAGGAATAAATAGGCGGAAGGGCGGAGCAAACGAGGCAACGAGGCGCCAATACATGGGCCAGGCGCGGCCAAGGGTGGGGTCGCGCCTGCCCTATGTACTGCCATGTGGCAGCTCTCATGCACGTGTCCTTCTGGCTCCGTCTTCATCCCGGAAAAATAAGAATCTGGGCTTTTGTTTCGTCCAATTCCGAGAAACTTTCATGTACAATTTTTCTGAAACACAAAAACAAAACTGGCACTACGGCACTGCGTTAACAGGTTAGTCCCAGAAAATGCTAAAAAGTGTGGAAAAGTGCACATAAAACATATAAGAATTATAACAAAACAAGCATGGAGCCTCAAAATTATAGATACGTTTGGGACGTATGTTGCCGTGAGAGGCAATTCTCTGTGGTGTAACTTTTCTTCAGTTCCCCGGCAACGGCGCCAGAAAAGTGGCTGCTTGTGACGGTAAAGCACACGTCCGTTGGGAACCCCAAGAGGAAGGTATGATGAGTACAGCAGCGAGTTTTCCCTCAGTAAGAAACCAAGGTTATCGAACCAGTAGAGATGAAGATCACGTGAAGGTTGTTGGTGAAGGAGTGTAGTGCGGCGCAACACCAGGGATTCCGGTGCCAACGTGGAACCTGCACAACACAATTAAACTACTTTGCCCCAACTTAACAATGAGGTTGTCAATCTCACCGGCTTGCTGAAAACAAAGGATTAAACGTATAGTGTGGAGAATGATGTTTGAAAACAAAAGAGAACAATGATTGCAGTAGATTGTATTTCAGATATAAAAGAATGGACCGGAGTCCACAGTTTACTAGTGGTGTCTCTCCAATAAGATAAATAGCATGTTGGGTGAACAAATTACAGTTGGGCAATTGACAAATAGAGATGCACATACATATCATGATGACTACTATGATATTTACTTAGGGCATTACGACAAAGAACATAGACCGCCATCCAGCATGCATCTATGCCTAAAAAGTCCACCTTCGGGTCAGCATCCGCACCCCTTCCAGTATTAAGATGCAAACAACAGACAATTGCATTAAGTACTGTGCATAATGTAAACAATACAAGTATCCTTAGACAAAGCATTGATGTTTTATCCCTAGTGGCAACAGCACATCCACAACCTTAGGAGTTGCTGTCCCTCCCCCAGATTCAATGAAGACATGAACCCACTATCTAGCATAAATACTCCCTCTTGGAGTTACAAGTATCAATTTGGCCAGAGCCTCTACTAGCAACGGAGAGCATGCAAGATCATAAATAACATATATGATAGATCAATAATCAACTTGACATAGTATTCCGTATTCATCGGATCCCAACAAACACAACATGCAGCATTACAAATAGATGATCTTGATCATGATAGGCAGCTCACAAGATCTAAACATGATAGCACAAGAGGAGAAGACAACCATCTAGCTACGCTATGGACCCGTAGTCCAAGGATGAACTACTCACGCATCAGTCCGGAGGCGGGCATGGTGATGTAGAGCCCTCCGGTGATGATTCCCCTCCCATAGGTGCCAGGAGATCTCCTGAACCCCCCGAGTTAGGGTTGATGGCGGCGGCGTCTCTAGAACTGGTCTGGTATTTTGGCTCTCCGTACTAGGGTTTTCGCGTCGGGAGGATTATATAGGAGAAAGGGAGCGTCGGTGGGCGCCAGAGGGGCCCACCCCATAGGCCGGCGCGGCAGAGGTGAGGCCGCGCCGCTGGGGTGGCCACCTCGTGGCCCCTCTTCGTCTCTCCTTCAGTGTTCTGGAACACTCCGTGGAAAATAAGGTCGTGGGCTTTTGTTTCGTCCAATTCCGAGAATATTCGTAAACTAACTTTTCTGAAATCAAAAACAGCAGAAAACAGGAACTGACACTGTGGCATCTTGTTAATAGGTTAGTCCCGGAAAATGCATAAAAACATCATAAAGTGTGAACAAAACATGTAGGTATTGTCATGAAACTAACATGGAACATAAGAAATTATAGATACGTTGGAGACGTATCAACGTATCAGCCCCCCTGCTTGCGTGGAGGCAGCTCCTTGTGACGGTAAAGCACAAGTCCGTTGGGAACCCCAAGAGGAAGGTATGATGAGGACAGCAGCGAGTTTTCCCTTAGTAAGAAACCAAGGTTTATCGAACCAGTAGGAGATGAAGGCCACGTGAAAGTTGTTGGTGAAGGAGTGTAGTGTGGCGCAACACCAGTGATTCCGGCGCCAACGTGGAACCTGCACAACACAATCAAACTACTTTGTCCCAACTTAACAGTGAGGTTGTCAATCTCACCGGCTTGCTAAAAACAATGGATTAAACGTATGGTGTGGAGAATTATGTTTGCTTGCAGAACAACAGAGAACAATGATTGCAGTAGGTTGTATTTCAGATGTAAAAGAATGGACCGGGGTCCACAGTTCACTAGTGGTGTCTCTACAATAAGATAAATAGCATGTTGGGTGAACAAATTACAATTGGGCAATTGACAAATAGAGATGCATATACATATCATGATGACTACTATGAGATTTACTTAGGGCATTACGACAAAGAACATAGACCGCCATCCAGCATGCATCTATGCCTAAAAAGTCCACCTTCAGGTTAGAATCCGCAAAGTATTAAGTTGCAAACAACAGACAATTGCATTAAGTACTGTGCGTAATGTAAACAATACAAATATCCTTAGACAAAGCATTGATGTTCTATCCCTAGTGGCAACAACACATCCACAACCTTAGGGGTTGCTGTCACTCCCCCAGATTCAATGGAGACATGAACCCACTATCTAGCATAAATACTCCCTCTTGGAGTCACAAGTATCAACTTGGCTAGAGCCTCTACTAGCAACGGAGAGCATGCAAGAACATAAATAACACATATATGATAGATCAATAATCAACTTGACATAGTATTCCATATTCATCGGATCCCAACAAACACAACATGTAGCATTACAAATAGATGATCTTGATCATGATAGGCAGCTCACAAGATCTAAACATGATAGCACAAGAGGAGAAGACAACCATCTAGCTACTGCTATGGACCCGTAGTCCAAGGATGAACTACTAACGCATCAGTCCGGAGGCGGGCATGGTGATGTAGAGCCCTACGGTGATGATTCCCCTCTCTGGCAGGGTGCCGGAGGCGATCTTATGAACCCCCGAGATGGGGTTGACGGCGGCGGCGTCTCTGGAACTTTTCTCGTATCGTGGCTCTCGGTACTAGGGTTTTCGCGACGGAAGGAATAAATAGGCGAAGGGGCAGCGTCGGGGGATGCCCGAGGGCCCACCCCATAGGCCGGCGCGGCCAGAGGTGGGGCCGCGCCGCCCTATGGGGTGGCCGCCTCGTGGCCCCTCTCCGTCTCCTCTTCGGTGTTCTGGAAGCCTCCGTGGAAAATAGGACCGTGGGCTTTTGTTTCGTCCAATTCCGATAAATCTCTAGATGATGGTCCTATGTTACTTGATAATATTAATTGTACTACTAATGAAAATGGGATTCGAGAGGTCTTGACTTTATCTAGGAGTCCCATATCTTTTGAGATTGATCAATCATCTTGTTATAGTATTGATAAAAGTGGTTTTGAAAGTTCTGATCCTATTATTTTTAAGCTTGATAAAAATTATGTGTTTATGGATCATGAAAAGTATGCTGCATGTGATAGTTATATTGTTGAGTTTGTTCATGAGGCTACTGAAAATTATTATGAGAGAGGAAAATATGGTTGTAGAAATTTTCACGGTACTAAAACACCTCTCTACATGCTGAAAATTTTGAAGTTACTTGTGTTTTATCTTCCTATGCTTGCCACTTTGTTCTTCATAAATTTATTTGTGTACAAGATTCCTGTGCATAGGAAGTGGGTTAGACTTAAATATGTGTTGAACTTGCTTTTTGATGCTCTCTTTTGCTTCAACTCTCATCCTTATGTGAGCATCATTAAAATTGTTAAGCCCATCTTAATGGCTATAAAGAAAGCACTTCTTGGGAGATAACCCATGTCTTTATTTTGCTACTGTTTTGTTGTGTCTTGGAAGTTGTTACTACTGTAGCAAACTCTCCTTATCTTTATTTTATTGCATTGTTGTGCGAAATAAAGTCTCTAATAGAAGGTTGATGCTAGATTTGGATTTCTGCGCAGAAACAGATTTCTATCTGTCACGAATTTGAGTAGGTCTCTCTGTAGGAAACTCAGAAAAATCTGCCAATTTACGTGCGTGATCCTCAGATATGTACGCAACTTTCATTAGTTTTAAGTTTTCTGATTTGAGCAACGGAAGTACCTCTTAAAAATTCGTCTTTACTGGCTGTTCTGTTTTGGCAGATTTTGTCTCTGTTTTTTGCATTGTCTCTTGTGGACTTTAAGTGAGGCTTTCTAGACGTGGAGAGCTGTAGCTAATGTTTTATTGAGTTCTTGCAATGTTTCACTACAGGACCAAAGTGGATTAAAGTTTTTTGAGTACTAACCCCTCTAATGAAGTTTATGAGAAGTTTGGTGTGAAGGTTTTCAAGGGTCAAGAGAGGAGGATGATATATGATCAAGAAGAGTGAAAAGTCTAAGCTTGGGGATGCCCCCGTGGTTCATCCCTGCATATTTCAAGAAGACTCAAGCGTCTAAGCTTTGGGATGCCCAAGGCATCCCCTTGTTCATCAACAACTTATCAGGTCACTTCTAGTGAAACTATATTTTTATTCAGTCACATCATATGTGCTTTACTTGGAGCGTCTGTGTGCTTTTATTTTTGTTTGTGTTTGAATAAATTCAGATCCTAGCAATCCTTGTGTGGGAGAGAGACACGCTCCGCTTTTTCATATGAACACTGGTGTTCTTAACTTTATTTTAATGTTCATGGCGGAGTTGAAAACCGTTGCACTTATTGATATTTGGTTGGAAACAGAAAATGCTTCATATTGTCTTGAATAATTTGATACTTGGCAATTGTTTTTAGCTCTCAAGTAGATCATGTTTAAGCTCATCCACCATGTAGTTTAAACCTATTAGTGGAGAACTACCGTAGAGCTTGTGAAATTTGATTTGCATGATTGGTCTCTCTAAGGTCTAGATATTTTCTGGTAAAAGTGTTTGAGCAACAAGGAAGACAGTGTAGAGTCTTATGATGCTTGCAATATGTTCTTATGTAAGTTTTGCTGTATCGATTTATACTTGTGTTTGCTTCAAACAACCTTGCTAGCCAAAGCCTTGTACTGAGAGGGAATGCTTCTCGTGCATCCAAAACTTTGAGCCAAAACCTATGCCATTTGTGTCCACCATATCTACCTACTATGTGGTATTTCCTGCCATTCCAAGTAAATACTTCATGTGCTACCTTTAAACAATTCAAAAGCTATTATCTCTTATTTGTGTCAATGTTTTATAGCTCATGAGGAAGTATGTTGTGTTTTATCTTTCGATCTTGTCATTTACTTCTGACAGACTCTCACCAATGGACTAGTGGCTCATCCGCTTATCCAATAATTTTGCAAAAAGAGCTGGCAACGGGGTTCCCAACCCCAATTAATTAACTTTCATTAATAATTTTGTTCACATGTTTTGCCCTGATCTATCAGTAAGCAACTTAATTTTGCAAATAGACACTCCTCCATGGTATGTGAATGTTGGAAGGCACCCGAGGATTCGGTTAGCCATGGCTTGTGTAAGTGATACGTCTCAAACGTATCTATAATTTCTTGTGTTCCATGCTACTTTTATAACAATACTTGCATGTTTTATACATACTTTACATCATTATTATACATTTTCCGGCACTAACCTATTAACAAGATGCCGAAGCGCCAGTTCCTGTTTTCTGCTGCTTTTGGTTTCAGAAATCCTACAAAGGAAATATTCTCGGAATTGGACGAAATCAACGCCCAGGGTCTTATTTTTCCGCGGAGCTTCCAGAAGACCGGAGGGGTTACGAAGAGGGGCCACGAGGGCCCGGCACCATAGGCCGGCGCGCCAGAGGGGCCCGCGCCCTATGGTGTGGGCCCTCGCGCCGCCTCTTGACCTACTCTTCCGCCTACTTAAAGCCTTCGTCGCGAAACCCCTGTACCGAGAGCCACAATACGGAAAACCTTCCAGACGCCGCCGCCGCCAATCCCATCTCGGGGATTCAGGAGATCGCCTCCGGCACCCTGTCGGAGAGGGGAATCATCACCGGAGGGCTCTACATCATCATGCCCGCCTCCGGATTGATGTGTGAGTAGTTCATCCTTGGACTATGGGTCCATAGAAGTAGCTAGATGGTTGTCTTCTCCGCTTGTGCTATCATTGTTTAGATCTTGTGAGCTGCCTAACATGATCAAGATCATCTATTTGTAATGCTACATGTTGTGTTTGGTGGGATCCGATGAATCTAGAATATTATTTCAAGTTGATTATCAATCTATCATATATGTGTTGTTTATGTTCTTGCATGCTCTCCGTTGCTAGTAGAGGCTGGCCAAGTTGATACTTGTAACTCCAAGAGGGGGTATTTATGCTCGATAGTGGGTTCATGCCTCCATTGAATCTGGGACAGTGACAGAAAGTTCTAAGGTTGTGGATGTGTTGTTGCTACTAGGGATAAAACATCGATGCTTTGTCTAAGGATATTTGTGTTGATTACATTACGCACCATACTTAATGCAATTATCTGTTGTTTACAACTTAATACTGGAGGGGTGCGGATGCTAATCCGAAGGTGGATTATTTAGGCATAGATGCATGGTGGATAGCGGTCTATGTAGTTTGTCGTAATGCCCTGATTAAATCTCATAGTAATCATCATTGATATGTATTGAATTTTTATTTGTCAATTGCCCACCTGTAATTTGTTCACCCAGCATGTTAGTTATCTTATTGGAGAGACACCACTAGTGAACTATGGACCCCGGTCCATTCTTTTACATCTGAATACAATCTACTGCAATCATTGTTCTTTATTGTTCTTTGCAAACAAACATCATCTTCCACTCGATACGTTTAATCCTTTGTTTTCAGCGGGTGAGATTGACAACCTCACGTTACGTTGGGGCAAAGTATCTTGATTGTGTTGTGCAGGTTCCACGTTGGCGCCGGTTTCACTGGTGTTGCGCCGCACTACACTCCTCCACCAACAACCTTCACGTGCTTCTTGGCTCCTACTGGTTCGATAACCTTGGTTTCATACTGAGTGAAACTTGCTTCTATACGCATCATACCTTCCACTTGGGGTTCCCAACGGACGTGTGCTTCGCGTATCAAGCTAAATTTCTGGCGCCGTTGTCGGGGAGATCAAGACACGCTGCAAGGGGAGTCTCCACATCCAATCTCTTTACTTTGTTTTTTGTCTTGCTTTACTTTACTTTATTTACTGTCTTGTTTGCTTTATATCTAAAAACACAAAAAAATAGTTGCTTTACTTTCTGTCTTGTTTACTAGCTCTATATCAAAAACACACAAAAATTAGTTACTTGTCTTTACTTTATTCTACCTGCTTAGTTTACTTTTATTACTGCTACAATGGGTACTCCTGAAAATACTAAGTGTGTGATTTCACTAGCACAAATAATAATGATTTTATAAGTACTCCTATTGCTCCACCTGCTACTACAGCAGAATTCTATGAAATTAAACCTGCTTTATGAATCTTGTTATGAGAGAGCAATTTTCTGGTGTTAGTACTGATGATGCTGCTGCCCATCTTAATAATTTTGTTGAACTTTGTGAAATGCAAAAGTATAAGGATATAGATGGTGATATTATAAAACTGAAATTGTTTCCTTTCTCATTAAGAGGAAGAGCTAAAGATTGGTTGCTTTCTTTGCCTAAGAATAGTATTGATTCATGGACTAAATGTAAAGATGCTTTTATTGGTAAATATTATCCCCCTGCTAAGATTATATCTTTGAGAAGTAGCATTATGAATTTTAAGAAATTTGATAATGAACATATTGCTCAAGCATGGGAGAGAAAGAAATCTTTGGTAAAGAATTACCCTACCCATGGACTGACTACTTGGATGATCATCCAAACCTTTTATGCAGGATTGAATTTTTCCTCGAGGAACCTATTGGATTCAGCTGCTGGAGGTACTTTTATGTCCATCACCTTAGGCGCCGCAACAAAGCTTCTTGATGATATGATGATCAATTACTCTGAATGGCACACTGAAAGAACTCCACAAGGTAAGAAGGTAAATTCTGTTGAAGAAACCTCTTCTTTGGGTGATAAGATTGATGCTATTATGTCTATGCTTGCAAATGGTAGATCTCATATTGATCCTAATAATGTTCCTTTAGCTTCATTGGTTGCTCAAGAAGAAAATGTTGATGTGAATTTCATTAAGAATAATAATTTCAACAACAATGCTTATAGGAATAATTATGGTAACAACAACTATATGCCATATCCTTCTAATAATGGTAGTGGTTATGGTAATTCTTATGGTAGATCTGTTTTGCCTAGTGAGGAAAAGATACTGGAAATTGAAAGAACTACTAAGAGCTTTATGCAATCACAATATGAGCAAAATCAATTGTTTACTAAAACTATGAATGAACAATCTGCCTTGTTGAAAAATATAGGAAATCAACTTGAAAATTTGAATGTGAAAATTTCTGGTTTGCAAACTAAACTTTCAAATGCTGAAAATCGAATCTCATATATGTCTGAATCACAATCTTCTCTAATTAATAAAATGGCTGCTAAACCTGAGGATAATGATAAAAAAATTCTGCTACAGCAAATGCTATCCAAGTTCGAATTAATGATAATATTAGAATGTTGGCTGAATTGCATGCTAGGTGGGATAGAGAAGAAAAAGAAAAACTTGCTAAAGAGAATAATGTAGCTAAAGTTTGGACTATTACCACCACTAGTAATGTTGATTCTACACATGTTGCTACACCTCCTACTATCAATGGTAAAATAATTGGTGTTGGCAATGTTTCTACTCCTAGTGCAAAGTGTGAAAAATGCCTGAAACTGCTGAAACTGCTTGTGATAAAACTGCTGAAATTTTTCAAAATATTATGGACAATGATCCCATTGCTGTAGATCATAATGGTTTAGATTTTGATGATTGTCATATTACTGAAGTTACAAAGTTCTTACAAAAACTTTCTAGAAGTCCTAATGCTAGTGCTATAAATTTAGCCTTTACAAAACATATTACAAATGCTCTCATTAAAGCTAGGGAAGAGAAATTAAAACTTGAAGCTTCTATTTCTAGGAAGTTGGAAGATGGTTGGGAGCCCATCATTAAGATGAAATTCAATGATTTTGAATGTAATGCTTTATGTGATCTTGGTGCAAGTATTTCTGTTATGCCTAAGAAAATTTATGATATGCTTGACTTGCCACCATTGAAAAATTGTTATTTGGATGTTAATCTTGCTGATAATTCTAAAAAGAAACCTTTGGGGAGGATTGATAATGTTTGCATTACGATTAACAATAACCTTGTCCCCGTTGATTTTGTTGTCTTGGATATTGAATGCAATGCATCTTGTCCTATTGTCTTGGGAAGACCCTTTCTTCGAACTATTGGTGCTGTTATTGATATGAAAGAAGGAAATATTAAGTATCAATTTCCTCTCAAAAAAGGTATGGAACACTTCCCTAGAAAGAGAATGAAGTTGCCTTTTGATTCTATTATTAGAACAAATTATGATGTTGATGCTTCTTCTCTTGATGTTACTTGATTTGCACTTTCTGCGCCTAGCTGAAAGGCGTTAAAAGCACTTCTTGGGAGATAACCCATGTTTTTATTTTACTACTGTATTGTTGAGTCTTGGAAGTTGTTACTACTGTAGCAACCTCTCCTTATCATGTTTTTGTGCCAAGTAAAGTCTCTATGGTAAAGTTGATGCTAGATTTGGATTGCTGCGCAGAAACAGAATTGCTGCCTGTCACGAATTTGCGTAGAACTCTCTGTAAAAAAATCAAAAAAATCTGCCAATTTACGTATCTATAATTTCTTATGTTCCATGCTACTTTTATAACAATACTTGCATGTTTTATACATACTTTACATCATTATTACACATTTTCCGGCACTAACCTATTAACAAGATGCCGAAGCGCCAGTTGTTGTTTTCTTCTGTTTTTGGTTTCAGAAATCCTACAAAGGAAATATTCTCTAAATTGGACGAAATCAACGCCCAGGGTCTTATTTTTCCGTGGGCTTCCAGAAGACCGGAGGGGTTACGAAGAGGGGCCACGAGGGCCCGGCACCATAGGCCGGCGCGACTAGGGGGGGGCCCGCGCCGCCCTATGGTGTGGGCCCCTCGCGCCGCCTCTTGACATACCCTTCCGCCTACTTAAAGCCTTCGTCGCGAAAACCCCTGTACCGAGAGCCACGATACGGAAAACCTTCCAGAGACGCCGCCGCCAATCCCATCTCGGGGATTCAGGAGATCTGCTCCGGCACCCTGCCGGAGAGGGGAATCATCACCGGAGGGCTCTACATCATCATGCCCGCCTTTGGATTGATGCGTGAGTACTTCATCCTTGGACTATGGGTCCATAGCAGTAGCTAGATGGTTGTGTTCTCCGCTTGTGCTATCATTGTTTAGATCTTGTGAGCTGCCTAACATGATCAAGATCATCTATTTGTAATGCTACATGTTGTGTTTGGTGGGATCCTATGAAGCTATAATATTATGTCAAGTTGATTATCAATCTATCATATATGTGTTGTTTATGTTTTTGCATGCTCTCCGTTGCTAGTAGAGGCTCTGGCCAAGTTGATACTTGTAAATCCAAGAGGGGGTATTTATGCTCGATAGTGGGTTCATGCCTCCATTGAATCTGGGACAGTGACAGAAAGTTCTAAGGTTGTGGATGTGCTGTTACTACTAGGGATAAAACATCGATGCTTTGTCTAAGGATATTTGTGTTGATTACATTACGCACCATACTTAATGCAATTATCTGTTGTTTACAACTTAATACTGGAGGTGGATGCTAACCCGAAGGTGGATTATTTAGGCATAGATGCATGCTGGATAGCGGTCTATGTACTTTGTCGTAATGCCCTGATTAAATCTCATAGTAATCATCATTGATATGTATTGAATCTTTATTTGTCAATTGCCCACCTGTAATTTGTTCACCCAACATGTTAGTTATCTTATTGGAGAGACACCACTAGTGAACTGTGGACTGATGACCCACAAGTATAGGGGGTGTATCGTAGTACTTTCAATAAATAAGAGTGTCGAACCCAACGAGGAGCAGAAGGTGTTGACAAGCAGTTTCGATGAAGGATTCACTGTAAGATGCTCACAGACAAGTATTCAGGGGTTTTGATATAGCAGATAAATAAAGTACAAGTAAATAAAATGCGAGAGAAATAATTGCAGCGAGTGGCCCAATCCTTTTTAGCACAAAGGACAAGCGGTTTGTTTACTTATAATGACCAAACGTTCTTGAGGACACACGGGGATTTTAGTCTAGTGCTTTCGCTTCATACGGCTGATTAATCTTCATTGTTTTGATAAATGTTGTGTGGGTGAACCTATGCTAATGCACCGCCCTTCCTAGGACTAATACATACTTGTGATTATACCCCTTGCAAGCATCCGCAAATACAAGAAAGTAATTAAGATAAATCTAACCACAGCCTTAAACTCTGAGATCCTGCTATCCCTCCTGCACCGATATACTAACGGGGGTTTAGGTTGCTGTCACTCCGGCAACCCCACAATTAGCAAACGAATACAAGATGTACTCCCCTAGGCCCATAAAGGTGAAGTATCATGTAGTCGACGTTCACATGACACCACTAGAAGAGTAACACCACCACTTAAATATCATAACATTGAATACTACTCAACAATAATTCACTACTAACATTTAGACTTCACCCATGTCCTCAAGAACTAAACGAACTACTCACGAGACATCATAATGAACATGATCAGAGGTGATATGATGATGAATAACAATCTGAACATAAATCTTGGTTCAATGATTTCACTCAATAGCATCAATAACAAGTAATAATCAACACCGGGAGAGTTTCCCCTATCAAACAATCAAGATCCAACCCAAATCATTACAGCGGTGACGAGATGCAGCGGTGGAGATGGCGGTGTAGATGATGGAGATGATGGTGATGACGATGGAGATGATGTCCAGCTCGATGACGATGGCGATGGCGTCGATTTCCCCTCCGGGAGGGAATTTCCCCGGCGGATTCCTGCCCGCCGGAGAGCTCTTTTCTCTCTGGTGTTTCTCCGTCCCGCAGAGGCGGCTCTGTCAATTCTCCGTAACTCCCGGGGCTTAGGTTTTCGGGACGAAGAAGTACGCGAAGGAGAGGCGGCCAGAGGGGGTTGTGGGCCCCCTCCCCACAAGGCGGCGCGGCCAGGCCTGGGCCCGCGCCGGCTATGGGGGGGGCCCATGGTGGCCCCTCTCGGCTCCTCCTTTTGGCTCCCTTCATCATCTGGAAAAATAGGATTTTCCGTATAATTTCCGTCAATTGTTGATCTTCCGAAATATGGTGTCCTGACGGTGCTTTTTCCAGCAGAATCCTGACTCCGGTGAATAATTCTCCAATGATCACGAAACATGCAAAATAGATGAAATAACATAAGTATCATCTCTAAATATGAAATATATCAATGAATAACAGCAAATTATGATATAAAATAGTGATGCAAAATGGACGTATCAACTCCCCCCCAAGCTTAGACCTCGCTTGTCCCCAAGCGAAACTGAGCTCGATAAACAAGACCACATGTTTATGGAGTGAAGAGTCGATAAATAAAATACGGACAAGAAGCATCATATTGATTCACACAAGATATTCTAGTAAACATTCTCTTCATATAACTCAACTTGAAATAAGTAAAGAGAAATCACAAGTAGAGGTGCATAGGAAATCATAACGGTTATGGCAAACTTTGTTCTTGGTCAGAGAACTACTAACGGATTGTACTTATCTTCTAAGCAAAGCTTTCATATTAGAATTTATATAGCAGGGCTTTCATTCTCAATCATAACAATCTCCTCATAATCATTGATAGCTTTCAAGGTCATATTCATTCAGATAAAATTTGTACTAAACAAGAAAGCATAAAAGACATGATTAACTGAATCATAGCATAAATGGTTGGTTCACAACAACTCAATTGCTTGCTTAAGATAGAGGGAAATAGGTTTACTGACTCAACATAAAAGTAAAATATAGGCCCTTCGCAGAGGGAAGCAGGGATTAAATCATGTGCTAGAGCTTTTCAAGTTTTGAAATCATATAAAGAGCATAAAAGTAAGATTTTGAGTGGTGTTTGTTGTTGTCAACGAATGGTAGTGGGTACTCTAACCCCCTTGCCAAACAGACCTTCCAAGAGCGGCTCCCATGGAGGACGGCATCTCTACCAGCAAGGTAGATCATCCCCCTTCTCTTTTGTTTACACATGTATTTTAGTTTTATTATGGATGACACTCCCCCAACCTTTGCTTTCACAAGCCATGGCTAACCGAATCCTCGGGTGCCTTCCAACATTCACATACCATGGAGGAGTGTCTATTGCAAAATTAAGTTGCTTACTGATAAATCAGGGCAAAACATGTGAAGAGAATTATTAATGAAAGTTATTAATTGGGGCTGGGAACCCTTGCCAGCTCTTATTGCAAAATTATTGGATAAGCGGATGTACCACTAGTCCATTGGTGAAAATCCGCCCAACAAGATTGAAAGATAAAACACCACATACTTCCTCATGAGCTATAAAACATTAACACAAATAAAGAGTAATATAGTTTGAATTATTTAAAGGTAGCACATGAAGTATTTACTTGGAGTGGCGCAAAATACCACATAGTAGGTAGTTATGGTGGACACAAATGGCATGGGTTTGGTCTAAGGTTATGGATGTATGAGAAGCATTCCCTCTCAATACAGGTCTTTGGCTAGCAAGGTTGGGTAGCAAGCATAAAGGTTGAGAGAAACAAACAAATATACATGTGATAGAAACAATCATGCATCTTTCTCATAAGCACAAGCAATTTTAACTTCAGAATACTAACTCATTAGCATAAAGATAATAGAGTAATGTATCTACATGTATTTCCCTTTTCTATTCAAACATCAAGGTGTTGTTGCTATTGACCAATGCTAAGTTTGCCAAAACCAAATAGATTTACTTGATGCTCCCAAAGTGATATCAATACTCATGTCAAGAGTAATCATATAAAAGAAATTGCAAACTAAAATAAGGTGTGCAAAAAGTAAATGATAAGACTTCTCATTAATATTCCATAACGATAACTCACACCAACGGATACATAGATAACCAACTAAGAGAGAGATACTTCCACACTGCAAACTATTCTATATGATAACTTCCCTACTCATGATATGACTCTACTTGATAGTAAAAGATAAAGATAGTGATGATGTGATACCGCGGCACTCCCCCAAGCTTGGAACAAACCAAGGGGATGCCAATACCGATGATGAATTACTCCTTCGGCGGCGATGGTGATGGATTCTTCTCGCGCTTCTTAAGGATCTCCTTCAGCTTCATCTTCTCAGTTTGGCAATTCTGCACTAAAACTCGAAGAGATTCATTGTTATCCGAATGTGGCGGTGACGGCCTTGTGATGGGAATCGAGTAATATTCCAGCATTCTGCGAAGTCGCTGGTTCTCCTCCTGAAGTATCTCCACTTCCCTTCTTAGAGCACGATATTGATCACAAAACTCATCGGTAACCCGTATTGCTTCCTCCACACAAGGGAAAGAGTCGAGGCTAAGAGCAGGCGGAAGAAGTCCCTGCAAGTTATGAGAAAAAGAACGCCCAGTGTTAACCGATCCCACCAAGATTGGCTTACTCTCCATAGCTTCCCGCTCTCTTTTTGCTGATGCTATCTTCTTCACTCCCTTATTGACCCCTTCATCCATCTCCTCTTCCCAAGGTTCCTTGTCTTTGTTGTTGGAGACCATGGTGCTTCTAGATCAAAAACAGATCTGGCAGAAAACAGCTCGAAACAAAACACGACGAGAAAACGATATACGGACCTCTGGAGATCCGGGGGATTATATAGCAAATATTTTTACGACAAAAGGAAGGTTCCAGGCCGAAAACGAGTGGAAACGGGACGCCGAGGGGCTGTCACCATAGGGCGGCGCGGCCAGGGTGGGGCCCGCGCCGGCCTATGGTGACGGGCCCTCGCGCGTCTCCTCCACTCCGTTTCGATCCCGTAATTTTTCATATTTTCCAAAAACAGCAGAAATATTGTTCGGAAAGTTAAACGCGGACTTTTTATTACTAAAACTGTTACCTATTCAAAGTCGGACTCTGCAGAACTGTCAATTTGATCTTTGATGAAAGCTTCCGGAGTTATCACTTGAATAATATCAATATCTTCATTATAAGAATCTCCAGAAATATAATGCTTGAGTCTTTGTCCATTCACTACTTGTGTGGCGTTACCTTCTAAAGAGCTAATTTTTATTGCTCCTGAACGATATACCTCATCAATAACATATGGTCCTTCCCATTTTGAGAGTAATTTCCCTGCAAAAAATCTGAGACGAGACCGATACAATAGGACTTTATCTCCAACATTAAATTCTCTTTTAATAATTCTTCTATCATGCCACTTCTTAACTTTCTCCTTAAAAAGTTTAGCATTTTCATAAGCTTCACTTCTCCATTCATCTAAAGAACTCAATTGTAGCAACCTCTTCTTACCGGCAAGTTTAAAATCTTTATTAAGTTCTCTTACAGCCCAATAAGCTTTGTGCTCTAGTTCTAAAGGTAAATGACAAGCTTTTCCATAAACCATTTTATAAGGAGACATTCCCATAGGATTTTTATAAGCAGTTCTATAAGCCCACAGTGCTTCCTTTAACTTACTAGCCCAATTCTTTCTAGATTTATTAACAGTCTTTCCCAAAATAGCTTTAATTTCTCTATTTGATAATTCTACCTGCCCACTAGTTTGAGGATGATAAGCTGAAGCAATTCTATGATTAATACCATATTTGGCAAGAGTTTTTCTAAAACCACCATGAATAAAATGAGAACCTCCATCAGTCATAATATATCTAGGTACTCCAAATCTAGGAAATATAACATCTACAAGCATTTTTATAGAGGTCTCACCATCAGCACTCTTTGTAGGTATAGCTTCTACCCATTTAGTAACATAATCAACAGCGACAAGTATGTGAGTGTTACCTTCTGAAGAAGGGAAAGGACCCATGAAGTCGAATCCCCAACAATCAAATGGTTCAATAACAAGAGTATAATTCATAGGCATTTCATTGCGTCTAGAGATATTACCAACTCTTTGACATTCATCACAAGATAAGATAAACTTCCTTGCATCCTTGAAAAGTGTTGGCCAATAAAAACCTGATTGTAGAACCTTTTGTGCGGTTCTATCTCCGGCGTGATGTCCTCCATAAACACTACCATGGCATTTACTCAATATCTCTTGTTGTTCATATTCTGGGACACATCTTCGCATAATACCATCCACTCCTTCTTTATATAAGTGTGGGTCATCCCAAAAATAATGCCTCAAATCATAAAAGAATTTCCTCCTTTGCTGAGCTGAAAAGGTTGGAGGCAAGTACTTCGAAACAATAAAGTTAGCATAATCAGCATACCAAGGGCTCTCTCGCGAGCTCACCTTTATTACAGCCAATTGTTCATTTGGAAAACTATCATTAACAGGAACAGGATCATAAGTAATATTTTCCAATCTAGACAAATTATCAGCAACAGGATTATCAGCACCTTTCCTATCTACAATATGTAAATCAAATTCTTGCAAAAGAAGAACCCATCTAATAAGCCTTGGCTTAGCATCTTTCTTTTCCATAAGGTACCTAATTGCAGCATGATCAGTATGAATTGTGACTTTTGAATCAACAATATAGGGTCTAAACTTGTCACATGCAAAAACTACGGCTAATAACTCTTTCTCAGTTGTAGCATAATTTCTTTGAGCAGCATCTAGAGTTTTACTAGCATAATGAATAACATTCAATTTTTTATCTACTCGCTGTCCAAGAACAGCACCTACAGCAAAATCACTAGCATCACACATAATTTCAAAAGGCAAATTCCAATCAGGAGGTTCAACTATAGGAGCAGTTGTTAAGGCTTTCTTTAGAGTTTCAAAGGCTTCCTTACAATCATCATCAAAAACGAAAGGTACATCTTTTTGAAGAAGATTAGTAAGAGGCTTTGAAATTTTAGAGAAATCTTTAATAAACCTCCTATAAAAACCAGCATGACCAAGAATACTACGAATACCTTTAACATCCCTAGGATAGGGCATCTTCTCAATTGCTTCAACTTTAGCTCTATCAACTTCAATACCTCTTTCAGAAATTTTATGTCCCAATACGATTCCTTCATTAACCATAAAGTGGCATTTCTCCCAATTAAGAACAAGGTTAGTTTCTTCACATCTCTGCAAAACTTTATCAAGGTTTCGCAAGCAATTATCAAAAGAATTCCCATAGACAGAAAAATCATCCATGAATACCTCAACAATCTTTTCACAAAAGCCATGAAAAATAGCAGACATGCATCTTTGAAAGGTAGCAGGAGCATTACATAAACCAAAAGGCATACGCCTATAAGCGTAAGTTCCATAAGGACAAGTGAAAGTGGTTTTCTCTTGATCTTTAGCTCTAACAGCAATTTGTGAAAACCCAGAATATCCATCAAGAAAACATAAATGAGTATTTTTAGACAACCTTTCTAACATTTGATCAATAAAAGGTAAAGGGTAATGATCTTTCTTAGTAACTTTATTAACTTTTCGAAAATCAATGCACATTCTATACCCTACAACTACTCTTTGAGGAATAAGCTCATCATTATCATTAGGCACAACAGTTATACCTCCTTTCTTAGGAACACAATGCACAGGACTAACCCATCTACTATCAGCAATAGGATATATAATACCTGCTTCAAGAAGTTTTAATACCTCATTTCTTACCACATCCTTCATCTTAGGAATTAGACGACGCTGATGTTCAACAACAGGTTTTGCACCATCTTCTATATTAATGGCATGTTGGCAAATAGCGGGAGAAATCCCCTTCAAGTCATCAAGAGTATAGCCAATAGCTCCTCGGTGTTTCTTCAATATTTCCAATAACCTTTCTTCCTCGATATCTGAAAGCTTAGCACTAATAATAACAGGATATGTTTTCTTATCAAATACAGGATCTTCCTTTGGTGGTGGTGTTACGCCTAAATCTTCAACCGGTAAGTCATGTTTAAGAATAGGTTGACGAAGGAAAATTTCATCAAGCTCATCCCTTTCTTCCCTAAAAACTTCACTCTCACTATTCTCCAAATGTTGCTGCAAAGGATTACTAGGAGCAAGAGCAATAGATGCACACTGTTCAACTCTAAAATCATCATTAGGTAAATCAGCTTTATAAGGAGTTTTGGCAAATTTAGAGAAGTTAAACTCATAAGATTCACCAGCAAATTTAGTAACAATTTTCTCTTTCTTGCAATCTATAATAGCTCCACATGTATTTAGAAAAGGTCTACCAAAAATAATAGGACAAAACTTACTAGCAGCAGAACCAAGTACCAAAAAGTCAGCAGGATATTTAATCTTACCACATAGAACTTCAACATCTCGAACAATACCAATGGGAGAGATAGTTTCTCTATTAGCTAGCCGAATAACCACATCAATATCTTCAAGTTCACAAGAACCAATTTCATGCATAATTTCCGTGTAGAGCTCATAAGGAATGGCACTAATACTTGCACCAATGTCGCATAAACCATAATAGCAATGATCACCAATTCGAACAGAGAGCACAGGAACACTGGCTTTCATAGACTTATTAGGATGCGAAACAATATTAGAAGCATCTTCACAAAAAATAATATGACCATCTTCCACATTTTTAGTCACAAGATCTTTAACTATTGCAACAGCAGGTTCAACTTTTATTTGTTCTTCAGGTTCTATGGGTTTCTTTGCACTTTTATTAACTACACTAGTTATAACAGAATACTCCTTCATTTTAGCAGGGAAAGGAGTTTTTTCAATATAAGCTTCAGGAAGAACATGATCAACAGTTTTAATTTCAATACATTTACTTTTAGGTGGATCAGTCTTATCTTTATATGGTTCATGATACTTATCAAAATTCTTCCTAGGAAATTCAAAATGAGAGGCAAAGGCTTTATAAATATTTGCAACAACTTGAGAGTCAAGACCATATGTAGCACTTATATTACGATATTCATCAGTATCCATAAAAGCTTCAATGCATTCATAATTATAATTTATACCTGACACTCTACCTTTGTCGTTCTCCCATCCTTCAGTATTTTCTTGGATTCGATCAAGAAGGTCCCATTTAAACTCTTCTTTATTGCGTGTGAATGATCCAGAACAAGCAGTATCCAGCAAGGTTTTATCTTGAAAAGAAAGTCTTGCATAGAAATTATCAATAATAATATTACCAGGAAGCTCATGAATGGGACATTTGAGCATTAAAGACTTCAATCTCCCCCACGCTTGGGCAATACTCTCTCCATCATGAGGCCAGAAATTATATATACGGTTGCGGTCTTTGTGAATTTCACTTGGAGGATAAAATTTAGAGTAAAATAGAGGCACAATATCCTTCCAATCAAGAGAACGCCCATCCTTCAGCAGTTTATACCAATGCGCCGCTTTACCAGATAGCGACATAACAAATAATTTCTTCCTAACTTCATCCATTGAAATACCTGCACATTTGAATAACCCGCATAATTCATGTAAAAACAGTAAATGATCTCCAGGATGAACAGTTCCATCCCCTTCATAGCGGTTATCCACAACACGTTCAATAATTTTCATAGGTATTTTATATGGTATTACTTCCTCACCTGGCGCCTCATCCACTACCGTTGCAGTAGTAGTAGATTTCCCAAATAGAAATTCAAGGGAGGATCTCTCCATAATGACTTATAGCAGCAAGCAGAAACAAAATCAGCACGTACAGTAAAAGTTTCCTTACCAATTCCACTTACCAATAGCGCTTCACTCCCCGGCAACGGCGCCAGAAAATAGTCTTGATGACCCACAAGTATAGGGGGTGTATCGTAGTACTTTCGATAAATAAGAGTGTCGAACCCAACGAGGAGCAGAAGGTGTTGACAAGCAGTTTCGATGAAGGATTCACTGTAAATGCTCAGACAAGTATTCAGGGGGTTTTGATATTGCGATAAATAAAGTACAAGTAAATAAAATGCGAGAGAAATAATTGCAGCGAGTGGCCCAATCCTTTTTAGCACAAAGGACAAGCCGGTTTGTTTACTTATAATGACCAAACATTCTTGAGGACACACGGGGATTTTAGTCTAGTGCTTTCGCTTCATACGGCTGATTAATCTTCATTGTTTTGATAAGTGTTGTGTGGGTGAACCTATGCTAATGCACCACCCTTCCTAGGACTAATACATACTTGTGATTATACCCCTTGCAAGCATCCGCAAATACAAGAAAGTAATTAAGATAAATCTAACCACAGCCTTAAACTCTGAGATCCTGCTATCCCTCCTGCACCGATATACTAACGGGGGTTTAGGTTGCTGTCACTCCGGCAACCCCACAATTAGCAAACGAATACAAGATGTACTCCCCTAGGCCCATAAAGGTGAAGTATCATGTAGTCGACGTTCACATGACACCACTAGAAGAGTAACACCACAACTTAAATATCATAACATTGAATACTACTCAACAATAATTCACTACTAACATTTAGACTTCACCCATGTCCTCAAGAACTAAACGAACTACTCACGAGACATCATATGGAACATGATCAGAGGTGATATGATGATGAATAACAATCTGAACATAAATCTTGGTTCAATGGTTTCACTCAATAGCATCAATAACAAGTAGTAATCAACACCGGGAGAGTTTCCCCTATCAAACAATCAAGATCCAACCCAAATCGTTACAGCGGTGACGAGATGCAGCGGTGGAGATGGCGGTGTAGATGATGGAGATGATGGTGATGACGATGGAGATGATGTCCAGCTCGATGACGATGGCGATGGCGTCGATTTCCCCCTCCGGGAGGGAATTTCCCCGGCGGATTCCTGCCCGCCGGAGAGCTCCTTTCTCTCTGGTGTTTCTCCGCCCCGCGAGGCGGCTCTGTCAATTCTCCGTAACTCCCGGGGCTTAGGTTTTCGGGACGAAGAAGTACGCGAAGGAGAGGCGGCCAGAGGGGGCTGTGGGCCCCCTCCCCACAAGGCGGCGCGGCCAGGCCTGGGCCCGCGCCGGCCTATGGGGGTGATGTCTACGGGTGCTTCTATTCTTGTAGACAGTGTTGGGCCTCCAAGAGCAGAGGTTTGTAGAACAGCAGCAAGTTTTCCCTTAAGTGGATCACCCAAGGTTTATCGAACTCAGGGAGGAAGAGGTCAAATATATCCCTCTCAAGCAACCCTGCGATCACAATGCAAGAAGTCTCTTGTGTCCCCAACACACCTAATACACTTGTCAGATGTATAGGTGCACTAGTTTGGCGAAGAGATAGTAAAACACAGGTGGTATAGATGGTGGTAATATTGCAGAAAGTAAAGATGCAGTAAAACAGTAAACAAGCGGCGCCAGAAAATAGCTTGCTGGCGTGGGAAGCAATTCTTTATGGTGGAAACAAGGCCTAGGGATCATACTTTCACTAGTGGACACTCTCAACATTGATCACATAATAAATAAGTTCTCTTTCCTTTGTGCTACATATACTCTTGTTGGATGATGAACACCACTAATTGTGTAGGGCTACAAGAGCTCCCTCAAGCCGGAGTTAACAAGCGCCACAACATTCGATATTCATATTTAAGTAACCTTAGAGCATAATAGATCTTTGCAAAATAAACCAAGTACTAACATAGCATGCACACTGTCACCATCACACTATGAAGGAGGCATAGATCACATCAATACTATCATAGCGATAATCAACTCCATAACCTACAAGAGATTATGATCATAACCTACGACAAGAACTACACAATGCACACACTGTCACCATTACATCATGCAGGAGGAATAGACTACTTTAATAACATCACATGAGTAGCACATAGATAAATAGTGATACAAAACACATTGCAATCATAAAGGGATATAAATAAGCACTTCACTATGCCATTCATAACAGTGAATAAGTATTCTGTGAAATATAGCCTAAGAGACCCACACGGTGCACACACTGTCACCTTTACACACGTGGGACAAGGAGTCTCCGGAGATCACATAAGTAAAACCCACTTGACTAGCATAATGACATCTAGATTACAAGCATCATCATATGAATCTCAATCATGTAAGGCAGCTCATGAGATTATTGTATTGAAGTACATAGGAGAGAGATGAACCACATAGCTACCGGTACAGCCCCGAGCCTCGATGGAGAACTACTCCCTCCTCATGGGAGACAGCAGCGGTGATGAAGATGGCGGTGGTGTCGATGGAGGAGCCTTCCGGGGGCACTTCCCCGTCCGGCGGCGTGCCGGAACAGAGACTCCTGTCCCCCAGATCTTGGCTTCGCGATGGCGGCGACTCTGGAACTTTTCTCGTACCGTGGCTTATTCGTATCGAGGTTTTAGGTCAGGGACCCTTAAATAGGCGAAGAGGCGGAGTCGGAAGGCTGACGGGGCCACCACACAATAGGGCGGCGCGCCTGGCTCCTTGGCCGCGCCGCCACCATGTGTGGGCCCCCTGTGGCCCTCCTCTGGTGGCTCTCGGGTGTTCTGGAAGCTCCCGGGAATTCTAAGATGCTGGGCGTTGATTTCGTCCGATTCCGAGAATATTTCCTTACTAGGATTTCTGAAACCAAAAACAGCAGAAAACAGGAACTGGCACTTCGGCATCTCGTCAATAGGTTAGTTCCGAAAAATGCATCAAAACGATATAAAGTGTGAACAAAACATGTAGGTATTGTCATAAAACAAGCATGGAACATCAGAAATTATGGATACGTTGGAGACGTATCAGCATCCCCAAGCTTAGTTCGATAACAAGAATAATTTCTGAAGTGACATGCTACCATCATAATCTTGATCAACATTATTGTAAAGCATATGACATGAATGGTATGATTCAAAGCAATGATCTATAGTTTGCTAACAAATAGATAACATATAGCAAAACCTTTCATGAATAGTACTTTCAAGACAAGCATCAATAAGACTTGCATAAGAGTTAACTCATAAAGCAATAAATTCAAAGTAAAGGCATCGAAGCAACACAAAGGAAGATATAAGTTTCAGCAGTTGCTTTCAACTTTCAACATACATATCTCATGGATAATTGTCAACACAGAGTAATATGATGAATGCAAATAAGCAAGTATGTAAGAATCAATGCACAGTTGACACAAGTGTTTGCTTCTAAGATGGAAGGAAATGGGTAAACTGACTCAACATAAAGTAAAAGATATGCCCTTAGCAGAGGGAAGCAGGGATTAAATCATGTGCTAGAGCTTTTCAAGTTTTGAAATCATATAGAGAGCATAAAAGTAAAATTTTGAGAGGTGTTTGTTGTTGTCAACGAATGGTAATGGGTACTCTAACTACCTTATCAACCAGACTTTCAAGAGCGGCTCCCATGAAGGACGTTATCTCTACCAGCAAGGTAGATCATCCCTCTTCTCTTTTGTTTACACATGTACTTTAGTTTTATTTATTAGATGACACTCCCCCAACCTTTTGCTTACACAAGCCATGGCTAACCGAATCCTCGGGTGCCTTCCAACATTCACATACCATGGAGGAGTGTCTATTTGCAAATTTAAGTTGCTTACTGATAAATCAGAGCAAAACACGTGAAGAGAATTATTAATGAAAGTTAATTAATTGGGGCTGGGAACCCCATTGCCAGCTCTTTTTGCAAAATTATTGGATAAGCGGATGAGCCACTAGTCCATTGTGAAAGTTTGTCAAAAGTAAATGACAAGATCGAAAGATAAAACACCACATACTTCCTCATGAGCTATAAAACATTGACACAAATAAGGGATAATAGCTTTTGAATTGTTTAAAGGTAGCACATGAAGTATTTACTTGGAATGGCAGGAAATACCACATAGTAGGTAGATATGGTGGACACAAATGACATAGGTTTTGGCTCAAGGTGTTTGGATGCACGAGAAGAATTCCTCTCAATACAAGGCTTAGGCTAGCAAGGTTGTTTGAAGCAAACACAAGTATAAACCGGTACAGCAAAACTTACATAAAAACATATTGCAAGCATTATAAGACTCTACACTGTCTTCCTTGTTGCTCAAACACTCTTACCAGAAAATATCTAGACCTTAGAGAGACCAATCATGCAAACCAAATTTCAACAAGCTCTACGGTAGTTCTCCACTACTAGATTTAACTACATGATGCAAGAGCTTAAACATGATTTATGAGAGCTCAAAACAATTGCCAAGTATCAAATTATTCAAGACCATATGAAGCATTTTCTTATTCCAACCAAATAGCAACAAGTGAAGCGATCAACTTTCGCCCTTGAACATTAAAAGCTAAGAACACATGTGTTCATATGAAAAAGCGGAGCGTGTCTCTCTCCCACACAAGGATGAACTTATTCAGAGAATGAAAATAACACAACGAAAATAAAAGCACACAGACGCTGATACGTCCCAAACGTATCTAGAATTTCTTATGTTCCATGCTACTTTATTGATGATACCTACATGTTTTATACACATTATATGTCATTATTATGCGTTTTCCGGAACTAACCTATTGACGAGATGCCGAAGGGCCAGTTCTGCTGTTTTTGGTTCCAGAAAGGCTGTTCGGGCAATATTCTCGGAATTCGACGAAACAAAGACCAAACATCTTAATTCACCGAGACGGACCAGAACACCGAAGGGGAGACGGAGAGGAGGCCCAGGGCCCCGACACCACACGGCCGCGCGGGCAGGCCCCTGGCCGCGCCGGCCTATGGGGAGGGCGCCCTGGTGCCCCTCTGACGCCGCCTCTTCGCCTACTTAACCCCTCGTGACCTAAAAACACCGTACCACTTGACGAAACTCCAGAAAGACTCCAGGGGCGCCGCCACATCGCGAAACTCCAATTCGGGGGACAGAAGTCTCTGTTCCGCACCCTGCCGGAACGGGGAATTGCCCCCGAGTCATCTCCACCGCCGTCTTCACCGCCATCTTCACCGCCATCGCTGTTCCCATGATGAGGAGGGAGTAGTTCTCCCCGGGGCTGAGGGCTCTACCGTAGCTATGTGGTTAATCTCTCTCTGTACTCCAATACAATGATCTCATGAGCTGCTTTACATGATTGAGATCCATATGATGAGCTTTGTATCGCTACTAGTTGTGTGCTACTCATGTGATGTTATTAAAGTAGTCTATTCCTCCTTCATAGTGTAATGTGGACAGTGTGTGCACTATGTTAGTTCTTGGTTTATCTTGCAAAGATCTATTATGCTCTAAGGTTACTTAAACATGAATATCGAATGTTGTGGAGCTTGTTAACTCCGGCATTGAGGGTTCGTGTAATCCTACGCAACGAATGATGTTCATTATCAAACAAGAGTGTATGTAGCACATATGAGAAGAAGTATTTATTATGCGATCAATGTTGAGAGTGTCCACTAGTGAAAGTATGATCCCTAGGCCTTGTTTCCAATACTGCAAACACCGTTTACTTACTGTTCTGTTGCATGTTTACTCGCTGCCATATTTTATTCAGATTGCTATTACCACTCATATACATCCATATTACTTGTATTTCACTATCTCTTCGCCGAACTAGTGCACCTATACATCTGACAAGTGTATTTGGTGTGTTGGGGACACAAGAGACTTCTTGCTTTGTGGTTGCAGGGTTGCTTGAGAGGGATATCTTTGACCTCTTCCTCCCCGAGTTCGATAAACCTTGGGTAATCCACTTAAGGGAAACTTGCTGCTGTTCTACAAACCTCTGCTCTTGGAGGCCCAACACTGTCTACAAGAATAGAAGCTCCCGTAGACATCAAGCACTTTTCTGGCGCCGTTGCCGGGGAGGAAAGGTAAAAGGCACTCATACTCCGGTTCCAGGTAACAGTACTTTTCTGGCGCCATTGTGTGTGTGCTCGAAGCTATTTCCTTTAGATCCTGCAATTGCATCTTTTTGTTTCTTGTTTTTATTTTCACTAGTTAGGCATAATGGAAAACAACAAAAAAATTGGTGAGCTTTTTAATCTTTTTCCTAATTTAGAATTGTTTGATGCGAAAATTAAAAAACCTATGGAACCTTATTTACATGATAGTAGCAATGTTATTAGTATGAATGCAATTACTGCTAATGCTATGAAGAAGTCTAAGCTTGGGGAAGCTAGTTTACATAAAAATAATCTTTTTAGCTCCTCCGCTTTGGAAGAAATATTTTGCTCTGATAATGCTTTATCTCCCATATGCGATAACTCTAATGATGCTTCTGATATTTTAAATCCACCTGCTGAAAGTATTCCGTATAAAATACCTATGAAAATTATTGAACGTGTTATGGATAACCGCTATGAAGGGGATGGAACTATCCATCCTGGAGATCATTTACTGTTTTTGCATGAATTATGCGGGTTATTCAAGTGTGCAGGTATTTCAATGGATGAAGTTAGAAAGAAATTATTTGTTATGTCGCTATCTGGTGAAGCGGCGCATTGGTATAAACTATTGAAGGACGGGCGCTCTCTTGATTGGAAGGATATTGTGCCTCTATTTTATTCCAAGTTCTATCCTCCAAGTGAAATTCACAAAGATCGAAACCATATATATAATTTTTGGCCTCATGATGGAGAGAGTATTGCCCAAGCATGGGAGAGATTGAAGACTTTAATGCTCAAATGCCCCAATCATGAGCTTCCAGGTAATATCATCATTGATAATTTCTATGCAAGACTTTCTTTTCAAGATAAGACCTTGTTGGATACTACTTGTTCTGGATCATTCACGCGCAACAAAGAAGAGTTTAAAAGGGACCTTCTTGATCGGATTAAGGAGAACGCTGAAGATTGGGAGAATGACAAAGGTAAAGAATCAGGTATAAATTATGATTATGAATGCATTGAAACTTTTATGGATACTGATAAATTTCGAGATATGAGTGCTACTTATGGTCTTGACTCTCAAGTTGCTGCAAATCTTTATAAAGCCTTTGCTTCTCATTTAGAATTGCCTAAAAAGAATTTTGATAAGTATCATGAACCTTTTAAAGAGGCTTGCATGAAGAATGACATTGTTGTTAATGATTGCAATAAGCATGCTCAAACTCCTAAGAATGCTATTTCCTATAAGCATGTTAATTTTTGTGGAATGCATAGACCTTGTGGAATTAATCAAATCGAAGATGAATATTGTATCCATCATAGGAATGAAAAAACTAGGAAGTGGTCTAGGGCTCTAGATGATCTAGGTAAAAAAGTTTGTGCCCTCTATCCTTTTATTTGTGAAGTTTGCCATGAAGTGGGTCATTTTAATTTTCAATGCTCCTCCAATGATAATTTGAACCCAATGAGTGCTGCAAATTTGTATTGTGATGATGAAATTACTCCTAATCAGCATGATGAACTTACTTTATTTTTGGGGTGTGAAGAACTGTCGAGAAAAATCTCTTTGTTACATATGAGTGATCTTGATATTGATGATGTCCTGCATGGGTGTTTTTCTTATTGCATTAATAATAGCCATACAAATACTTACATACAAAATATTTTAGAAGATGACACCTTGCCAAAATATGATAGGACCGCTGTGTGTTTTCAACTAATTAATGAAAAGGAGGGATCCTCCCAAGTTTCTTCTATTGTTTCTGAAAGTAAATCAGGTTATGCGGACAAGCCACCCTTCAAGCCTCTTCCTCCTAAAGAAGGGAACGAGGAGAAGGAAAAGAAGAAGAAGAAGGGAACGAAGAAGAAGAAGAAGAAAAAGGAGAATAAAGAGAAAGAGGCAATGGCATATCCCCGCGTGTATGAGGTAACAATAGGTAACCGTAAGTATGTTGCTCCTAATGATTATTGTGATAATGAATCTGAATATGATGATCTTCCTATGCCCTTTACATACATTAGCGATCATGATTTGAATGAGCACACTACCTTTGATATTGGAAATCTCTTTGGTACTGATTATGAAAGTAATGATGATAGCATTATTCATGTCCCCTTAAACGATGATATTGAAAGCCCTAAGCTTGGGGATGTTGTGCTTGAAGATCCTATATTTGAGACCTCTACTTTTAGTGAAAATGATGATATTACATATTCTGGTTTAGATAATCGCTATAGAGATGGATATGACACATGTTACAATTATCCTTATGAAACTTGTCATAGTTATGATGGGCTTGCCAAAAACCATTCCCTTAGTATGCAACTTGTTTACCATGTTCAAATTCTTGATAATGATCCTGCTCCAATTACTATTAATGAGAAGAGTTTTTCTTATGTCAAAAATAATGATACCTTTATGCATATGAACCATGATAAGAATGTTTTAAGTGATGGTTATATTGTGGATTTCATCAATGATGCTACTGAAAGTTATTATGAGAGAGGGAAACATGGTTATATTCATCTTAATAATATTAAGTTTTCCCTCTTTATGTTGAGAATCTTGAAGTTACTCGTGTTTTATCCTCTTATGCTTGTCACTTTGTTCTTCATGAATTCATTTGTGTACAAGATTCCTTTGCATAGGAAGTGTGTTAGACTTAAATGCTCTCTTTTGCCTCAACTTTTATTTCTTGCGAGTGCATCATTAAAACTGCTGAGCCCATCTTAATGGCTATAAAGAAAGAACTTCTTAGGAGATAACCCATGTGTTTATTTTGCTACAGTACCTTTGTTTTATATTTGTGTCTTGGAAGTTGTTACTACTGTATCAACCTCTCCTTATCTTATTTTTATTGCATTGTTGTGCCAAGTAAAGTCTTTGATAGAAAGGTTGATACTAGATTTGGATTACTGCGCAGAAACAGATTTCTTGCTGTCACGAATCTGGGCCTAATTCTCTGTAGGTAACTCAGAAAATTATGCCAATTTACGTGAGTGATCCTCAGATATGTACGCAACTTTCATTAGTTTTGAGTTTTTCCATTTGAGCAAGTCTGGTGCCATTTTAAAATTCGTCTTTACGGACTGTTCTGTTTTGACAGATTCTGCCTTTTATTTCGCATTGCTTCTTTCGCTGTGTTGGGTGGATTTCTTTGTTCCATTACCTTCCAGTAGCTTTGAGCAATGTCCAGAAGTGTTAAGAATGATTGTGTCACCTCTGAACATGTGAATTTTTGATTATGCACTAACCCTCTAATGAGTTGCTTTGAGTTTGGTGTGAAGGAAGTTTTCAAGGGTCAAGAGAGGAGGATGATATACTACGATCAAGAAGAATGAAAGGTCTAAGCTTGGGGATGCCCCGGTGGTTCATCCCTGCATATTTCAAGAAGACTCAAGCATCTAAGCTTGGGGATGCCCAAGGCATCCCCTTCTTCATCGACAAAGTATCAGGTTCCTTCTCTTGAAACTATATTTTTATTCGGTCACATCTTATGTACTTTACTTGGAGCGTCTGTATGTTTTTGTTTTTATTTTTGTTTGAATAAATTCTTGTGTGGGAGAGAGACATGCTCCGCTGGTTCGTATGAACACATGTGTTCTTAGCTTTTAATTTTCATGGCGAAGGTTGAAACTGCTTCGTTAATTGTTATATGGTTGGAAACGGGAAATGCTACATGTGGTAATTGGTAAAATGTCTTGGATAATGTGATACCTGTCAATTGTTGTGCTCATGTTTAATCTCTTGCATCATATACTTTGCACCTATTAATGAAGAAATACATAGAGCTTGTTAAAATTTGGTTTGCATGATTGGTCTCTCTAAGTCTAGATATTTTCTGGTTGAGGTGTTTGAACAACAAGGAGACGATGTAAAGTCTTATAATGCTTACAATATGTTTATATGTGAGTCTTGCTGCACCATTTCATACTTGAGTTTGCTTCAAATAACCTTGCTAGCCTAAACCTTGTATCGAGAGGGAATACTTCTCATGCATCCAAATACTTGAGCCAATATTCACGCCATTTGTGTCCACCATACCTACCTACTACATGGTATTTCTCCGCCATTCCAAAGTAAATTGCTTGAGTGCTACCTTTAAACCATTCAAAATTTATCACCTCTGATTTGTGTCAATGTTTTATAGCTCATGAGGAAGTATGTGGTGTTTATCTTTCAATCTTGTTGGGCAACTTTCACCAATGGACTAGTGGCTTCATCCGCTTATCCAATAATTTTGCAAAAAGAGCTAGCAATGGGATTCCCAGTCCCAAATTAATTAACAAAAATAGACACTCCTCCATGGTATGTGATTGTTGGAAGGCACCCGAAGGATTCGGTTAGCCATGGCTTGAGAAAGCAAAGGTGGGGAGGAGTGTCAACATAATAAAACTAAAATAAAAGGCACTCCTTCATGGTATGAGATTGTTGGCAGGCACCCGAAGGATTCGGTTAGCCATGGTTTGTGAAAGCAAAGGTTGGAAGGAGTGCCACCCAAAAATAAAAATAAAATGGGAGCCGCTCTTTGAAGGTATGTCTGGCAAGGGGGTTAGAGTGCCCACTACCATTCGTTGACAACAACAAACACCTCTCAAAGCTTTACTTTTATGCTCTCTATATGTTTTCAAAATCAAAGCTCTAGCACAAATATAGCAATCGATGCTTTCCTCTTTGAAGGACCATTCTTTTACTTTATTGTTGAGTCAGTTTACCTATTCTTTCTATCTTAGAAGCAAACACTTGTGTGAACTGTGTGCATTGATTCTTACATGTTTACCTATTGCACTTGTTATATTACTTTGTGTTGACAATTATCCACGAGATATACATGTTAAAGTTGAAAGCAACCGCTGAAACTTATATCTTCCTTTGTGTTGTTTCAAAGCTTTCTACTAAGAATTTATTGCTTATGAGTTAACTCTTATGCAAGACTTATTGATGCTTGTCTTGAAAGTATTATTCATGAAAAGTCTTTGTTATATGATTCATTTGTTTACTCATTATCTTCATCATTGCTTCGAATCTCTGCATTCATCTCATATGCTTACAATAGTATGATCAAGGTTATGATGGCATGTCACTTAAGAAATTATCATTGTTATCGTTTACCTACTCGAGGCGAGTAGGAACTAAGCTTGGGGATGCTTGATACGTCCCAAACGTATCTATAATTTCTTATGTTCCATGCTACTTTATTGATGATACCTACATGTTTTATACACATTATATGTCATTATTATGCGTTTTCCGGAACTAACCTATTGACGAGATGCCGAAGGGCCAGTTCTGTTTTCTGTTTTTGGTTCCAGAAAGGCTGTTCGGGCAATATTCTCGGAATTCGACGAAACAAAGACCAAACATCTTAATTCACCGAGACGGACCAGAACACCGAAGGGGAGACGGAGAGGAGGCCCAGGGCCCCGACACCACACGGCCGCGGGCAGGCCCCTGGCCGCGCCGGCCTATGGGGAGGGCGCCCTGGTGCCCCTCTGACGCCGCCTCTTCGCCTACTTAACCCTCGTGACCTAAAAACACCATACCACTTGACGAAACTCCAGAAAGACTCCAGGGGCGCCGCCACATCGCGAAACTCCAATTCGGGGGACAGAAGTCTCTGTTCCGGCACCCTGCCGGAACGGGGAATTGCCCCCGGAGTCATCTCCACCGCCGTCTTCACCGCCATCTTCACCGCCATCGCTGTTCCCATGATGAGGAGGGAGTAGTTCTCCCCTGGGGCTGAGGGCTCTACCGTAGCTATGTGGTTAATCTCTCTCTCTGTACTAATGATCTCATGAGCTGCTTTACATGATTGAGATCCATATGATGAGCTTTGTATCGCTACTAGTTGTGTGCTACTCATGTGATGTTATTAAAGTAGTCTATTCCTCCTTCATAGTGTAATGTGGACAGTGTGTGCACTATGTTAGTTCTTGGTTTATCTTGCAAAGATCTATTATGCTCTAAGGTTACTTAAACATGAATATCGAATGTTGTGGAGCTTGTTAACTCCGGCATTGAGGGTTCGTGTAATCCTACGCAACGAATGATGTTCATTATCAAACAAGAGTGTATGTAGCACATATGAGAAGAAGTATTTATTATGCGATCAATGTTGAGAGTGTCCACTAGTGAAAGTATGATCCCTAGGCCTTGTTTCCAATACTGCAAACACCGTTTACTTACTGTTCTGTTGCATGTTTACTCGCTGCCATATTTTATTCAGATTGCTATTACCACTCATATACATCCATATTACTTGTATTTCACTATCTCTTCGCCGAACTAGTGCACATATACATCTGACAAGTGTATTTGGTGTGTTGGGGACACAAGAGACTTCTTGCTTTGTGGTTGCAGGGTTGCTTGAGAGGGATATCTTTGACCTCTTCCTCCCTGAGTTCGATAAACCTTGGGTAATCCACTTAAAGGAAACTTGCTGTTGTTCTACAAACCTCTGCTCTTGGAGGCCCAACACTGTCTACAAGAATAGAAGCTCCCATAGACATCAGACGCTCCAAGTAAAATACATAAGATGTGACTGAATAAAAATATAGTTTCAATAGAAGAAACCTGATAAGTTGATGAAGAAGGGGATGCAGGGCATCCCCAAGCTTAGACTCTTGAGTCTTCTTGAAATATGCAGGGATGAACCACGGGGGCATCCCCAAGCTTAGGCTTTTCACTCTTCTTGATCATATATCACCCTCTTCTCTTGACCCTTGAAAACTTCCTCCACACCAAACTTTAAGCAAACTCATTAGAGGGTTAGTGCACAATAAAAAATTCACATGTTCAGAGCTGACACAATCATTCTTTACACTTCTGGACATTGCACAAAACTTCTGAAAGTTAATGGAACAAAGAAACCCATTCAACATAGCAAAAGCGGCAATGCGAAATAAAAGGCAGAATCTATCAAAAACAGAACAGTCCGTAAAGACGAATCTGAAAGGGGTACTTAACTTGCTCAAACGGAAAAACTCAAAACTAATGAAAGTTGCGTACATATCTGAGGATCACACACGTAAATTTGCAGATTTTTTGATTTTTTTACAGAGACTTCTGCGCGAATTCGTGACAGACAGCAATGCTGTTTCTGCGCAGCAATCCAAATCTAGCATCAACTTTATCATAGAGACTTTACTTGGCACAAAAACTTGATAAGGAGAGGTTGCTACAGTAGTAAACATCTTCCAAGACTCAACAAAACAAAAATTGCTGTAGTAAAATAAACACATGAGTTATCTCCCAAGAAGTTCTTTCTTTATAGCCATTAAGATGGGCTCAGCAATTTTAATGATGCTCTCGCAAGAAAGAAGAGTTGAAGCAAAAGAGAACATCAAGAAGCAAATTCAAAATATATTTAAGTCTAACCCACTTCCTATGAAAAGGAATCTTGTACACAAATATATTCATGAAGAACAAAGTGGCAAGCATAGAAAAGCAACACAAGTGCAATTTCAAGATTCTCAACATAAAGAGGGGAAACTTAATATTATTAAGATGCATATAACCATATTTCCCTCTCTCATAATAACTTTCAGTAGCATCATGAACAAACTCAACAATATAACTATCACATAAAACATTCTTGTCATGAGCCACATGCATAAAATAATTACTCTCCACATAAGCATAATCAATTTTATTAGTTGTAGTGGGAGCAAATTCAACAAAGTAACTATCATTATTATTCTCATCAAGTGTAGGAGGCATAGTATAATCATAATAAAATTTACTCTCCATAGTAGGCGGCACCAAAATACCACTATCATTATAATCATCATAAATAGGAGGCAAAGTATCATCAAAGAAAATTTTCTCCTCAATGCTTGGGGGACTAAAAATATCATGCTCATCAAAACCAGCTTCCCCAAGCTTAGAATTTTCCATATCATTAACAACAATGGTGTTCAAAGCGTTCATACTAATATCATTGCTACTAGCATGCAAATAAGATTCCATAGGTTTTTTAATTTTCGCAGCAAACAATCCATGTCTTAACTCAGGAAATAGAATAAGAAGCTCATTGTTACTTTCCATTATGCCTAACTAGTGTAAACAAGAAACCAAAAGATGCAATTGCAGGATCTAAAGGAAATAGCTTCGAGTACTTACAACGGCGCCGGAAAATAGCTTAGTAGCCGAGATCCGGAGTGTGAGTACCTTTTACCTTTCCTCCCCAGCAACGGCGCCAGAAAATAGCTTGATGTCTACGGGTGCTTCTATTCTTGTAGACAGTGTTGGGCCTCCAAGAGCAGAGGTTTGTAGAACAGCAGCAAGTTTTCCCTTAAGTGGATCACCCAAGGTTTATCGAACTCGGGGAGGAAGAGGTCAAAGATATCCCTCTCAAGCAACCCTGCAATCACAATGCAAGAAGTCTCTTGTGTCCCCAACACACCTAATACACTTGTCAGATGTATAGGTGCACTAGTTCGACGAAGAGATAGTAAAACACAGGTGGTATAGATGGTGGTAATATTGCAGAAAGTAAAGATGCAGTAAAACAGTAAACAAGCGGCGCCAGAAAATAGCTTGCTGGCGTGGGAAGCAATTCTTTGTGGTGGAAACAAGGCCTAGGGATCATACTTTCGCTAGTGGACACTCTCAACATTGATCACATAATAAATAAGTTCTCTTTCCTTTGTGCTACATATACTCTTGTTGGATGATGAACACCACTAATTGTGTAGGGCTACAAGAGCTCCCTCAAGCCGGAGTTAACAAGCGCCACAACATTCGATATTCATATTTAAGTAACCTTAGAGCATAATAGATCTTTGCAAAATAAACCAAGTACTAACATAGCATGCACACTGTCACCATCACACTATGAAGGAGGCATAGATCACATCAATACTATCATAGCGATAATCAACTCCATAACCTACAAGAGATTATGATCATAACCTACGACAAGAACTACACGATGCACACACTGTCACCATTACATCATGCAGGAGGAATAGACTACTTTAATAACATCACATGAGTAGCACATAGATAAATGGTGATACAAAACACATTGCAATCATAAAGGGATATAAATAAGCACTTCACTATGCCATTCATAACAGTGAATAAGTATTCTGTGAAATATAGCCTAAGAGACCCACACGGTGCACACACTGTCACCTTTACACACGTGGGACAAGGAGTCTCCGGAGATCACATAAGTAAAACCCACTTGACTAGCATAATGACATCTAGATTACAAGCATCATCATATGAATCTCAATCATGTAAGGCAGCTCATGAGATTATTGTATTGAAGTACATAGGAGAGAGATGAACCACATAGCTACCGGTACAGCCCCGAGCCTCGATGGAGAACTACTCCCTCCTCATGGGAGACAGAGCGGTGATGAAGATGGCGGTGGTGTCGATGGAGGAGCCTTCCGGGGCACTTCCCCGTCCGGCGTGTCGAACAGAGACTCCTGTCCCCCAGATCTTGGCTTCGATGGCGGCGGCTCTGGAACTTTTCTCGTACCGTGGCTTATTCGTATCGAGGTTTTAGGTCAGGGACCCTTAAATAGGCGAAGAGGCGGAGTCGGAAGGCTGACGGGGCCACCACACAATAGGGCGGCGCGCCTGGCTCCTTGGCCGCGCCGCCACCATGTGTGGGCCCCCTGTGGCCCTCCTCTGGGGGCTCTCGGGTGTTCTGGAAGCTCCCGGAATTCTAAGATGCTGGGCGTTGATTTCGTCCGATTCCGAGAATATTTCCTTACTAGGATTTCTGAAACCAAAAACAGCAAACAGAACGGCACTTCAGCATCTCGTCAATAGGTTAGTTCCGGAAAATGCTTCAAAACGATATAAAGTGTGAACAAAACATGTAGGTATTGTCATAAAACAAGCATGGGACATCAGAAATTATGGATACGTTGGAGACGTATCAGGGGGGCCCATGGTGGCCCCTTGATGTCTACGGGTGCTTCTATTCTTGTAGACAGTGTTGGGCCTCCAAGAGCAGAGGTTTGTAGAACAGCAGCAAGTTTCCCTTAAGTGGATTACCCAAGGTTTATCGAACTCAGGGAGGAAGAGGTCAAAGATATCCCTCTCATGCAACCCTGCAACCACAAAGCAAGAAGTCTCTTATGTCCCCAACACACCTAATATGTGTACTAGTTCGGCGAAGAGATAGTGAAATACAGGTGGTATGAATAAGTATGAGCAGTAGTACGGCGCCAGAAAATAGCTCGCTGGCGTGCAGTTGATGGTAGTAATATTGTAGGAAGTAAACAAGCAGTAGTAACGCAGCAGTAGTAACGCAGTAAAACAGTAACAAGCAGCGATAGCAGTATTTAGGAACAAGGCCTAGGGATTAGACTTTCACTAGTGGACACTCTCAACATTGATCACATAACAGAATAGATAAATGCATACTCTACACTCTCTTGTTGGATGATGAACACATTGCGTAGGATTACACGAACCCTCAATGCCGGAGTTAACAAGCTCCACAATTCAATGTTCATATTTAAATAACCTTAGAGTGCAAGAAAGATCGAAACGACTAAACCAAGTACTAACATAGCATGCACACTGTCACCTTCATGCTTATGTAGGAGGAATAATACACATCAATACTATCATAGCAATAGTTAACTTCGCAATCTACAAGAGATCATGATCATAGCATAAACCAAGTACTAACACGGATGCACACACTGTCACCATTACACCGTGTAGGAGGAATAAAACTACTTTAATAACATTGCTAGAGTAGCACATAGATAAATTGTGATACAAAACACATTGCAATCATAAAGAGATATAAATAAGCACTTCACTATGCCATTCATAACAGTGAATAAGTATTCTGTGAAATATAGCCTAAGAGACCCACACGGTGCACACACTGTCACCTTTACACACGTGGGACAAGGAGTCTCCGGAGATCACATAAGTAAAACTCACTTGACTAGCATAATGACATCTAGATTACAAGCATCATCATATGAATCTCAATCATGTAAGGCAGCTCATGAGATTATTGTATTGAAGCACATAGGAGAGAGATGAACCACATAGCTACCGGTACAGCCCCGAGCCTCGATGGAGAACTACTCCCTCTTCATGGGAGCAGCAGCGGTGATGAAGATGGCGGTGGAGATGGCAGCGGTGTCGATGGAGAAGCCTTCCGGGGGCACTTCCCCGTCCGGCGGCGTGCCGGAACAGAGACTCCTGTCCCCCAGATCTTGGCTTCGCGATGGCGGCGGCTCTGGAAGGTTTTCCGTATCGTGGCTCTCTCCGTAAGGGTTTTCGATGCAGGGGCTTTATATAGGCGAAAGGGCAGCCTCGGAGGGGGCCTGGGGCCACCACACCATGGGCGGTGCGGCCCCCCTCGCGCCGCTGTGGTGTGGGGCCCCCAGGGCTTCCCTCTGGCGGCTCTCGGGTGTTGGATGGTTCCTGGAAAAATAGGAACCTGGGCGTTGATTTCGTCCGATTCGAGAATATTTCGTTACTAGGATTTCTGAAACCAAAAACAGCAGAAAACAGGAACTGGCACTTCGGCATCTTGTTAATAGGTTAGTTCCAGAAAATGCATAATAATGACATAAAGTGTGCATAAAACATGTAGGTATCATCAATAAAGTAGCATGGAACATAAGAAATTATCGATACGTTGGAGACGTATCAGCATCCCCAAGCTTAGTTCTGCTCGTCCCGAGCAGGTAAAACGATAACAAAGATAATTTCTGAGGTGACATGCTACCAACATAATCTTAATCATACTATTGTAAAGCATATGAGATGAATGCAGCGATTCGAAGCAATGTTAATGCAATGAGTAAACAACTGAATCATAAAGCAAAGACTTTTCATGAATAGTACTTCAAGACAGGCATCAATAAGTCTTGCATAAGAGTTAACTCATAAAGCAATAATTTAAAGTAAAGGTATTGAAGCAACACATAGGAAGATTAAGTTTCAGCGGTTGCTTTCAACTTATAACATGTATATCTCATGGATATTGTCAACATAAAGTAATATAACAAGTGCAATATGCAAGTATGTAAGAATCAATGCACAGTTCACACAAGTGTTTGCTTCTTGAGGTGGAGGGAGATAGGTAAACTGACTCAACATAAAAGTAAAAGAATGGTCCTTCAAAGAGGAAAGCATCGATTGCTGTATTTGTGCTAGAGCTTTTATTTTGAAAACATGAAACAATTTTGTCAACGGTAGTAATAAAGCATATGAGTTATGTAAATTATATCTTACAAGTTGCAAGCCTCATGCATAGTATACTAATAGTGCCCGCACCTTGTCCTACTTAGCTTGGACTACCGGATCTTTGCATGCCATGTTTCAACCAAGTGTCACAAAGGGGTACCTCCATGCCGCCTGTACAAAGGTCTAAGGAGAATGCTCGCATTTTGGATTTCTCGCTTTTGATTATTCTCAACTTAGACATCCATACCGGGACAACATGGACAACAGATGATGGACTCCTCTTAAATGCATAAGCATGTAGCAACAATTATTATTCTCATATGAGATTGAGGATATATGTCCAAAACTGAAACTTCAACCATGATTCATGGCTTTAGTTAGCGGCCCAATGTTCTTCTCTAACAATTTTGCATGCTCCAACCACTAAAATGATAGATCCTTCAGACAAGACGGACATGCATAGCAACTCACATGATATTCAACAATAGTTGATGGCGTTCCCCAGAAGCATGGTTATCGCACAACAAGCAACTTAATAAAAGATAAAGTGCATAAGTACATATTCAATACTACGATAGTTTTTAAGGCTATTTTGTCCCATGAGCTATATATTGCAAAGGTGAATGATAGAATTTTAAAGGTAGCACTCAATCAATTTACTTTGGAATGGCGGAGAAATACCATGTAGTAGGTAGGTATAGTGGACACAAATGGCATAGTAGTTGGCTCAAGGATTTTGGATGCATGAGAAGTATTCCCTCTCTATACAAGGTTTAGGCTAGCAAGGTTATTTGAAGCAAACTCAAGTATAAAATGGTGCAGCAAGACTCACATATAAACATATTGTAAGCATTATAAGACTTTACATCATCTCCTTGTTGTTCAAACACCTCAACCAGAAAATATCTAGACTTAGAGAGACCAATCATGCAAACCAAATTTTAACAAGCTCTATGTAATTATTCATTAATGGGTACAAGGTACATGATGCAAGAGCTTAAACAAGATCTATATGAGCACAACAATTGCCAAGTATCACATTATTCAAGACATTACACCAATTACTACATGTAGCATTTCCCGTTTCCAATCATATAACAATTAACGAAGCAGAAACTTCGCCATGAATATTATGAGCTAAGAACACATGTGTTCATACGAACCAGCGGAGCGTGTCTCTCTCCCACACAAGGATGAACTTATTCAGAGAACTAAGATAACAAAACAAAAACAAAAATAAAAGCACACAGACGCTCCAAGTAAAGTACATAAGATGTGATTGAATAAAAATATAGTTTCAGGGGAGGAACCTGATGATGTTGTCGATGAAGAAGGGGATGCCTTGGGCATCCCCAAGCTTAGACGCTTGAGTCTTCTTAAAATATGCAGGGGTGAACCACGGGGGCATCCCCAAGCTTAGAGCTTTCACTCCTCTTGATCATAGTATATCATACTCCTCTCTTGACCCTTGAAAACTTCCTTCACACCAAACTTCAAGCAAACTCATTAGAGGGTTAGTGCACAATTAATAATTCACACATTCAGAGGTGACACAATCATTCTTTACACTTCTGGACATTGCATAAAGCTACTGAACATTAATGGATCAAAGAAATAAATCCAACATAGCAAAAGAGGCAATGCGAAATAAAAGGCAGAATCTGTCAAAAACAGAACAGTCCGTAAAGACGAATTTTAAAATGGCACCAGACTTGCTCAAACGGAAAAACTCAAAACTAATGAAAGTTGCGTACATATCTGAGGATCACGCTCGTAAATTGGCAGATTTTTCGAATTTTCTACAGAGAATTGTGCCAGAATTCGTGACAGACAGCAATGCTGTTTCTGCGCAGCGATCCCAAATATAACATCAACTTTAACATAGAAACTTTACTTGGCACAAAAACATGATAAGGAGAGGTTGCTACAGTAGTAAACAACTTCCAAGACTCAACAAAACAAAAAGTGCTGTAGTAAAATAAACACATGGGTTATCTCCCAAGAAGTTCTTTCTTTATAGCCATTAAGATGGGCTCAGCAGTTTTAATGATGCACTCGCAAGAAATAGTATTTGAAGCAAAAGAGAGCATCAAGAAGCAAATTCAAAACACATTTAAGTCTAACATGCTTCCTATGCATAGGAATCTTGTAAATAAACAAGTTCATGAAGAGCAAAGTAACAAGCATAGGAAGATAAAACAAGTGTAGCTTCAAAAATTTCAGCACATAGAGAGGTGTTTTAGTAACATGAAAATTTTTACAACCATATTTTCCTCTCTCATAATAACTTTCAGTAGCATCATGAGCAAACTCAACAATATAACTATCACTTAAAGCATTCTTATCATGAGTCTCATGCATAAAATAATTACTACTCCCAACATAAGCATAGTCATTCTTATTAATTGTAGTGGGAGCAAATTCAACAAAGTAGCTATCAAATATAGGAGGTATAGTATCATCAAAGTAAATTTTCTCCTCAATGCTTGGGGGACTAAAAATATCATGCTCATCAAAGCCAGCTTCCCCAAGCTTAGAATTTTCCATAGCATTAGCAACAATAGTGTTCAAAGCATTCATATTAATATGTTCCATGGGTTTTTTAATTTTCGCATCAAACCATCCATGTCTTAAATCAGGAAATAGAATAAGAAGCTCATTGTTGTCCATTATGCCTAACTAGTGTAAACAAGAAACCAAATGTCGCAATTGCAGAGTCTAAAGGAAATAGCTTCGAGTACTTACAACGGCGCCGGAAAATACTTAGTTACCGAGACCGAAGTATGAGTGCCTTTTACCTTTCCTCCCCGGCAACGGCGCCAGAAAAGTGCTTGATGTCTACGGGTGCTTCTATTCTTGTAGACAGTGTTGGGCCTCC
This sequence comes from Lolium multiflorum, assembly GCA_030979885.1. Classification (NCBI taxonomy): domain Eukaryota; kingdom Viridiplantae; phylum Streptophyta; class Magnoliopsida; order Poales; family Poaceae; genus Lolium; species Lolium multiflorum. The sequence continues at coordinate 343,064,182 of CM061749.1, forward strand.
AAGAGCAGAGGTTTGTAGAACAGCAACAAGTTTCCCTTAAGTGGATTACCCAAGGTTTATCGAACTCGGGGAGGAAGAGGTCAAAGATATCCCTCTCATGCAACCCCGCAACCACAAAGCAAGAAGTCTCTTGTGTCCCCAACACACCTAATAGGTGTACTAGTTCGGCGAAGAGATAGTGAAATACAGGTGGTATGAATAAGTATGAGCAGTAGTACGGCGCCAGAAAATAGCTCGCTGGCGTGCAGTTGATGGTAGTAATATTGTAGGAAGTAAACAAGCAGTAGTAACGCAGCAGTAGTAACGCAGTAAAACAGTAAACAAGCAGCGATAGCAGTATTTAGGAACAAGGCCTAGGGATTAGACTTTCACTAGTGGACACTCTCAACATTGATCACATAACAGAATAGATAAATGCATACTCTACACTCTCTTGTTGGATGATGAACACATTGCGTAGGATTACACGAACCCTCAATGCCGGAGTTAACAAGCTCCACAATTCAATGTTCATATTTAAATAACCTTAGAGTGCAAGAAAGATCGAAACGACTAAACCAAGTACTAACATAGCATGCACACTGTCACCTTCATGCTTATGTAGGAGGAATAATACACATCAATACTATCATAGCAATAGTTAACTTCGCAATCTACAAGAGATCATGATCATAGCATAAACCAAGTACTAACACGGATGCACACACTGTCACCATTACACCGTGTAGGAGGAATAAAACTACTTTAATAACATTGCTAGAGTAGCACATAGATAAATTGTGATACAAAACACATTGCAATCATAAAGAGATATAAATAAGCACTTCACTATGCCATTCATAACAGTGAATAAGTATTCTGTGAAATATAGCCTAAGAGACCCACACGGTGCACACACTGTCACCTTTACACACGTGGGACAAGGAGTCTCCGGAGATCACATAAGTAAAACTCACTTGACTAGCATAATGACATCTAGATTATAAGCATCATCATATGAATCTCAATCATGTAAGGCAGCTCATGAGATTATTGTATTGAAGCACATAGGAGAGAGATGAACCACATAGCTACCGGTACAGCCCCGAGCCTCGATGGAGAACTACTCCCTCTTCATGGGAGCAGCAGCGGTGATGAAGATGGCGGTGGAGATGGCAGCGGTGTCGATGGAGAAGCCTTCCGGGGCACTTCCCCGTCCGGCGGCGTGCCGGAACAGAGACTCTGTCCCCCGATCTTGGCTTCGCGATGGCGGCGGCTCGGAAGGTTTTCCGTATCGTGGCTCTCTCCGTAAGGGTTTTCGATGCAGGGGCTTTATATAGGCGAAAGGGCAGCCTCGGAGGGGCAGGGCCACCACACCATAGGCGGCGCGGCCCCCCGCCGCCGTGGTGTGTGGGCCCCCCTTCCTCCTGGCGGCTCTCGGGTGTTGGATGGTTCCGGGAAAAATAGGAACCTGGGCATTGATTTCGTCCGATTCGAGAATATTTCGTTACTAGGATTTCTGAAACCAAAAACAGCAGAAAACGGAACTGGCACTTCGGCATCTTGTTAATAGGTTAGTTCCAGAAAATGCATAATAATGACATAAAGTGTGCATAAAACATGTAGGTATCATCAATAAAGTAGCATGGAACATAAGAAATTATCGATACGTTGGAGACGTATCACCCCTCTCGGCTCCTCCTTTTGGCTCCCTTCATCATCTGGAAAAATAGGATTTTCCGTATAATTTCCGTCAATTGTTGATCTTCCGAAATATGGTGTCCTGACGGTGCTTTTTCCAGCAGAATCCTGACTCCGGTGAATAATTCTCCAATGATCACGAAACATGCAAAATAGATGAAATAACATAAGTATCATCTCTAAATATGAAACATATCAATGAATAACAGCAAATTATGATATAAAATAGTGATGCAAAATGGACGTATCATGGACCCCGGTCCATTCTTTTACATCTGAATACAATCAACTGCAATCATTGTTCTTTACTGTTCTTTGCAAACAAACATCGTCTTCCACTCGATACGTTTAATCCTTTGTTTTCAGCAAGTCGGTGAGATTGACAACCTCACTGTTACGTTGGGGCAAAGTATCTTGATTGTGTTGTGCAGGTTCCACGTTGGCGCCGGTTTCACTGGTGTTGCGTCGCACTACACTCCTCCACCAACAACCTTCACGTGCTTCTTGGATCCTACTGGTTCGATAACCTTGGTTTCATACTGAGGGAAACTTGCTTCTATACGCATCATACCTTCCACTTGGGGTTCCCAATGGACGTGTGCTTCGCGCGTATCAGTAAGCAAAAGGTTGGGAGGAGTGTCATCAATAATGAAACTAAAATACATGTGTAAACAAAAGAGAAGAGGGATGATCTACCTTGCTGGTAGAGATAACGTCCTTCATGGGAGCCACTCTTGAAAGTCTGGTTGATAAGGTAGTTAGAGTACCCGCTACCATTCGTTGACAACAACAAACACCTCTCAAAACTTTACTTTTATGCTCTCTATATGATTTCAAAACTTAAAAGCTCTAGCACATGATTTAATCCCTGCTTCCCTCTGCGAAGGGCCTTTCTTTTACTTTATGTTGAGTCAGTTTACCTACTTCCTTCCATCTTAGAAGCAAACACTTGTGTCAACTGTGCATTGATTCTTACATACTTGCTTATTTGCATTCATCATATTACTTTGTGTTGACAATTATCCATGAGATATGCATGTTGAAAGTTGAAAGCAACTGCTGAAACTTATATCTTCCTTTGTGTTGCTTCGATGCCTTTACTTTGAATCTATTGCTTTATGGGTTAACTCTTATGCAAGACTTTTGATGCTTGTCTTGAAAGTACTATTCATGAAAAGTTTTGCTATATGTTATCTATTTGTTAGCAAATATAGATCGTTGCCTTGAGTCACTTCATTCATCTCATGTGCTTTGCAATAGTATGATTAAGATTATGTTGGTAGCATGTCACTTCAGAAATTATTCTTTTTATCGTTTACCTACTCGAGGGCGAGCAGGAACTAATGCTTGATACGTCTCCAACGTATCTATAATTTCTGATGTTCCATGCTAGTTTTATGACAATACCTACATGTTTTGCTCACACTTTATAATAATTTCATGCATTTTCCAGAACTAACCTATTGATACGTCTCCAACGTATCTATAATTTCTGATGTTCCATGCTTTTTTATGATGATACGCACATGTTTTATACACACTTTATATCGTTTTGATGCATTTTCCAGAGCACCGAAGAGGGGCCAGAGGGGAGCCAGGGGGCCACCCCAAAGGCGGCGCGGCCAAGGGGGGCGCCCCCCTGTGTGGGCCCCCCAGGGGCCCTCCGACTCCGCCTCTTCGCCCATATAAGCCTTCGTGACCTAAAACTTAGAGGGGAATAAGCCACGGGACGAGAAAAGTTACGCAGCCGCCGCCATCGCGAAGTCAAGTTCGGGGGACAGAAGTCTCTGTTCCGGCACGCCGCCTGGACGGGGAATTGCCCCCGGAATCCATCTCCATCAACACCACCGCCATCTTCATCGTCGTTGCTGTCTCCCATGATGAGAAGGGAGTAGTTCTCCCTTGAGGCTGAGGGCTCTACCGGTAGCTATGTGGTTCATCTCTCTCCCATGTACTTCAATACAATGATCTCATGAGCTGCCTTACATGATTGAGATTCATATGATGAGCTTTGTAATCTAGATGTCATATGCTATTCAAGTGCTTAATTATGTGAACTTTGGGGTTACTGTGACCTCGGTGTAATGGTGACAGTGTGTGCGCCGTGTGTAACTCCCTTATGAATTGTGGTGTGTTAGTACCTCCTATGAATGCTCACGGTGACGGTGTGGGGTGTTTATTAGTACTTGGGAATACGCCTTTGAGGTGTGCTTTTGCACACTTGCCCAATGAATTTGAGTTCTCTATCCAATAAGAGAGTAGTATGATGAAGTGCTTATATTTATATTCAATTATGATTGCAATGTTGAGAGTGTCCACTAGTGAAAGTATGATCCCTAGGCCTTGTTTCTAAGCATTGAAACACCGTTTATTTACTGTTCTACTGCATGTTTACTTGCTGCCATATTTATTTCAGATTGTTATTACCACTCATACTCATCCATATCACTTGCATCTTACTATCTCTTCGCCGAACTAGTGCGCCTATACATCTGACAAGTGTATTAGTTGTGTTGGGGACTGATGTCTACGGGCGCTTCTATTCTTGTAGACAGTGTTGGGCCTCCAAGAGCAGAGGTTTGTAGAACAGCAGCAAGTTTTCCTTTAAGTGGATCACCCAAGGTTTATCGAACTCAGGGAGGAAGAGGTCAAAGATATCCCTCTCAAGCAACCCTGCAATCACGATACAAGAAGTCTCTTGTGTCCCCAACACACCTAATACACTTGTCAGATGTATAGGTGCACTAGTTCGGCGAAGAGATAGTGAAATAAAAGTAGTATGGATGTATATGAGTGGTAATAGCAATCTGAATAAAATATGGCAGCGAGTAAACATGCAACAGAACAGTAAATAAACGGTGTTTTCAGTATTGGAAACAAGGCCTAGGGATCATACTTTCACTAGTGGACACTCTCAACATTGATCGCATAATAAATAAATAACTTCTCTCATTTGTGCTACATACACTCTTGTTTGATAATGAACACCATTCGTTGCGTAGGATTACACGAACCCTCAATGCCGGAGTTAACAAGCTCCACAACATTCGATATTCATGTTTAAGTAACCTTAGAGCATAATAGATCTTTGCAAAATAGACCGAGTACTAACATAGCATACACACTGTCACCTTTACACTATGAAGGGGGAATAAATCACATCAATACTATCATAGCGATAATCAACTCCATAACCTACAAGAGATTATGATCATAATCTACGACAAGAACCACACGATGCACACACTGTCACCATTACACCATGCAGGAGGAATAGACTACTTTAATAACATCACAAGAGTAGCACATAGACTAGTAGCGATACAAAACACATTGCAATCATAAAGGGATATAAATAAGCACTTCACTATGCCATTCATAACAGTGAATAAGTATTCTGTGAAATATAGCCTAAGAGACCCACACGGTGCACACACTGTCACCTTTACACACGTGGGACAAGGAGTCTCCGGAGATCACATAAGTAAAACCCACTTGACTAGCATAATGACATCTAGATTACAAGCATCATCATATGAATCTCAATCATGTAAGGCAGCTCATGAGATTATTGTATTGAAGTACATAGGAGAGAGATGAACCACATAGCTACCGGTACAGCCCCGAGCCTCGATGGAGAACTACTCCCTCCTCATGGGAGCAGCAGCGGTGATGAAGATGGCGGTGGAGATGGCAGCGGTGTCGATGGAGAAGCCTTCCGGGGGCACTTCCCCGTCCCGGCCGTGCCGGAATAGAGACTCCTGTCCCAGATCTTGGCTTCGCGATGGCGGCGGCTGGAACTTTTCTCGTACCGTGGCTTATTTGTCTCGGGGTTTTAGGTCAGGGACCTTTAAATAGGCGAAGAGGCGGAGTCGGAAGGTCAACGAGGCGACGACACAACAGGGGGCCGCGGGCCCCCCCTTGGCCGCGCCAGGGTAGTGTCCGTGGGCTGTGGCCCCCTCCGGCTCTCTCGGGTGTTCCGGAAGCCTCCGTGAAAATAGGGCGGGCGTTTATTTCGTCCGATTCCGAGAATATTTCCTTACTAGGATTTCTGAAACCAAAAACAGCAGAAAACAGAACTGGCACTTCGGCATCTCGTCAATAGGTTAGTTCCGGAAAATGCATCAAAACGATATAAAGTGTGAACAAAACATGTAGGTATTGTCATAAAACAAGCATGGAACATCAGAAATTATAGATACGTTGGAGACGTATCAGGACACAAAGACTTCCTGTATCTTAATTGCAGGGTTGCTTGAGAGGACTATCTTTGACCTCTACCTCCTGAGTTCGATAAACCTTGGGTGATTCACTTAAGGGAAACTTGTTGTTGTTCTACAAACCTCTGCTCTTGGAGGCCCAACACTGTCTACAAGAATAGAAGCACACGTAGACATCAAGCTATTTTCTGGCGCCGTTGCCGGGGAGGTAAGGTAAAAGGTATTCACATCCTCCGACTACTAAGCTATTTCCTAGCACTGTTGCCGGTGTGTGAGTGCTCGAAGGTATCTCCTTTAGATTCTGCAATTAAATCTTTTTGTTTCTTGTTTTTATTTTCACTAGTTAGGCATAATGGAAAACAACAGTGAGCTTTTTAATCTATTTCCTGAGTTAAGACATGAATTGTGTGATGCGAAAATTAAAAAACCTATGGAACCTTATTTGCATGCTAGTAGCAATGTTATTAGTATGAACGCAATTACTGCTAATGCTATGGAGAAGTCTAAGCTTGGGGAAGCTAGTTTTTATGATCTTTTTAGCTTCCCATCTTTAGGGGAGAAAATTTGCTCTGATAATACTTTATCTCCCATATGCGATAACTCTAATGATGCTTGTGATATTTTAAATCCACCTACTGAAAGTATTCCTTTCAAGATACCCATGAAAATTATTGAACGTGTTATGGATAACCGCTATGAAGGGGATGGAACTGTCCATCCTGGAGATCATTTACTATTTTTGCATGAATTATGCGGGTTATTCAAGTGTGCAGGTATCTCTATGGATGAAGTGAGGAAGAAACTATTCTCTATATCGCTGTCCGGTAAAGCGGCGCATTGGTATAAATTGCTGAAGAATAGGGCATTCTCTTGATTGGAAGGATATTGTGCCTCTCTTTTATTCTAAATTTTATCCTCCTCATGAAGTGCATATTGATAGGAATTACATTTATAACTTTTATCCTCGTGATGGAGAGAGTATTTCCCAAGCATGGGGGAGATTGAAGTCACTAATGCTCAAATGTCCCATTCATGAGCTCCCCCGTAATGTTATTATTAATAATTTTTATGCAAGGCTTTCAGGACATCACAAGGACTATCTAGATGCCTGTTTGGAGGGATCTTTCACAAGCAAGGAGGTTGAAGCTAGATGGGATCTTCTTGAAAGAATTCAAAGCAATACTGAAGATTGGGAGAACGACAAAGGTAGAGAGTCAGGTATAAATTATGATTATGAATGCATTGAAACTTTTATGGATACTGATAAAATTCGAAATATGAGTGCTACTTATGGTCTTGACTCTCAAGTTGTTGCAAATATTTATAAAGCTTTTGCTTCTCATTTTGAATTGCCTAGGAAGAATTTTGATAAGTATCATGAACCTTTTAAAGACACTTGCATGAAGGATGAAACTGTTATTAATGATTGCAATGAACATGTTCAAACTTCTGAAAATGCTATTTCCTATAAGCATGTTAATTTTTGTGGAATGCATAGACCTTGTGGAATTAATCAAATCGAAGATGAATATTGTATCCATCATAGGAATGAAAAAACTAGAAAGTGGTCTAGGGCTCTAGATGATCTTGGTGAAAAAGTGTGTGCCCTCTATCCTTTTATTTGTGAACTTTGCCATAGAGTGGGTCATTTTAATTTTCAATGCTCCTCCAATGATAATTCGAACCCCATGAGTGCTGCAAATTTGTATTGTGATGATGAAATTACTCCTAATCAGCATGATGAACTTACCTTATTTTTGAAGTGTGAAGAGTTATCAAGAAAATTTTCTTTGTTAGATATTAACGATCTTGATATTGATGATGTCCTGCATGGGTGTCTTTCTTATTGCATTAATAATTGCCATACAAATACTTACATACAGAATATTTTAGAAGATGACACTTTGCCAAAATATGATAGGACCGCTGTGTGTTTTAAACTTATTAATGAAAAGGAGGAATCCTCCCAAGTTTCTTCTATTGTTTCTGGAAATAAATCAGGTTATGTGGAGAAGCCTCCCTTCAAGCCTCTTCCTCCTAAAGAAGGGAACAAGAAGAGGGGAAATAAAAAGAAAGAGGTAACGGCATATCCCCGCGTGTATGAGGTAACGATAGGTAACCGTAAGTATGTTGCTCCTAATGATTATTATGATAATGAATCTAAGTACAATGATCTTCCTATGCCCTTTACCTACATTAGTGATCATGATTTGAAAGAGCACACTACTTTTGATATTGAAAATCTCTGGAAAACTAATTCTGAAAATGATGATGTTAATAATTGCCATAGTATCAGTGTTATCCATGCTTCCTACCATAATGATATAGAAAGCTCTAAGCTTGGGGATGAGGTGTTTGAAAATCCTTTTGCTACTGATCATTATATGTTTGATACATCTCCTTCTAGTAACAATGATGGTATGGTCACAGATGAACATACTGTGAAAGATAACTATTCTATTTCTTATGATGACACTATGCCTCCAATCTTTGATGATTATTATAAAGAATGCTATGATATAGGTTATAACTATCCTTATGAAACTTGTCATAGTTATGATTGGATTGCCAAAAACAATTCCCTTAGTATGCAACTTGTTTACCATGTTCAAATTCTTGATAATGATCCTGCTCCAATTACTATTAATGAGAAGAATTCTTCTTATGCCAAAATTAATGATACTTTTATGCATATGAACCATGATAAGAATGTTTTAAGTGATGGTTATATTGTGGATTTCATCAATGATGCTACTGAAAGTTATTATGAGAGAGGGAAACATGGTTATATGCATCTTAATAATATTAAGTTTCCCCTCTTTATGTTGAGAATCTTGAAGTTACTCATGTTTTATCCTCTTATGCTTGTCACTTTGTTCTTCATGAATTTATTTGTGTACAAGATTCCTTTTCATAGGAAGAGGGTTAGGCTTAAATTTGTTTCTGTTATCACCAGAATTTGACCAAGCTAGAGGTGGGCCGCGATCAAGATGGACTTGAAGATATACATATAGAAGAGATATGTGAATCGGCCTTATTTACCAAGTTTGGGCTAGCTAGCCCGTGTATCTTAGTTTAGAAATTAGAGTTTGTCTCGTGCACGGTTTAGTGCACGCCCACATTAGAAAGTCCCCTGGACTATAAATATGTACCTAGGGTTTATGGAATAAACAACAACCAACGTTCAACACAAACCAATCTCGGCGCATCGCCAACTCCTTCGTCTCGAGGGTTCCTCCGGTAAGCACCATGCTGCCTAGATCGCATCTCGCGATCTAGGCAGCACGAGCCTGCCTAGTTGTTCATGCGTTGCTCGTACTGAAGCCTTTTTGATGGCGAGCAACGTAGTTATCATAGATGTGTTAGGGTTAGCATTGTTCCTAGTATCATATGCTGTCGTAGTGCAACCCTTGCGCATCTAGCCGTCCCTGTACCTCATCATGGGTGCAGGGGCGGCACCCCGCTTGATCGTTATTTAGTAGATCTGATCCGTTACGGTCGCTCCTTGATTTATCAAGGATTAGTTTAATATCTGCAATAGTTAGGCCTTACAAAGGGTTGGAGGATCCAGCGGCATGCAGGGTGTAGTTTGCTGCCCCTAGACAGGACGTTCCGAGGATCAACCTAGTGTTGGTTTTTAGGCCTTGTCTAGGGCTGGCTTACGTTTACCGTGCGTGAGCGCGAGGCCCAATCGTGAGTAGGATGATCCGATTATGCGGTGAAAACCCCAGATCGTCGTGGATCTCATATGCTTTATCATGATCAAGCAGGACCACCATATATTCGGCCACCTCGGACGAATCATGGGTGAATCGGCTCCATGAGCCGATTCACAGGACAACCTGAGAGCCGATCGAGGCTCGTATTTAACGTGTACGTGTGTGCCCTGCAGGAAACTAAGCGAGGCATCATCCACACCTTCCTGACCAGGTATAGGTCAGGTGGCACGCCCTTGCAACCCGCATCGGCGCGCGACCAGGAGGCTTTGCGGGCCGTCGCTCTGAGGGACTGGGGCCAGCCGCAGCCCTAGTCGTTCCCGGCTCTACGGTGTTGACCAGTCACTGCCCGCCGGTGGGTTTCTGACGTCAACACATTCTGGCACGCCCGGTGGGACAATCTTCAACATCGAACACCATGCCATCTTCATCAGAAGTGGCAGAAGAAACTCCGGTCACGTACGGGGAGCTCACTGGCGAGCTCAAGAAGAAGTACGACGAGGTCAAGTCTGCCCTCGAAGCCGACCTAATCGGCTCTTTCCACAGGACCCGCTCCCACGGCATCAGATGGAAGGGGTTCACACCTGAAGGCGCGCTTGATGGAGTGGACCTGTCCACCCCGTCAGAGGAACGCACCAGGTCGCTGCGTCAGGAGATAAACTTCATGGTGGCTCATTCGCTGCACCGCCATTCTGAGAGCCTGGTGAACACGTTGGAGCGCGTCGCGCTGCGCGTGATCCAGGAGATCATGAGCCATCAGTACTCTCCGTCAGGACCAGCCCTAGGGACTCATCAAGGGGAGTTGCTACTCCAGTCCCGTCCACCGCTGCCGTTCGCGTTGGCAGCGCCCGAAGCGCCGAACTCATCGGCCTATGTCGTCTACAAGATTGGTGGTGACCCCAGTGATTACCAATTTCTACAGGACGCGCCCAAGGAGATCCCGCACGGATACGCATGCGCATACGTGCCAGACTGCAGCACCTGGGCACCCTCGAACCAGGTCGCTATAGCAGGGACTTCTGGGGCAACAGGAGGAACGTCGGAGACAGACCCTGAGAAGCAAACGTGGCTAGCTAAATACGCCACCCCGACAAAACTCCCGAGCCCAGCTCCTGCAGTTGGCTCAGAACCAGAGAAACAGGCATGGCTGGTTAAGTACGCCACTCCGACGAATCTTCAGGGTTCGGCACCTGCAGCCATCACCGCGGATCAAATTTGTACGATCCTGAAAGATCAGTTCGGCATGATGCCGAAAAGAAAGGCGATCGGCTATACCAAGCCGTACCCCAACGAGTACGAATTGATCCCGCTACCACCCAAATATCGGCTCCCGGACTTCACAAAGTTCAGCGGATCAGATGGCTCCAGCTCCATCGAGCATGTGAGCCGATATTTGGCACAGCTGGGCATGATCTCAGCGTCAGACGAGCTGCGCGTGAGGTACTTCTCACAGTCCCTCACAGGATCGGCTTTCGGATGGTACACGTCGCTGCCACCGAACTCAATCCAGACCTGGAAGCAGCTGGAAGAACGGTTCCATGAGCAATATCACTCAGAGGCTTCCGAGGCTGGCATTGCCGATCTAGCACAAGTACGACAGAAGCGCGGAGAAACGGTGTCAGAATACATCCAGCGCTTCAGGACGTTAGGAACCGATGCTATTCGGTTCACGTAAGCGAAAAAGAAGCAGTCGAATTGGCGGTGGTGGGTCTATCATCATCGATCAAGGAAGTGGCCTCCCAGGCGGACTATCCTTCATTAGCACACATGGTGCAGAAGTTGTCAGCGTATGAACAACGCCACCCGGATATCTACCAAGATAAATTCAAGCGCGTGGTTACCATGGTTGACGCAGGCGAAGATGAAGGTCCTACGGGAGAGCGAGAGGTCGCAGTAGCTGAGTGGACTCGAGCTGCAGGCCCAGTAACCTGCAAATGGGTAAAGCCACCAGGGCCTCCAAGAGGGTTCGACTTCGACGTGACGAAAACCGAGCAGATTTTCGATCTCTTACTCGCGGAGAAGCACATAAAGATACCCGAAGGCCACAAGTTTCCTACGGTGCAAGAGCTGAACGGAAAGCCATACTGCAAGTGGCATAACACGTTCACCCACACCACCAACGACTGCAGGGTGTGGCGTCAGCAGATCCAAGTGGCGATAGAAAATGGGCGACTAATTTTCAACCAGTATGCCATGAAGGTCGACACACACCCCTTCCCCGCCGTCAACATGGTGGAGTTTACCCACCTTGGAGGGTGCCAGCCTGATTTCTCAGCCAACATCAGCATGGTAGAGCTTGGACACCGCTCTGAGAAGGACGGGGATGAGGACAGCTGCTCTCAGAGCAAGGACACTGAGGGGGCCGCTCCATGCGATCGGCTCCGTCAAGATGGCAAGCGCTACGTCACAGAGGGGGAAGTGAAGAACATAAGATACCAGCGACCCCTCTCTGATCACCTCCTCAACAAGTATGTTAGTCGATATGACCAACGCCGGCGATACAACGACAATGATGAAAGAGGTCGTCTGACCAGAAACGACGGAAGACATCGCCGGCATAATCATGATGAGGAGCGGCAGGAGCGCCACGGCAGGGAGCAGGACGATACGGACAGGCATTGGCACTGCCCCTTCTTCAGACACTGCTGGGATTCAGGAATGAGCCGATTACCAACAATCGGCAACTGCCCAGAATGCAACCGGAAAAAGAAGGAGACAGCCAACGTGTCTGTGTTCGAGCGCTTAGGGCCTCTCCCACCGCAAAACAGACGTGCTGAGACCCCTCTGTTGGAAGATCTCGAGGATTCAGAAGACGAAGGGGAATTCGAAGAAGACAGGTGCCACCGTCCAAGGTGGTGCCCTGACGGTCTCAGCCATTCACAAAAGCGCAGGGTTCAGCGATTGCGCGGGATGGAGGAAGCCGAAAGGATGTACTTGCATACGCTGAGGAAGGCGCGACCTGATCTGGCTGCGAAAGTCCAGAGGACCCTGGATGAGGAGGGACTGCCGCAAAGAAAAGAGTGGCGCCCCAAGCAAAAGAGAGCCGATGATGAAACATCGGCTGGCACAAACATGGTGTTCATTCGTCCGGCGGAGTGTAGTGCTCCACGATTACACAATGCACCCGACATGGACAACAGCAAGCGCACCAACGTGCTAAGGTCAGAGATTGGGCTGGTTTTATCCACCGACATGGACGAGTAGCAAGACTACGTCAATAAGCAACGTGGCGAGGCTGATCCTTGCGATCGGCCCTCCGAAACTGATGAAGGGATATTACAAAACCTTCACCGAGCAAGCAACGTGGAGGCCGATTCCAGCGATCGGCCAAAATTATCCTCACCATCCATTTTGTCTGGGATCAACGTTTGACCCAACAGGGACTACCTGAAGAGCCGATACCATCAATTCTCTTGACAGAATCGGCTCGGGGGGCACCTAGATGGATAAAACATGAGGATATGAGATAATACTAAGTATGGAGGCCAATACACAAATCGGCCTAAAATTTTTAAACATTTCACGGCCGATGCATGGCCATCGACTCAAGAGATACAATTGTTAACCAGAAGGTCAGCCCTAGTGAATTACGAAGAGAAGCCCCAATGAAAGAACTCCTCAAGAGAGTAGTTTAACAGCTCAGATCTTCTCTTCAAGAACAATGCTAAGGGCAGCTTGGGTGTCCAGATCAGGTTAAGGGTGGGTCGCATCAGATCCACCAAAGGAAGGGAGCCGATCTGACCTGCAAGGACGAAGAGGCGCACTGAGGAAACTCGGGGGGCAGCCCACCTTGAAGGCTCTCTGCAAGCCGATTTACGTGCAAATCGGCTGGCTCTGCATGATCAAGCCCAGGCTAATTCGGCTAAGTCTCGCCTCGAGTAAGGCTCGGGGGGCAGCAGGCCTGGTGGATGCTCTGTTTTTGCTCTGTTTAAAAGCCGATTGGGATACCAACGGCTGGTCCTTCATTGCAACCTTCTTCACAAATGATGATTATTGAAGAACATTATTAGGTTTGGTTGGGAAAGTTCAAAGGTTTCCCTGAAGATACTGCATTTTCTGCCAAATTTAGAAAATCATCGGTTGGAGAAGGGAAGGGCGAATCTTGAAGGACCGATACGGTGCTATCGGCTCATTATGCATTGGCAAAGGGGACGAATCGGCAAGGTCAGTGGGAGAGGAAATCGGCAAATCAAATTGGGGAAAAGTTCTTCATTAATAAGAAAGATTTCTTACATAGTAGAACTGATTGCCCTCGAAAGGGGATACATTGCCCCGCCTACTTCTACGGATCCTATGCTAAGGGCCCTATCTACGGGCCGTTGCTGCCCTCGTCGTCGCCGTCATCGCCGCTGTCGGCGCTGCTCCCGGCCGGCTCGTCGTCACTGCTCCAGCGGCCGCCGGCAGGACCTTCATTGTCCTCGTCCTCCTCGTCGTCGTCGTCGTCGCTGTCGAAGTCACTCAGATTTCCCGGCCAGGGGCAATGGCGCTTGGCCGGCGGCTCGTCGGGGGAGCTGTCGTCGTCGTCGTCCTCCTCTTCCTCCTCCTTCACCTCCTCGGAGGTGGCCCCATCCCAGGGGAAGTGATCATCCTCGCTTTCTTCCACCGCTTCCTTATCGGCAAGGAAGCGGAGATCGCTCTCCCCGTCAGTCAGGGACCTGTCGTCCTCTGACCAGATGGAGAAGTCATGGTCTGACTCCTCCCCGGCCGCAATGGCGCGGCGGATGTTGGCCGCGTGGACTTCTGCTGGGTTGTACTCCGGCGTCGGCTCGCGGGATGTGGAGGACTGGCTGGAAAGATCCGATGGAGCAGAGGAAGAAGAAGACATCGTGGCGCAGGAGGGCTTTTCGAGATGCTAATGCGAAGAAGATGCAGAGGAGAACTGTTCGTAGCAGTTAAATAAAAGGGGACATAATAGAAATTCAATGCCACAGCAGTTTCCGAGGAAGTGGTGCCAAAACTGTCAAATCGTGCGGAGAAGTTGAGAAGGCAAGTTGTCATGATGAGGGACTCTGCGACGGTTCTGCTCTGCCACGACATGACCCTACGAGAGAAAAGCATAATGATTTTGGAAATGTCATTTCCAAAACCAGGGGGGCATGTGTTATCACCAGAATTTGACCAAGCTAGAGGTGGGCCGCGATCAAGATGGACTTGAAGATATACATATAGAAGAGATATGTGAATCGGCCTTATTTACCAAGTTTGGGCTAGCTAGCCCGTGTATCTTAGTTTAGAAATTAGAGTTTGTCTCGTGCACGGTTTAGTGCACGCCCACATTAGAAAGTCCCCTGGACTATAAATATGTACCTAGGGTTTATGGAATAAACAACAACCAACGTTCAACACAAACCAATCTCGGCGCATCGCCAACTCCTTCGTCTCGAGGGTTCCTCCGGTAAGCACCATGCTGCCTAGATCGCATTCGCGATCTAGGCAGCACGAGCCTGCCTAGTTGTTCATGCGTTGCTCGTACTGAAGCCTTTTGATGGCGAGCAACGTAGTTATCATAGATGTGTTAGGGTTAGCATTGTTCCTAGTATCATATGCTGTCGTAGTGCAACCCTTGCGCATCTAGCCGTCCCTGTACCTCATCATGGGTGCAGGGGCGGCACCCCGCTTGATCGTTATTTAGTAGATCTGATCCGTTACGGTCCTTGATTTATCAAGGATTAGTTTAATATCTGCAATAGTTAGGCCTTACAAAGGGTTGGAGGATCCAGCGGCATGCAGGGTGTAGTTTGCTGCCCCTAGACAGGACGTTCCGAGGATCAACCTAGTGTTGGTTTTTAGGCCTTGTCTAGGGCTGGCTTACGTTTACCGTGCGTGAGCGCGAGGCCCAATCGTGAGTAGGATGATCCGATTATGCGGTGAAAACCCCAGATCGTCGTGGATCTCATATGCTTTATCATGATCAAGCAGGACCACCATATATTCGGCCACCTCGGACGAATCATGGGTGAATCGGCTCCATGAGCCGATTCACAGGACAACCTGAGAGCCGATCGAGGCTCGTATTTAACGTGTACGTGTGTGCCCTGCAGGAAACTAAGCGAGGCATCATCCACACCTTCCTGACCAGGTATAGGTCAGGTGGCACGCCTTGCAACCCGCATCGGCGCGCGACCAGAGGCTTTGCGGGCCGTCGCTCTGAGGGACCGGGCCAGCCGCAGCCCTAGTCGTTCCCGGCTCTACGGTGTTGACCAGTCACTGCCCGCCGGTGGGTTTCTGACGTCAACAGTTTCATACTTGCTTTTTGATGCTCTCTTTGCTTCAACTCTCATCCTTATGAGAGCATCATCATTAAAATTGCTGAGCCCATCTTAATGGCTATAAAGAAAGCATTTCTTGGGAGATAACCCATGTTTTATTTTACTACTGTATTGTTGAGTCTTGGAAATTGTTACTACTGTAGCAACCTCTCCTTATCATGTTTTTGTGCCAAGTAAAGTTTCTATGGTAAAGTTGATACTAGATTTGGATTACTGCGCAGAAACAGATTTGTTGTCTGTCACGAATTTACGTAGATCTCTCTGTAGAAAAATCAAAAAAATCTGCCAATTTACGTGCGTGATCCTCAGATATTTACGCAACTTTCATTAGTTTTGAGTTTTTCCGTCTGAGCAAGTTAAGTGCCCCTGGAAAATTCGTCTTTACGGACTGTTCTGTTTTGACAGATTCTGCCTTTTATTTCGCATTGCTTCTTTTGCTATGTCGAATGGATTTCTTTGTTCCATTAACTTTCAGTAGCTTTCTGCAATGTCCAGAAGTGTTAATGATTATGTCACCTCTGAATATATGAATTTTTGATTATGCACTAACCCTCTAATGAGTTTGCTTTAAGTTTGGTGTGGAGGAAGTTTTCAAGGCTCAAGAGAAGAGGATGATACAATATGATCAAGAAGAGTGAAAAGTCTAAGCTTGGGGTGCCCCCGTGGTTCATCCCTGCATATTTCAAGAAGATTCAAGCATCTAAGCTTGGGGATGCCCAAGGCATCCCCTTCTTCATCGACAACTTATCAGTCACTTCTAGTGAAACTATATTTTTATTCCGTCACATCTTATGTACTTTACTTGGAGCGTCTGTGTGCTTTTATTTTCGTTTGTTATTTTCATTCTCTTAATAAATCGGATCCTACCATGATTGTGTGGGAGAGAGACAAGCTCCGCTTTTTCAATTGAACACTTGTGTTCTTAGTTATGCTTTAATGTTCATGGCGAAGGCTGAAAATTGCTTCGTTAATTGCTATTTGGTTGGAAACAGAAAATGCTTCATATGGTCTTGAATAATTTGATACTTGGCAATTGTTTTGAGCTCAAATAGATCATGTTCATGTACTTTGCACCTATTAATGAAGAACTACTAGAGCTTGTTGAAATTTGGTTTGCATGATTGGTCTCTCTAAAGTCTAGATATTTTCTGGTGAGGTGTTTGAACAACAAGGAAGACAGTGTAGAGTCTTATAATGCTTGCAATATGTTCTTATGTAAGTTTTTCTGTACCGGTTCATACTTGTGTTTGCTTCAAACAACCTTGCTAGCCTAAGCCTTGTATTGAGAGGGATTACTTCTCGTGCATCCAAATCCTTGAGCCAAAAACTATGCCATTTGTGTCCACCATATCTACCTACTACATGGTATTTTTCTGCCATTCCAAAGTAAATTGCTTGAGTGCTACCTTTAAAATTCCATCCTTTGTCTTTGCAATATATAGCTCATGGGAAAAATAGCTTAAAAACTATTGTGGTATTGAATATGTACTTATGTATCTTATTTCTTAATAAGTTGCTTGTTGAGCGATAACCATGTTCCTGGGGACGCCATCAACTATTTCACCTTTGTTGAATATCATGTGAGTTGCTATGCATGTTCGTCTTGTCTGAAGTAAGGGTGATTTATCATGATCAAATGGTTTGAGTATGCATATTGTTAGAGAAGAACATTGGGCCGCTAACTAAAGCCATGATCCATGGTGGAAGTTTCAGTTTGGACAACAATCCTCAATCTCTTATGAGAATATTATCTGTTGTTGAATGCTTATGCATTAAAGAGGAGTCCATTATTTGTTGTCTATGTTGTCCCGGTATGGATGTCTAAGTTGAGAATAATCAAAAGCGAGAAATCCAATGCGAGCTTTCTCCTTAGACCTTTGTACAGGCGGCATAGAGGTACCCCTTTGTGATACTTGGTTAAAACATATGCTATGCAATGATAATCCATGTAAATCCAAGCTAATTAGGACAAGGTGCAGGCACTATTGGTATACTATGCATGAGGCTTGCAACTTATAAGATATCTTATGCATAACACATATGAATTATTACTACCGTTGACAAAATTGTTTCTATGTTTTCAAAATAAAAGCTCTAGCACAAATATAGCAATCCATGCTTCCCTCTACGAAGGGCCATTCTTTTACTTTATGTTGAGTCAGTTTACCTACTTCTTTCTATCTTAGAAGCAAACACTTTGTGCATTGATTCTTACATACTTGCTTATTTGCATTCATCATATTAATTTGTGTTGACAATTATCCATGAGATAAACATGTTGAAGTTGAAAGCAACTGCTGAAACTTATATCTTCCTTTGTATTGCTTCAAAACTTTATACTAAGAATCTATTGCATTATGAGTTAACTCCTATGCAAGTCTTATTGATGCTTGTCTTGAAAGTACTATTCATGAAAAGTCTTTGCTATATGATTCAGTTGTTTATTCATTGTCTTTACCATTGCTTCGAATCACTGCATTCATCTCATATGCTTTACAATAGTATGATCAAGATTATGTAAGTAGCATGTCACTTCAGAAATTATCTTTGTTATCGTTTACCTACTCGAGGGCGAGTAGGAACTAAGCTTGGGGATGCTGATACGTCTCCAACGTATCTATAATTTCTGATGTTCCATGTTTGTTTTATGATGATACTCACATTTTTTATACACACTTTATATCGTTTTGATGCATTTTCCGGAACTAACCTATTAACGAGATACCGAAGAGCCAGTTGCTGTTTCTACTATTTTTGGTTTCATAAATCCTACAAAGGAAATGTTCTCGGAATCGGACGAAATCAATGCCCAATATCTTATTTTTCCCGGAAGCTTCTAGAGCACCGAAGAGGGGCCAGAGGGGAGCCAGGGGGGCCACCCCACAAGGCGGCGCGGCCAAGGGGGGCGCCCCCTACAGTGTGGGCCCCCCAGGGCCCCTCCGACTCCGCCTCTTCGCCCATATAAGCCTTCGTGACCTAAAACTTCGAGGGGAATAAGCCACAGGACGAGAAAAGTTACGCAGCCGCCGCCATCGCGAAGTCAAGTTCGGGGGACAGAAGTCTCTGATCCGGCACGCCGCCGGGACGGGGAATTGCCCCCGGAATCCATCTCCATCAACACCACCGCCATCTTCATCGCCGTTGCTGTCTCCCATGATGAGGAGGGAGTAGTTCTCCCTCGAGGCTGAGGGCTCTACCGGTAGCTATGTGGTTCATCTCTCTCCCATGTACTTCAATACAATGATCTCATGAGCTGCCTTAAATGATTGAGATTCATATGATGAGCTTTGTAATCTAGATGTCATATGCTATTCAATTGCTTAATTATGTGAACTTTGGGGTTACTGTGACCTCGGTGTAATGGTGACAGTGTGTGCGCCGTGTGTAACTCCCTTATGAATTGTGGTGTGTTAGTACCTCCTATGAATGCTCACGGTGACAGTGTGGGGTGTTCATTAGTACTTGGGAATACGCCTTTGAGGTGTGCTTTTGCACACTTGCCCAATGAATTTGAGTTCTCTATCCAATAAGAGAGTAGTATGATGAAGTGCTTATATTTATATTCAATTATGATTGCAATGTTGAGAGTGTCCACTAGTGAAAGTATGATCCCTAGGCCTTGTTTCTAAGCATTGAAACACCGTTTATTTACTGTTCTACTGCATGTTTACTTGCTGCCATATTTATTTCAGATTGTTATTACCACTCATACTCATCCATATCACTTGCATCTTACTATCTCTTCGCCGAACTAGTGCACCTATACATCTGACAAGTGTATTAGGTGTGTTGGGGACACAAGAGACTTCTTGTATCTTAATTGCAGGGTTGCTTGAGAGGACTATCTTTGACCTCTACCTCCCTGAGTTCGATAAACCTTGGGTGATTCACTTAAGGGAAACTTGCTGCTGTTCTACAAACCTCTGCTCTTGGAGGCCCAACACTGTCTACAAGAATAGAAGCACACGTAGACATCAAGCTATTAACAAGATGCCGAAGTGCTAGTTCCTGTTTTCTGCTGTTTTTGGTTCCAGAAAGGCTGTTCGGGCAATATTCTCGGAATTCGACGAAACGAAGACCAAACATCATAATTCACCGAGACGGACCAGGACACCGAAGGGGAGTCAGAGGGGAGGCCTGGGGCCCCGATGCGCGTAGATGTACACGTCCGTTGGGAACCCCAAGAGGAAGGTATGATGCGCACGGGGCAAGTTTTCCCTCAGAAAGAAACCAAGGTTTAATCAAACCAGTAGGAGCCAAGAAGCACGTTGAAGGTTGATGGTCGCGAAATGTGATGCGGCGCAACACCAGGGATTCCGGCGCCAACGCGGAACCTGCACAACACAACCCAAGTACTTTGCCCCAACGAAACAGTGAGGTTGTCAATCTCACCGGCTTGCTGTAACAAAGGGTTAAACGTATCGAGTGGAAGATGTTTGCAAAGAAAACAGTAAAACAAGTATTGCAGTAGATTGTATGCTATGTAAAGAATAGGACCGGGGTCCACAGTCACTAGAGGTGTCTCTCCCATAAGATAAAAGCATGTTGGGTAAACAAATTACAGTCGGGCAATTGACAAATAGAGAAAGGCATAACAATGCATATACATGATATGATAAATATAGTGAGATTTAATTGGGCATTACGACAAAGTACATAGACCGCCATCCAACTGCATCTATGCCTAAAAAGTCCACCTTCGGTTATCATCCGAACCCCTCCAGTATTAAGTTGCAAAGCAACAGACAATTGCATTAAGTATGGTGCGTAATGTAATCAACAACTACATCCTTAGACATAGCATCAATGTTTTATCCCTAGTGGCAACAACACATCCACAACCTTAGAACTTTCTGTCACTGTCCCAGATTCAATGGAGGCATGAACCCACTATCGAGCATAAATACTCCCTCTTGGAGTTAAGAGTAAAAACTTGGCCAGAGCCTCTACTAGTAACGGAGAGCATGCAAGATCATAAACAACACATGAACAATAGATTGATAATCACCATAATCATAGTACTCTCTATCCATCGGATCCCGACAAACACAACATATAGAATTACATATAGATGATCTTGATCATGTTAGGCAGCTCACAAGATCCAACAATGAAGCACAACAAGGAGAAGACGACCATCTAGCTACTGCTATGGACCCATGGTCCAGGGGTGGACTACTCACTCATCACTCCGGAGGCGACCATGGCGGTGTAGAGTCCTCCGGGAGATGAATCCCCTCTCCGGCAGGGTGCCGAGGCGATCTCCAGAATCCCCCGAGATGGGACGGCGGCGGCGGCGTCTCCGTAAGGTTTTCCGTATCGTGGCTCTCGGACTGGGGTTTCGCGACGGAAGCTTTAAGCAGGCGGAGGGTCAACGCGGGGGCCACACGAGGGCCCAGAGGCTAGGTCGGCGCGGCCCGGCCGCCGCCCTACCCTCCGGCCGCCTCGTGGCCCCACTTCGTTAGCTCTTCGGTCTTCTGGAAGCTTCGTGCAAAAATAGGACCCTGGGCGAAAGTTTCGTCCAATTCCGAGAATATTTCTTTACTAGGATTTCTGAAACCAAAACAGCAGAAACAGCAACCGTTCTTCGGCATCTTGTTAATAGGTTAGTTCCGTAAAATGCATAAATATGACATATAATGTGCATAAAACATGTAGGTATCATCAATAAAGTAGCATGGAACATAAGAAATTATCGATACGTTGGAGACGTATCAGCATCCCCAAGCTTAGTTCTGCTCGTCCCGAGCAGGTAAAACGATAACAAAGATAATTTCTGAAGTGACATGCCATCATAATCTTGATCATACTATTTGTAAACATATGTAATGAATGCAGCGATCAAAACAAAGGTAATGACATGAGTAAACAACTGAATCATAAAGCAAAGACTTTTCATGAATAATACTTCAAGACAAGCATCAATAAGTCTTGCATAAGAGTTAACTCATAAAGCAATAAATCAAAGTAAGGGTGTTGAAGCAACACATAGGAAGATTAAGTTTCAGCGGTTGCTTTCAACTTATAACATGTATATCTCATGGATATTGTCAACATAAAGTAATATAACAAGTGCAATATGCAAATATGTAGGAATCAATGCACAGTTCACACAAGTGTTTGCTTCTTAGGTGGAAGGAGATAGGTAAACTGACTCAACAATAAAAGTAAAAGAATGGTCCTTCAATGAGGAAAGCATCGATTGCTGTATTTGTGCTAGAGCTTTTATTTTGAAAACATGAAACAATTTTGTCAACGGTAGTAATAAAGCATATGAGTTATGTAAATTATATCTTACAAGTTGCAAGCCTCATGCATAGTGTACTAATAGTGCCCGCACCTCGTCCTACTTAGCTTGGACTACCGGATCTTTGCATGCCATGTTTCAACCAAGTGTCACAAAGGGGTACCTCCATGCCGCCTGTACAAAGGTCTAAGGAGAATGCTCGCATTTCGGATTTCTCGCTTTTGATTATTCTCAACTTAGACATCCATACCGGGACAACATGGACAACAGATAATGGACTCCTCTTAAATGCATAAGCATGTAGCAATGATTATTATTCTCATATGAGATTGAGGATATATGTCCAACCTGAAACTTCCACCATGATTCATGGCTTTAGTTAGCGGCCCAATGTTCTTCTCTAACAATTTTGCATGCTCCAACCACTAAAATGATAGATCCTTCAGACAAGACGGACATGCATAGCAACTCACATGATATTCAACAATAGTTGATGGCGTTCCCCAGAAGCATGGTTATCGCACAACAAGCAACTTAATAAAAGATAAAGTGCATAAGTACATATTCAATACTACGATAGTTTTTAAGGCTATTTTGTCCCATGAGCTATATATTGCAAAGGTGGATGATGGAATTTTAAAGGTAGCACTCAAGCAATTTACTTTGGAATGGCGGAGAAATACCATGTAGTAGGTAGGTATGGTGGACACAAATGGCATAGTAGTTGGCTCAAGGATTTTGGATGCATGAGAAGTATTCCCTCTCGATACAAGGTTTAGGCTAGCAAGGTTATTTGAAGCAAACTCAAGGATGAACAAGTGCAGCAAGACTCACATAAAAGACATATTGTAAACATTATAAGACTCTACACCGTCTTCCTTGTTGTTCAAAACTCAATACTAGATATTATCTAGACCTTAGAGAAACCAAATATGCAAATCAGATTTTAGCAAGCTCTATGTATTTCTTCATTAATGGGTGCAAAGCATATGATGCAAGAGCTTAAACATGAGCACAACAATTGCCAAGCATCACATTATCCAAGACATTTTAGAATTACTACATGTAGCATTTTCCAATTCCAACCATATAACAATTTAACGAAGAAGAAACTTCGCCATGAACATTATGAGTAAAGCCTAAGGACACATGTGTCCATATGCAACAGCGGAGCGTGTCTCTCTCCCACCGGCGGGCAGTGACTGGCCAACACCGTAGAGCCGGGAATGACTAGGGCTGCGGCTGGCCCCAGTCCCTCGAGCGACGGCCCGCAAAGCCTCCTGGTCGCGCGCCGATGCGGGTCGCAAGGGCGTGCCACCTGACCTATACCTGGTCAGGAAGGTGTGGATGATGCCTCGCTTAGTTTCCTGCAGGGCACACACGTACACGTTAAATACGAGCCTCGATCGGCTCTCAGGTTGTCCTGTGAATCGGCTCATGGAGCCGATCCACCCATGATTCGTCCAAGGTGGCCGAATATATGGTGGTCCTGCTTGATCAAGATAAAGCATATGAGATCCACGACGATCTAGGGTTTTCACCGCATAATCGGATCATCCTACTCACGATTGGGCCTCGCGCTCACGCACGGTAAACGTAAGCCAGCCCTAGACAAGGCCTAAAAACCAACACTAGGTTGATCCTCGGAACGTCCTGTCTAGGGGCAGCAAACTACACCCTGCATGCCGCTGGATCCTCCAACCCTTTGTAAGGCCTAACTATTGCAGATATTAAACTAATCCTTGATGAATCAAGGAGCGACCATAACGGATCAGATCTACTAAATAAAGATCAAGCGGGGTGCCGCCCCTGCACCCATGATGAGGCACAAGGACGGCTAGACGCGCAAGGGTTGCACTACGCGAGCATATGATGCTAAGAACGATGCTAACCCTAACGCGTCTACGATAACTACGTTGCTCGCCATCAAAAAGGCTTCAGTACGAGCAACGCATGAACAACTAGGCAGGCTCGTGCTGCCTAGATCGCGAGATGCGATCTAGGCAGCATGGTGCTTACCGGAGGAACCCTCGAGACGAAGGAGTTGGCGATGCGCCGAGATTGGTTTGTGTTGAACGTTGGTTGTTGTTTATTCCATAAACCCTAGGTACATATTTATAGTCCAGGGGACTTTCTAATGTGGGCGTGCACTAAACCGTGCACGAGATAAACTCTAATCTCTACGTAACCTACTATAAAGATACACGGGCTAACTAGCCCAAACTTGGTGAACAAGGCCGATCCACATATCCTTTCTATATGTATATCTTCAAGTCCATCTTGATCGCGGCCCACCTCTGACTTGGCCAAATTCTGGTGATAACACATGCCCCCTGGTTTTGGAAATGACATTTCCAAAATCATTATGCTTTTATCTCGTCGGGTCATGTCGTGGCAGAGCAAAAATCACCGCAGAATCTCCCATTATGGTGCCTTGCCCCTTCCACTTCTCCACGCGTCCGCAAAATTTTCCTGCTAGGCATCACTTCCTTGGAAACTGCTGTGGCATTAAATTTCCCTCACATCCCTTCTATTTAGCCGTTCTAAACAGCCTGCTCATCTTTCATCCCCTTCGCATTAGCACCCAAAACCCCCTACACCACCATGTCTTCTTCCTCCTCCGAGCTTTCCTATGGGTCCTCCTCCTCCCGCGAGACACCGCCGGACATCCGTGCCCCGGAAGAATGGGACCTGGAGGACCATGCCTCCTCCGCCTGGTCTGAAGACGACCAGCCCCTGACCAGTGGGGACGAAGATCTTCAATTCCTCGTCGACGAGGAACCGGAACCGGAAAGCGAGGACGTCCCCTGGGAAGGCTGCCCCACCTCTGAAGAGGAGGAAGAGGTGGATGACGACGATGACGACGACTCCCTGGAGGGCTATCCGCCGGCGAAGCGCCTCCGCATGTGGTGGGACGACGACAGCAGCGACGATGAAGACGGGGATGAGGCTCCCGTAGAGGGCTATGGGAGTAGCAACGAGGAGCCCATCGGCAGCAGTGCCGATGAGGGTTCCGAGGACGACGACGAGGGCAGTGATGGTCCATAGACTAGGATCTACTAATATAGACCTATCAGTAGTAGATTAGTCAATAGACCTTTCCTTTATTCTCCCTTCGTCGAGCAATCGGCTCTCCCCTTGTAAGAAATCTTGTTCATTAATGAAGAACTTCCCTTAACTTGATTTGCCGATTTCCTTTTATGCTGAGTCCGCCGATTGTCAATCCGGTAACTGCTTGATGAGCCGATGGCAAGACATCAGCTTCCAAATAAATCGCAAAAAGATCGATCTGATTGACTCCTCAGACGTCAACCTGCAGTCCATAGGATTCAGATCCACACTTTCCATCGAACAGGTCCGACGCGTAGCTTTGGGATCCCAAGGCCCTTAGACTTTAATCATCATCCGAATATGATGTTCGTCCTGATAACACAACTCCTGGGTTAATGCTTCTAGAAACCCTGACGACCCGGACGTTGAAGCTGATACCTCTGCTCAACAAGTGTTTGCCCACAGCTTTTCCAACGATGTTACGCTCCTGTGCCGTAATGAACTGGTCTGAGGCCTAACCACTGATGATGGCCCCTCCTTCAAACTTCTCTCGTTCAACCTGGTTACGATGCAGAGCCAACCCATCTCAACACCATTGGCTCGCTGCCCCCCGAGCCTTCGATCAAGGCGAGAGTGAAGTTGTACCGCTGCATTGGGCCACTATCAGCCCCTCCACTGTGGTACAGCGTCAGCCGATTCTGACCGACTCGGTTGTTAACAACAGAGAGCTTCCGTGGTGAGCTGCCTGGCCGTGTAATCCAGGTACTGCAATCTTGCTTGGGCAACCTTTGGTGAAAATGACATTCAACCCACCTGGATGACCGCCGGTTGTTTTCTCGTGATTCTAGCCTGATCTGCACATCCATGCTATTCCTGCTATTTGGCCAGGGTTGGAAGTCACTGAAGAGAGGGCCCGAGTCGCCAGGCAACCTCGATGAAAGGCTGCTCTGGTTAAGCTTCCACTTAAATTCCTTGAGTCGATGGCCGTGCATCAGCTTTGAATCCTTAAGTCGATGACTACGCATCGGCTGTGCTCAAAAATTTCTGTATTTTCGATTTTCTTTTTAGCCGGCCGATCCATGAATCGGCCTCCCTTGGGTACATACTTCGAGCCCTTGCCTTCTCCGTGTGCATGCCCCCCGAGCCGAATCCTTCAAGGGATTGAAGATACCGGCTTTTTCAGCCACCCACCATGCGAAATAGCACATAGTAAACAAGGGTGGTGTGAGTAATTTCAGCCGATCGCTGGAATCGTCTTCCCTTGTGGTTGTCGATCCGACTATTCACAGAATGTTGAGGCTTCGAAAGTCTATGGCAACGCGCCATCGGCCATCCTTTTTCTCCATAGGTATTACGTTGGGAATTCCTTCGGCGTACCTGCATGGCCTGATGAACTCGGTGTCTAACAACTTCTTAATCTCTTTCTGGATTCCCTCAACCTCTTCTAGCTGGTCAGCCGACGCAAACCCGTTCCCTAGTTTTCCATCGCCTTCTAGGCTAATGCGGAACATAGGTAAAGCGTCCGTTGAGGACGATATCGGCCAATCGCTGTAGTCGGCGTTCCTTTTCATCGTTTGGGGCCGATCGTGTGGATCGGCTTCTTCTTCGCCTTTTCTGCGGGAGCGAATGCTCTCGGGCTTATCCGTGCACCGGCGATCTGCAAGCCCTGCCCTATCGATATCAGACGAACCACCTGGCTCGCGTTTTATGCAATGGCCGAGATCGACCATGTTGACCTCCGGGGATAGCTGCGCGTCAACTTTCATGGCAAACTGATCGAAGAGTAACCGGCCTTGCTCTATCGCCAACTGAATCTGTCCGCGCAAAGCTTCACAGTCATTGGTGGCATGGGTGAACGTGTCATGCCATTTGCAGTATGGTCTGCCGGTTACCTCTTGTAACGTGGGGATTTCATGGCCGTCGGGCAACTTCAGCTGTTTTTCCTTCAGAGCCAATCAAAAATCTGCTCCGTTTTGCTCAAATCGAAGTCGAATCCCTTCACCGGCCCTGGTTGCTTTGCCCCCTTGCAGGACACGGGTTTTGCCCCCCGGGTCCACTCAACATTGGTAAACTCCTGATCTCTTGCAGAACCTTTGTCCTTCTCGATCAGGGTGACGCGTTCGTGCTTGACTTGGTACAATTTTGGATGGCGCTGCTCGTATGCTGCCCACTTCTGGGCCATGTCTGTGTGTACCGATGCGTCTGCCTTGGCATCAGCCGACGCCAGTGCATCGGCTTTAGCCTGTTTGGGGCGCCATACCTTCTTCGGCGGGTGCGCCTTTGCCTCCACTATCTGCTGGATTCTCGCGGCCAGATCGGGCCGCGCTCTTCTCAACATGTACAGGTACTGTGCCTCGGCTTCTTCCAAGCTTCGCGGCCGCTGCACCCGGCGCTCCTGAGACTGGCTGAGTCCACCAGGGCACCACCTTGGTTGGTGGTACTCATCTTTCTCTCTATCCGACCCCTCGAAGTCTTCTTCCTGAGATGACTCAGTCCGTTTACTTTGAGGTGGGAAAGGCCCCAGGCGTTTGAACACTACAACTTCGTTCGTCCTTCTCCTTCGCTGTGTGCATTTTGGACAGTTGCCGATTGTTGGCAATCGGCTTATTCCTGAATCCCAGCAGTGCCTGAAGAAGGAACAGTTCCAGTGTTTGTCGATGTCGTCTTGCTCCTTGGACCTCCCCCTGGCGCGACGTTCATACCCGTCGTCGTGGTTCCGACGATACCTCCCGTCTGTATCAGACCGATGATCTCTTTGATCGCCTTCGCCGTTGCGGTGACGTCGGTCGTATGGCTGATCGTATTTGCTGAGGAGATGCACAGATGATGGGCGTGGATACCGCATGCTTCTCTCCTCCTCCTTGGTCAGGTATCGTTTATCGTCGTCCTGGGGCCGGTCTCGTGGACCGGCTCCCTCTTTCTCTTTGCCATGAGAGTGGCTGCTCTCCGCTTTGTCCGCGTCATGGCGGATCACGAACCCTGCCATATTGGCATCGAACGAGAACCCTGGTTCCCTTATGGAGTGGCTGAGGTCGACCGTGTTGACGCCACGGTAGCGGGCGTCGTGGGAAGGGCCGATGAGGTCGGCCTCGCGGAGGGCCCTGACTTTGCCATTCCGATCCTCGTACTCGACCGGGGTGCTTTTCGCCATCTCTGATGTGGATGGCGAGATGGTTGTCGTTGAAGATTGTCCCACCGGGCGTGCCAGAATGTGTTGACGTCAGAAACCCACCGGCGGGCAGTGACTGGCCAACACCGTAGAGCCGGGATGACTAGGGCTGCGGCTGGCCCCAGTCCCTCAGAGCGACGGCCCGCAAAGCCTCCTGGTCGCGCGCCGATGCGGGTCGCAAGGGCGTGCCACCTGACCTATACCTGGTCGGAAGGTGTGGATGATGCCTCGCTTAGTTTCCTGCGGGCACACACGTACACGTTAAATACGAGCCTCGATCGGCTCTCGGGTTGTCCCGTGAATCGGCTCATGGAGCCGATCCACCCATGATTCGTCCAAGGTGGCCGAATATATGGTGGTCCTGCTTGATCAAGATAAAGCATATGAGATCCACGACGATCTAGGGTTTTCACCGCATAATCGGATCATCCTACTCACGATTGGGCCTCGCGCTCACGCACGGTAAACGTAAGCCAGCCCTAGACAAGGCCTAAAAACCAACACTAGGTTGATCCTCGGAACGTCCTGTCTAGGGGCAGCAAACTACACCCTGCATGCCGCTGGATCCTCCAACCCTTTGTAAGGCCTAACTATTGCAGATATTAAACTAATCCTTGATGAATCAAGGAGCGACCATAACGGATCAGATCTACTAAATAAAGATCAAGCGGGGTGCCGCCCCTGCACCCATGATGAGGCACAAGGACGGCTAGACGCGCAAGGGTTGCACTACGCGAGCATATGATGCTAAGAACGATGCTAACCCTAACGCGTCTACGATAACTACGTTGCTCGCCATCAAAAAGGCTTCAGTACGAGCAACGCATGAACAACTAGGCAGGCTCGTGCTGCCTAGATCGCGAGATGCGATCTAGGCAGCATGGTGCTTACCGGAGGAACCCTCGAGACGAAGGAGTTGGCGATGCGCCGAGATTGGTTTGTGTTGAACGTTGGTTGTTGTTTATTCCATAAACCCTAGGTACATATTTATAGTCCAGGGGACTTTCTAATGTGGGCGTGCACTAAACCGTGCACGAGATAAACTCTAATCTCTACGTAACCTACTATAAAGATACACGGGCTAACTAGCCCAAACTTGGTGAACAAGGCCGATCCACATATCCTTTCTATATGTATATCTTCAAGTCCATCTTGATCGCGGCCCACCTGCCATTGCAAAGCGGAGCGTGTCTCTCTCCCACAAAGTGAATGCTAGGATCCATCTTATTCAAACAAAAACAAAAACAAAAACAAACCGACGCTCCAAGCAAAGAACAAAAGATGTGATTGAATAAAAATATAGTTTCAGGGAGGAACCTGATGATGTTGTCGATGAAGAAGGGGATGCCTTGGGCATCCCCAAGCTTAGACGCTTGAGTCTTCTTAAAATATGCAGGGGTGAACCACGGGGGCATCCCCAAGCTTAGAGCTTTCACTCCTCTTGATCATAGTATATCATTCTCCTCTCTTGACCCTTGAAAACTTCCTTCACACCAAACTTCAAGCAAACTCATTAGAGGGTTAGTGCATCATTAATAATTCACTCATTCAGAGGTGACATAATCATTATTTTCACTTCTGGACATTGCATAATGCTACTGGACATTAGTGGATCAAAGAAATAAATCCAACATAGCAAAAGAGGCAATGCGAAATAAAAGGCAGAATCTGTCAAAACAGAACAGTCCGTAAAGACGAATTTAAAGTTGGCACTAGACTTGCTCAAATGGAAAAACTCAAAACTATTGAAAGTTGCGTACATATCTGAGGATCACGCTCGTAAATTGGCAGATTTTTTCAAATTTTCTACAGGGAACTGTGCCCAGATTCGTGACAGACAGCAATGCTGTTTCTGCGCAGCGATCCCAAATATAACATCAACTTTGACATAGAAACTTTACTTGGCACAAAAACATGATAAGGAGAGGTTGCTACAGTAGTAAACAACTTCCAAGACTCAACAAAACAAAAAATTGCTGTAGGTAAAAACATGGGTTGTCTCCCATAAGCGCTTTTCTTTAACGCCTTTCAGCTAGGCGCAGAAAGTGCAAATCAAGTAACATCGAGAGTAGAAGCATCAACATCATAGCTTGTTCTAATAATAGAATCAAAAGGCAACTTCATTCTCTTTCTAGGAAGTGTTCCATACCTTTCTTGAGAGGAAATTGATATTTAATATTACCTTCCCTCATATCAATAACAGCACCAACGGTTCGAAGAAAAGGTCTTCCCAATACAATAGGACAAGATGCATTGCATTCGATATCCAAGACAACAAAATCAACGGGGACAAGGTTATTGTTAACCGTAATATGCACATTATCAATCCTCCCCAAAGGTTTCTTTTTAACATTATCGGCAAGATTAACATCCAAATAACAATTTTTCAATGGTGGCAAGTCAAGCATATCATAAATCTTTTTAGGCATAACAGAAATACTTGCACCAAGATCACATAAAGCATTACATTCAAAGTCATTGAATTTCATTTTAATGATGGGCTCCCAACCATCTTCTAACTTTCTAGGAATAGAAGTTTCAAGTTTTAGTTTCTCTTCTCTAGCTTTTATGAGAGCATTTGTAATATGTTTTGTAAAGGCTAAATTTATAGCACTAGCATTAGGACTTTTAGCAAGTTTTTGTAAGAACTTTATAACTTCAGAGATGTGGCAATCATCAAAATCTAAATCATTATGAGCTACAGCAATGGGATCATTGTTCCCAAGGTTGGAAAAAATTTCAGCAGTTTTATCACAAGCAGTTTCAGCAGTTTTAGCAATTTCAGGCAGTTTTGTACGCTTTGCACTAGGAGTAGAAACATTGCCAACACCAATTATATTACCATTGATAGTAGGAGGTGCAGAAACATGTGGAGAATTAGCATTACTAGTGGTGGTAATAGTCCAAACTTTAGCTACATTATTCTCTTTAGCTAGTTTTTCATTTTCTTCTCTATCCCACCTAGCACGCAGTTCAGCCATTAATCTTATATTCTCATTAATTCTAACTTGGATGGCATTTGCTGTAGTAGTAATCTTATTATCAATATCATTATTAGGCATAACTTTCAATTTTAAAAGATTAACATCAGAGGCAAGTCTATCAACTCTAGAAGCAATAGTATCAATTTTATCAAGCTTTTCCTCAACAGATTTGTTAAAAGCAGTTTGTGTACTAATAAATTCTTTAAGCATGGCTTCAAGACCAGAGGGTACACTCCTATTATTATTGTAAGAATTCCCATAAGAATTACCATAACCATTACCATTAGCAGAAGGATATGGCCTATAGTTATTACCAGAGTTGTTCCTATAAGCATTGTTGTTGAAATTATTATTTTTAATGAAATTCACATCAACATTTTCTTCTTGAGCAACCAATGAAGCTAAAGGAACATTATTTGGATCAACATTAGATCTACCATTCACAAGCATAGACATAATCACATCAATCTTATCACTCAAGGAAGAGGTTTCTTCAACAGAATTTACCTTCTTACCTTGTGGAGCTCTTTCCGTGTGCCATTCAGAGTAATTTATCATCATATCATCAAGAAGTTTTGTAGCCGCCCCCAATGTGATGGACATAAAGGTACCTCCAGCAGCTGAATCCAATAAATTCCGCGAAGAAAAATTTAGTCCTGCATAGAAGGTTTGGATGATCATCCAAGTAGTCAGTCCATGGGTTGGGCAATTCTTTACCAAAGTTTTCATTCTCTCCCATGCTTGAGCAACATGTTCAGTATCTAATTGTTTAAAATTCATTATGCTACTTCTCAAAGATATAATTTTAGCGGGAGGATAATATCTACCAATAAAAGCATCCTTGCATTTAGTCCATGAATCAATACTATTCTTAGGCAAAGATAGCAACCAATCTTTAGCTCTTCCTCTTAATGAGAAAGGAAACACTTTCAATTTAATAATATCACCATCTACATCTTTATACTTTTGCATTTCACAAAGTTCAACAAAATTATTGAGATGGGCAGCAGCATCATCAGAACTAACACCAGAAAATTGATCTCTCATGACAAGATTTAGTAAAGCAGGTTTAATTTCAAAGAATTCTGCTGTAGTAAGGTGGAGCAATAGGTGTGCATAGGAAATCATTATTATTTGCATTTGTGAAGTCACACAACTTAGTATTTTCAGGAGTATTCATTTTAGCAACGGTAAATAAAATAAACTAGATAAAGTAAATGCAAGTAATTAATTTTTTTGTGTTTTCGATATAGAGAGCAAGACGGTAAATAAAGTAAAACTAGCAACTAATTTTTTTGTGTTTTGATTTAGTGCAGCAAACAAAGTAGTGAATAAAATAAAGCAAGACAAAAACAAAGTAAAAAGATTGAGAAGTGGAGACTCCCCTTGCAACGTGTCTTGATCTCCCCGGCAACGGCGCCAGAAAAAGTGCTTGATGCGCGTAGATGTACACGTCCGTTGGGAACCCCAAGAGGAAGGTATGATGCGCACAGTGGCAAGTTTTCCTCGTATGAAACCAAGGTTTAATCGAACCAGGGAGCCAAGAAGCACGTTGAAGGTTGATGGTCGCGAAATGTGATGCGGCGCAACACCAGGGATTCATGCGCCAACGCGGAACCTGCACAACACAACCAAGTACTTTGCCCCAACGAAACAGTGAGGTTGTCAATCTCACCGGCTTGCTGTAACAAAGGGTTAAACGTATCGAGTGGAAGATGTTTGCAAAGAAAACAGTAAAACACAATTGCAGTAGATTGTATGCTATGTAAAGAATAGGACCGGGGTCCACAGTTCACTAGAGGTGTCTCTCCCATAAGATAAAAGCATGTTGGGTAAACAAATTACAGTCGGGCAATTGACAAATAGAGAAAGGCATAACAATGCATATACATGATATGATAAATATAGTGAGATTTAATTGGGCATTACGACAAAGTACATAGACCGCCATCCAACCGCATCTATGCCTAAAAAGTCCACCTTCAGGTTATCATCCGAACCCCCTCCAGTATTAAGTTGCAAAGCAACAGACAATTGCATTAAGTATGGTGCGTAATGTAATCAACAACTACATCCTTAGACATAGCATCAATGTTTTATCCCTAGTGGCAACAGCACATCCACAACCTTAGAACTTTCTGTCACTGTCCCAGATTCAATGGAGGCATGAACCCACTATCGAGCATAAATACTCCCTCTTGGAGTTAAGAGTAAAAACTTGGCCAGAGCCTCTACTAGTAACGGAGAGCATGCAAGATCATAAACAACACATGAACAATAGATTGATAATCACCATAATCATAGTACTCTCTATCCATCGGATCCCGACAAACACAACATATAGAATTACATATAGATGATCTTGATCATGTTAGGCAGCTCACAAGATCCAACAATGAAGCACAACAAGGAGAAGACGACCATCTAGCTACTGCTATGGACCCATGGTCCAGGGGTGGACTACTCACTCATCACTCCGGAGGCGACCATGGCGGTGTAGAGTCCTCCGGGAGATGAATCCCCTCTTCGGCAGGGTGCCGGAGGCGATCTCCTGAATCCCCCGAGATGGGATTCGCGGCGGCGGCGTCTCTGGAAGGTTTTCCGTATCGTGGCTCTCGTGGGGGTTTCGCGACGGAAGCTTTAAGTAGGCGGAGGGTCAACGCGGGGGCCACACGAGGGGCCCGAGGCTAGGTCGGCGCGGCCAAGGCACAGGCCCGCGCCTACCCTCCGGCCGCCTCATGGCCCCACCGCGCTCTTCGGTCTTCCGAAGCTTCGTGCAAAAATAGGACCCGGCGAAAGTTTCGTCCAATTCCGAGAATATTTCTTTACTAGGATTTCTGAAACCAAAAACAGCAGAGAAACAAGCAACTCGCTCTTCGGCATCTTGTTAATAGGTTAGTTCTAGAAAATGCATAAATATGACATATAATGTGCATAAAACATGTAGGTATCATCAATAAAGTAGCATGGAACATAAGAAATTATCGATACGTTGAGACGTATCGGGCCCTGACTATAGGCCGGCGCGGCTGGAAGGGGCGCGCCGCCTATGGGGTGGGACCCCAGCGCCCTCTGCGCCGCCTCTTCGCCTATATATGCCCTTTCGACCTAAAAACGCGATACCAATTGACGAAACTCGAGAAAGACTCCAGGGCGCCGCCATGCGAAACTCCACGGGGGACATAATCTCTGCTCCGGCACGCCGCCGGACGGGTGCCCCCAGAAGCCATCTCCATCGACGCCACCGCCTCCATCATGCTCCGTGAGTAGTTCCCCCATGGACTACGGGTTCTAGCTGTAGCTAGTTGGTACTCTCTCTCCCATGTGCTTCAATACAATGATCTCATGAGCTGCCTTACATGATTGAGATTCATCTGATGTAATCGGTGTTGTGTTTGTTGGGATCCGATGAATTGTTACATTATGATAAGTCTATCTATAAAGTTTGTGAAGTTATTGTTGCTACAATCTTGTTGTGTTTAATGCTTGTCACTAGGGCCCGAGTGGCATGATATTAGATTTAACCTCTATAATTATTGCTTAGATTGTATCTACAAGTTGTTTGCACATGTCTATGTCCGGAACCCGAGGCCCCGAAGTGACAACAACTGGGATAACTGGAGGGGAAGGCTTAGATATGAGGATCACATGTTTTCACCAAGTGTTAATGCTTTGCTCCGGTGCTCTATTAAAAGGAGTACCTTAATTGCCAGTAGTTTCCCTTGAGGCCCGGCTGCCACCGGCTGGTAGGACAAAAGATGTTATACAAGTTTCTCATTGCGAGCACGTATGACTATATATGGAAAACATGCCTACATGATTAATAATCTTGATGTTTTGTCTTAATGCTATTTCAATCCTATCAATTGCCCAACTGTAATTTGTTCACCCAACACTTGTTATTGGAGAGTTACCACTAGTGTAGATAGCTGGGAACCCCGGTCCATCTCTTATCATCATATACTCGTTCTATATGTCATTGGAAGTAGTATCAACTATTTTCTGTGCCATTGCCTCTGTGTTGTTACTGCTGCGTGTTACTCACTTATTGCTCCCATATTACTGCTGCTTTCACATCACCCCTGTTACTAGTGCTTTTCCAGTGCAGCTGAATTGACAACTCAGTTGTTAAGGCTTATAAGTATTCTTTACCTCCCCTTGTGTCGAATCAATAAATTTTGGTTTTACTTCCCTCGAAGACTGTCGCGATCCCCTATACTTGTGGGTCATCAATATCTCATGGATAATTGTCAACACAAAGTAATATAATAAGTGCAATAAGTAAGCATGTAAGAATCAATGCACACAGTTGACACAAGTGTTTGCTTCTAAGATAGAAAGAAGTAGGTAAACTGACTCAACATAAAGTAAAAGAAAGGCCCTTCGCAGAGGGAAGCAGGGATTACTCATGTGCTAGAGCTTTTTATTTTGAAAACATGGAAACAATTGTGTCAACGGTAGTAATAATTCATATGGGTTATGCATAAAACTTCCTATAAGTTGCAAGCCTCATGCATCGAATACTAATAGTGCCCGTACCTTGTCCTAATTAGCTCGGATTTCCATGGATTATCATTGCATTACATATGTTTTAACCAAGTGTCACAAAGGGGTACCTCTATGCCACCTGTACAAAGGTCCAAGGAGATAAATCGCATTTGATTTCTCGATTTTGATAGATCTCAACTTAAGGACATCCATACCGGGACAACATAGAAAACAGATAATGGACTCCTCTTTTTAATGCTTTAAGCATTCAACAACAATAATATTCTCATAAGAGATTGAGGATTAATGTCCAAGCTGAAACTTCCACCATGATACATGGCTTTGGTTGGCGGCCCAATGTTCTTCTCTAACAACATGCATACTCAAACCATTCAACTCATGGCAAATCTCCCTTACTTCAGACAAGACGAACATGCATAGCAACTCACATGATATTCAACAAAGGTGTGACAGTTGATGGCGTCCCAGAAACATGGTTACCGCTCAACAAGCAACTTATAAGAACTAAGATACATAAACAACATATTCATTACCACAATAGTTTTTTAGGCTACTTTCCCATGAGCTATGTATTGCAAAGACAAGGAATGAAATTTTAAAGGTAGCACGCAAGCAATTTACTTTGGAATGGCAGAAAAATACCACATATAGGTAGTTATGGTGGACACAAATGGCATAGGTTTTGGCTCAAGGTTTTTGGATGCACGAGAAGCATTCTCTCTCAGTACAAGGCTTTGGCTAGCAAGGTTGTTTGAAGCAAACACAAGTATGAACCGGTACAGCAAAAACTTACACAAGAACATATTGCAAGCATTATAAGACTCTACACTGTCTTCCTTGTTGTTCAAACACTTTTACCAGAAAATATCTAGACCTTAGAGAGACCAATCATGCAAACCAAATTTCAACAAGCTCTACAGTAGTTCTCCACTAATAGATTTAAACTACATGATGCAAGAGCTTAAACATGATCTACTTGAGAGCTCAAAACAATTGCCAAGTATCAAATTATTCAAGACAATATAAGGCATTTTCTATTTCCAACCAAATAACAACAAGTATAAGTGTTGCGGCTTTCAGCTTTCGCCATGAATATTAAAGTAAAACGAAGAACACAAGTGTTCAAATGAAAAAGCGGAGCGTGTCTCTCTCCAACACAAGGATTGCTAGGATCCGAATTTATTCAAACATAAACAAAAATAAAAACAAACAGACGCTCCAAGTAAAGCACATAAGATGTGACGGAATTAAAATATAGTTTCACTAGAGGTGACCTGATGCGTTTGTTGATGAAGAAGGGGATGCCTTGGGCATCCCCAAGCTTAGACGCTTGAATCTTCTTGAAATATGCAGGGATGAACCACGGGGGCATCCCCAAGCTTAGACTTTTCACTCTTCTTGATCATATCATATCATCCTCCTCTCTTGATCCTTGAAAACTTCCTCCACACCAAACTCAAAACAATCTCATTAGAGGGTTAGTGCATAATCAAAAATTTACATGTTCAGCAAGGACACAATCATTACCAACACTTCTGGACATTACCCAAGGCTACTGAAATTTAATGGAGCAAAGAAATCCACTCAAACACAGTAAAATAGGCAATGCGAAATAAAAGGCAGAATCTGTCAAAACAGAACAATCCGTAAAGACGAATTTGTTCGAGGCACTTAACTTGCTCAGATGAAAAAGCTCAAAACTAATGAAAGTTGTGTACATATCGGAGGATCATGCATGAATTTTTGCAGATTTTTTTTATTCTTTTACGGAGATAAAACCGCAAATTCGTGACAGCTAAAAATTTGTTTCTGCGCAGAAATCCAAATCTAGTATCAACTTTCTATCAGAGACTTTACTTGGCACAAAAATACATGAAAATAAAGATACAAATGTATTGCTACAGTAGTAACAAGCACCTTGACTCAAATATAAAACAAAAATTGCAGAAGTAAAATAATGGGTTGTCTCCCATAAGCGCTTTTCTTTAACGCCTTTCAGCTAGGCGCAGAAAGTGCAAATCAAGTATAATCAAGAGAAGAAGCATCAACATTATTACCACGGGCTTTACGCCTACCTTTCTTACTCTTATTCTTACTCTTTGGTCTAGGGAATACATGACCGCATCCGGGTGTAGAGGTAAAATTTAGAGTGCCTTTTCCCACATCTATGGTTGCTCCCAATAGTTTCAGCAGGGATCTTCCAAGTGTGATTTGTCCTGTCCCTACACATTCAATAACGAGATAATCAGTGGATACTGTTCTTCCAAGAAAGGTGGTGAACACACCTTCAGCTATCCCCTCAGGAATTATAACAGAATTATCAGTAAGAGTTATTCCTTCTCCACCTTCAGTAAGT
The DNA here is from genome assembly GCA_030979885.1 of Lolium multiflorum. NCBI lineage: Eukaryota > Viridiplantae > Streptophyta > Magnoliopsida > Poales > Poaceae > Lolium > Lolium multiflorum. The sequence continues at coordinate 343,102,383 of CM061749.1, forward strand.
CCCCAAAGTGTCAAAGATTCATAAATACTTTTAGGCATAAGGCAAAACTCAGACATAATATCACAACGGGCATAAAAAGTTTCACCACAAATAGCAACCTTAATAGTAGGGACCCACATTGAAGGTTCAAAGCTTACTGGAACATAATCATAATATTCACGAATCTGATTATACCCTTCTTTTAAACAAGATATATTTGTCTCGAGAGTGTTTAGTCTATTATGAATGCTAGCAAGAGATGAATCAATTTTACTAGCTGAGCTAAATGATGCAACCAATTTTTTATGGCATTAAAAGCTTGATCCCCATCGCAGTGAAGGAAATCTCCTCCCACTACAGCATCCAAAGCATACCTATAGCAAAGAATGAGCTAAAATAAAAGTTACTAAGAAGCAAACTTAGAGTCATTTTAGGTTCAGTTTTACCATAAGAATCAAAAATTCTAGACCAAGCATCTTTAAAACTCTCCTCATCCCCTTGTTTAAAAGTAAAGATCAATTCCTCAGGTGACGAAGTAACAAGTACAGGACTAGACATGATAACAAAATAAATTAAATGCAAGTAACTAATTTTTTTGTGTTTTTGATATAAAGAAAGCAAACAAGACAGAAAATAAAATAAAGCAAGACAATAAACAAAGTAAAGAGATTGGGTGTGAGAGACTCCCCTTGCCGCGTGTCTTGATCTCCCCGCAACGGCGCCAAAAGCTTGCTGGTGCAGGAAGCTCCTTGTAACGGTAAAGCACACGTCCGTTGGGAACCCAAAGAGGAAGTTATGATGAGTACATCAGCGAGTTTTCCCTAAGTAAGAAACCAAGATTTATCGAACTAGTAGGAGATGAAGGCCACGTGAAGGTTGTTGGTGAAGGAGTGTAGTGCGGCAACAATTCCGGCGCCAACGTGGAACCTGCACAACACAATCAAACTACTTTATCCCAACTTAACAGTGAGGTTGTCAATCTCATCGGCTTGCTGAAAACAAAGGATTAAACGTATGGTATGGAGAATTATGTTTGCTTGCAAAAAACAACAGAGAACAATGATTGCAGTAGGTTGTATTTCAGATGTAAAAGAATGGACCGGGGTCCACAGTTCACTAGTGGTGTCTCTACAATAAGATAAATAGCATGTTGGGTGAACAAATTACAGTTGGGCAATTGACAAATAGAGATGCATATACATATCATGATGACTACTATGAGATTTACTTAGGGCATTACGACAAAGAACATAGACCGCCATCCAGCATGCATCTATGCCTAAAAAGTCCACCTTCAGTTAGCATCCGCACCCCTTCCGTATTAAGTTGCAAACAACAGACAATTGCATTAAGTACTGTGCGTAATGTAAACAATACAAATATCCTTAGACAAAGCATTGATGTTTTATCCCTAGTGGCAACAGCACATCCACAACCTTAGGGGTTGTTGTCACTCCCCCAGATTCAATGGAGACATGAACCCACTATCTAGCATAAATACTCCCTCTTGGAGTCACAAGTATCAACTTGGCCAGAGCCTCTACTAGCAACGGAGAGCATGCAAGAACATAAATAACACATATATGATAGATCAATAATCAACTTGACATAGTATTCATATTCATCGGATCCCAACAAACACAACATGTAGCATTACAGATAGATGATCTTGATCATGATAGGCAGCTCACAAGATCTAAACATGATAGCACAAGAGGAGAAGACAACCATCTAGCTACGCTATGGACCCATAGTCCAAGGATGAACTACTCACGCATCGGTCCGGAGGCGGGCATGGTGATGTAGAGCCCTCCGATGATGATTCCCTCTCCGGCAGGGTGCCGGAGGCGATCTTCTGAACCCCCGAGATGGGGTTGACGGCGGCGGCGTCTCTGGAACTTTTCTCGTATCGTGGCTCTCGGTACTAGGGTTTTCACGACGGAAGGAATAAATAGGCGAAGGGGCAGCGTCGGGGGCGCCCGAGGGGCCCACCCCATAAGCCGGCGCGGCCAGAGGTTGGGTCGCGCCGCCCTATGGGGTGGCCGCCTCGTGGCCCCTCTCCGTCTCCTCTTCGGTGTTCTGGAAGCCTCCGTGGAAAATAGGACCGTGGGCTTTTGTTTCGTCCAATTCCGAGAATATTCGTAAACTAATTTTTCTGAAATCAAAAACAGCAGAAAATAGGAACTGACACTGCGACATCTTGTTAATAGGTTAGTCTCGGAAAATGCATAAAAACATTATAAAGTATGACTAAAACATGTTGGTATTGTCATAAAACTAGCATGGAACATAAGAAATTATAGATACGTTGGAGACGTATCACCCCCCGACGCAAACGGACAATTTGCGCCTAGTGACCATTTCAGCGTTCGCAAGACGACGAAAAAACGGACGCGTGCGAACAATTTAAGCGTCTGAAATGTGTCTCCCATTGGAGATGCCCTAACAGATACAACTATCGCAATCTTGTTTGTTACAAAATCTAGCTGGTGAGAAATCTGTTAGAGAACCTAGTTGCTGACAACATAAAAAATAAAAACCGGATATTAACACTCCCTATTGATAGAATTGTCTATAAAACATGATTTTGTGTATCAATATTTAAACATTGGTGGATGGAGTTGTACAACGATCACTTCACCACATTAAGGTTGTGTTTGAAATTGTGGTGTAGTGTCATATAATCCCATTTTCTCAACCAGCTTTTACCCATTTCATTGTTTGTTTAACCTATCTTTAGCAGTTTGTGGCTAATTTTCCCCAGCATATTATAGGCTAAGTACAACACAACACAGTTCAGCAAATGAAAACTATGCCTAAGAGATTGTTCACAATGTTTGACTTGTTCCATCAGTCCCATCGTTATCAGGGGCAATGGATATACGTAGAGTTCAACAGTTGATCATCAAACTATGCGCGTTTCCCTAATCAAACTATAGTTCCACGAGAAAATGGAGGAGTGCAGGAAGCAACGTCGCTAGTTCCGGTACAGAGACCAAGTTCTTTATCTGGCTCTGAAAAAAAAAACTAAGAAGCAAACGCGCAAAGCTGTAGTAATTGTCATCTATCTATAAAAAAAAAAGAAGCAACACACAAGCTGTTGTCAGTTAGAAACATAGTACTAGTTGTTGTCACTTGTCAGCGTTGGCCCGGTTGTTTTAAATTTGGTAACAACCAAGCTTGTAAACTCTACTAGTGGAACAAGATTTATAAATATACAGGAACAAATTAATTTGAGGGTACACATATTTCTGGTTTTTATCGGAACAATTAATGGTATCTAATGAAGGAAAAAATCTGGCAAACAAATTTATGTTTGTTAACAAAGACAAAAGGGCACCAATTGTTGATTAACTGGAAAAATCATACTCCATTTTTGAAGCAGATGCAAGGTTTAGTGAATTATTAGCGTTAAAGGAACAGGCGAGATCTTGTTAAAAAAAAATACAGGCGAAATCACGTACGACATCCCCTATGGCATGATTGGCGATTTGGCATGGAATATTGACTAGCGTGTAGCGGGTATTTTTATTATATCGTGCGCGTACGTTGATTCCGTCCTGGGTTGTTGCTGTACTTGCCACAGTAATCGGTAGTAATTTGGTGCACCATATATTCATGAGAAATTATACGCCCCAAGTATTCCCACCATACATAGATCCCCACTAATCTCGATCTCTTCTTCCTTCCTGAAGGAGAGAGAGAGACTTGCAAATCGCAGCCGGCGCGCGATGGGAAGCGATATGCAAGTGCTAGGGCGGCAAGAAAGCTGGATGGAGAAGCTGAAGCTGAAAATCGACCAGGAAGCTGATGGCGTTTCCTTGAGCATCCCTCCCTACTTCCGAAGATTCGACCGAATCAATAACCGAGAGTGCCCGTCCATCTTCATGTGGCCTCGCCGCCAAGTAGCTGACGCTGTCGCCGCCGTAGCAGCTCCCATGCCCATGACCACCGCTGCACAGACGTCTTCATCCCAGCAACCCCTGGATCACATTCACACCAGCAGGGGGTCGACCGGCCGCAACGTCATCGTCGCCGCCGTCGGGCCGTACAACCACCACCAATCGGAGTCGGCAACGTCATCGGAGTCGGCGCCGCTTCTCATCACCTACGCCAAGAAGTGTGCCATCGTCAAGTTCCTTTCTCGGCGAGAGTTCGGGCTGGACACCGTCGCCTTCCTCGGGTGGGCGCTTACGAACGACGCCCGTGTTCGCCAATGCTACGAGCGCGAGTCGTTCACGATGAGCCCCGAGAAGCTCGCCGAGGTGCTTCTGCTGGACGGCTGCCTTGTGCTCTTCGCCGTGTTCCTGCTCCGGTCGAGCGTGCGGGAGGACCGGCGGCCCGCGGAGCTGGGTCGTGACGCCCAGCTCAGGGAGGAGTTCTTCTACCTGTCCGCGGACATATCCCTGCACATGAAGCAGACCAGGGTGGACCTGCTGTTGCTGGGCAACCAGATCCCCTTCTTCGTGCTCGCCAAGCTTCACAGCCTGTTGTCCCAGACCTTGTTCAGCGGAATCAATCACAGCATAAAGAAGCTGGCTCTCTCCTGCTTCGACGACATCCGCCCCGGCCGGAGCGGCAACGGCAACGCGGTGCCACCGCCCAGATTCCAAGTTCATCACCTTCTACATCTTTTCCACTGGTCACGGGTGCCCCCAGGCAAGCACGCCGTGGACACCTCCACGATCCTGCTCCACGAGCCGGAATCGAACCTCCCCTGCGCCACCTGGTTCGAGGACTCCCTCACCAGCTTCAGCAAGCACGCAGCCGGTCCAGGCACGCTAGACATCGTCTTCCAGAAGAGGATGTTGGGCGTGCGAGGGGTGCTGCGCGTCCCTGCGCTGCACATCCACGGCTACAGCGAGCTCCTCTTCCGCAACCTCGTTGCGTTCGAGCAGAGGCACCTCCGGTGCGGCCTCGGCGTCACCGCCTACTGCATCTGCATGGCGAGGCTGCTGCAGGGCGAGGCCGACGCCAAGCTGCTGAGGAACTGCGGGATCCTGGCGCACACGCGCGAGACCGACAAGGAGGTCGTCGACCTGTTCAGGGGGCTCGCCGACGAGTACCGCGACACCTTCTACTCCAGCGACCTGCTTGGCCTCTGCGAGGACGTGGCGGCGCATCATCGGAGCGCAGCCTCCAGGGCCGTCAAATGGGTCGTGCTGCAGTGCTTCCCCAGGCAAACCGTCACCTTCTTCGTCATCCTCGGGGCCCTCATCTCCATTGCCACGCTTGTCAACACGGTCTACTCCGTGTATAGGTTCTATCATCCGGTCAAGCACTAGACGACACTGGCAGGACCAGACTGGATTCAGCTCACTCGCTCTGCTAGCCGCCACAGGATTGTCTACTCTCCTTTCAAATACTCCGTACTTTAATTGAAGTCTTGTTCTGAGTGTTAGAGATATATTTCGTGTACTATAAACGGATAGTCTAGGATAGAGATAGGACTCTCGTGTCTTGCCTTGCACTCCAAGATGATCCCTGTACGCCTATATATACTCGCTCAATAATACATCCAACATATTACGCCAATCTCTCTCTCTCTATCGTTCTACATGGTATCAGAGCGGCGCCGATCCTAACCTAGCCGCCGCCCAAGCTTCCGCGCCGCGCCGCCCTCGGGGAGGTCGATCTCCATGATCTACTCCGGGGGCCGCGCAATCCGTATGAGGGTTCGTCCGCCGATCCGTTGATCCGCTGCCCTCGAGTCTTTTTTTTCCAATCCGTAGATTGGTTTTCTTTTTGCTCCGCCGGTCGCTCGACCGGCGTTTTCTTTTGGTTTTACGGATCATAGATCGGATTGAGTCGTCCATCGCCGTCGTCCACCTGCGCCTCTACTCCAACCTCGGCGTCGACTGCACCGGCCATCAACCGCGCGGCACGGCCGCACGCGTCACACACGGGACGCCTACGTGCGACGCAGCAGGCTGTCTCGCCCGCGCGGTCTCCATCGCTGGTCCGTCTTCGCCGTCATCGCCCGGGATATCACCGACAACGTCGCCAACGAGTCCGATCTGCGGCACGTCGTCCACGCCATGGCGCGTACAGCGCCGCCGTCGGTCTGATCAACCGACCGCGCGCACGTCTCCGCCAAGCACGTCCCCGAGCACGCGCCTACCACCGATCGAGCATCGGGTTGCCGCTGCGTCGCCCCTTCGGGCCGCAGCGCCGCCGCCTTTGGTCCACGCCGCTAGCCAACGACGCGCCTTCCGAGGCGTGTATGTCGCTAGTGGCGTCCCGCCGCTGCACCGACTCGCGCTCTGCGCTACGCCGCCCCTCAGGCCGTGGCGTCGCCGCACGCAGTCACCTTCGCCGTCCCCCGCGCACCGACGTCCGAGGCCACCACAGCGCCACCCCTTCGGCGCGGGTCGCCTCCGTCCGCGCATGGTCTTCGTCACGCCGCCGGGTCTTCATCGCCTACTTCGTGTACCGCCGCCGCGCCCCCACCCCAGGTCGCCGCTGCGGCTCGCCGACCACCTCCACGCCCATCTAGGCGTCAAGCATGACCACTCGCCGCCGCGCTACCTCCACGCTCCGTCCACCCCTCGTCTCCGCTAGACAACCGCCTGCTCCCTCTCCCGCTTCGCCGCTCTGCGTCTCGCCACCGCTCCGGAGGCCTCCTCTGCTGGTCCTCCTGACACTGGCGCATGGTCCATGATGGTCCCTTCCCGCACGCCCGGTATTGGCAACACCGACGCGTGCCTTCGTCCCCGACGCGTCCCCGAGCCTGGCAAGCTCGGGCCAGCGCCTCGTCTTCATCGGCTTCGACAACGTCTTCATCGGCATCGACTCTTCTACGACTGCCTCGACCGCGTCGCCGACTTCGTCTTTGCATACTCGGTTCTGGCAAAACCGGAGTATGCCTTCGTCCCCGACGTGCGCCTAGTTCTGACAAAACTAGGGCAGCACCTCGTCCTCGACGGCTCGGACTGCATCGACTTCGGCATCGACAACCTCCACGACTGCCTCGACGCGTCTCCGTCACTCTCCTCGCGCACTATGCGCTTGCGGCTTCATGTGCGGCTACCTCGACACCGGCACCCGACCACGACATCGACCACGGCATCCCTCGCGCGGCTACCCCGACCAAGGTTGCAGCACCCACGCTCTCGGCTACCTCGACATCGGCACAAAGGGCTATCACCTTGCATGAGCACCTCAGCTTCTTCTACGTCCAAGCATCCGCGACGTGACACCGTCCACGACGCTCACGCTACGACTGCGGGGGAGTGTCAGCCTTCTGGGGTCCACTTCGGTTTATCTCCAGTCTGACCGTCCACGTCGTTCATGTTGTTCACGACGCTCCCGCTACGACTGCGGGGGAGTGTTAGAGATATATTCCGTGTACTATAAACGGATAGTCTAGGATAGAGATAGGACTCTCGTGTCTTGCCTTGCACTCCAAGATGATCCATGTACGCCTATATATACTCGCCCATGAGGCTCAATAATACATCCAACATATTACGCAAATCTCTCTCCCTCTCTATCGTTCTACACTGAGACATACAACTACTTCACTGTGGTTTTTTTTTGAAAAATAAAATGCTGTTAGCGTCAGCTCTTGGCATTGTCATGGTGCCCCGTCAAAAGGCCAATCACTAGTGATGTATCAATCAGTACCATGGTTTTTCTAGTAAATGATGAGCTCACACGTATAAGAGCATTTCCACGGTGTTCCCTAGATAGGCGCGCCGATAGTGCGCTATAAGACGCCTGCACGTGCTTCCAAATTTAGGGAGAGGTTTCACATACCGCCGATTTCTATAAGAAACCCTAAAAAAACTTTAGACAAGCAAATGTAATATACTAAATCAATTTTAAAAGAGATAGAAATATTACATAGGCTTTGTTACGGAGTTGTAAAAAGTGAAATATCAATGAAACTTAAACTACAGGCTTTTGCTGGCCCTCACCTTTTTCGTTGCGAGGACCCAGTCACTCAAATTAGAGGGTTATGATGCTTGCCTACGTCGACGCGAAAGAAGAGCATAAAGAAACTTAAACTAGAGGTTTTTGCTGGCCCTCACCATCTTCGCTACAAAGAAAGAACATCGAGAAACATAGACTATAGGGCTTCTGCACATCGCTGATGTTGTCGTGGACTTGTGGTAGTGCCTGCAGTAGGATGTATCATCAAAACACCTTCACCATGAGTTGGCTTCCAGGTTATGGGCGCGGGCGAACTTCTCCTTAGCCAGTGTTGGAGGAAACATCTAGCCTTCATCGTCGAACAATATCTCGATAGCCACCTGGCAAAAGCCGCAACTAGCTTCCCACGACTGCATGCCGAGAGCCTCTTTTAACCGAAAGGGTCCTTGTTGATAAGGACGACGAACTCAAGGAACTCGTAGTAGAAGAAGTCCGACGATTGCGAGCATTCAGGCGGTGGGGATCCTAGCACGACCTGTTGAACCTAAGATGTACCATGTGGGGAGAAGGTGGTCAACGACACTAGTGTTTGTGTGTGGAGGAGCCGGTGCCTGAGGACCCTGTTTTATACCGGGGGCATCGGTCGGTGGCTAGGCCATTTATTGCTTGGTGAAGGTAGTTGAAGGTATGTGGGGCGGTGGCGCCATGGCTAAGTCATTACATTGACCACTTTTTCAGTAGCTGCCAAGCGGGCCCGAGGGCATCCATCCGACGTGGCGCGAGATGCCGAAGCACCCCGCATGAAGCGGCTGCACAGGTTTGTCGGTGGGCTCCAAATGGTGCAGGTGCATTATTTGGCGGGCTGGTGTGGACCGAAAAAAGTGCCCGACCCCTAAACAGCTATTAGGGTCGCTGTGGGGAGTGCCAGTGGATATGCTCCAAGGACTTCAATATCTCCTATTTTCTCTATTAACAAATACAAAGGTAAAACTTGAATGAGCCAACAAGAATCGACATGAGGCCGGAGATGGAGACAGCCATGCAAGGAGTAAACCACCTCGCATGTAAAACTTTACAACTTACTCGGATGTATCAATAAAATCTATCAGGATTACACTGAGTGTGGACAATCTATCCGTGTTACAGTAATTGATACAGGAATAGCTCGATGGTGCTGTTCTGTAGTACTGTAACCTTACACCGTCTACGTCATCCGTGATAGCCAATCTACAATGACATGAACAACGAAAATCCCATGGGGGGCGTATTTCTGCAGATGGGCTTTCTCAAAAGTGGACCAAACTGTATACCAAAGTCCATGAAAGCTGCAACCGAGAGAAGAATCTGTTAGTACTCAGTAGCATCCAACTTAACTGAATGTGCAAACACAAAGCAACAATTGCAGTATGGTTGATGTAGTGTTGCAAGCTTTATGTCTTGTTTGTTCGATAGCTCCTGCTAAAAAGTAGTATCGGATGATAGTGCTATTCAGGACATCAATTGACAAATGACACATGAAAAAACAATCACTACGAAGACAGGTTCTCGTGTGATGAAATGAGTTTGACGTTGGTGCAGCAACTAGGAAGCAACGATGGAACAAAAACTAATGAAGGACGATGGCTCGTATCTTTACCAGGAAAAGGGTGAAAGAGGCAAAGAGCCCTTCCTGAAGTAGGGCGCCGTGGCCTCCAAAGTCTTCCTCATCAATCTTCAGCAAATATGCATAGTACAAATGAACTATCACGGTGGAAATAGTAAAGAATCTGCAACATAGCAAAACAAGGTCATACTGGGTTATGCATTTATCCAAAAAGTGCTAAGGCAATCATAAGACAGCACGCAAATTGGAAAATAGGCACAATGTCACTAAGTTCTGTAGCTAACTTGCAATAAAACATGATTGTAATCTTGAATTGCTGATACGAAAATACAATCATATTCCAATATGCCACGCACTATAAGCAAAAAAGGAATATTATTGGACATGGCAAACATGGGGTCATGATTTCAACTGTCTGAATATAGAAAATGCTAGGGTATTCAGCAAAGATTGGCAATCAGGCAGAGCCACCACTCACAAGTCACAACACAATTTTGCACCAGAATTTATCCCTTGCTGAGCTGAAAGGCAAATACATATAATCTCATGGAATGGAGAAAGGGCACTTCACATTTGGATGTCAAAGTTTGCATTTGGTTTGACAATGCTGATAATCTTTCCAAGGACCACTGGCAAGACAAACAGAACCTGACAATCATACATCAGCCCTTAATTAAGGGCAACCTAGAAACTAATTTGTTTGGCAATTATGTTGGTTTGCTGCCTAGCTGGTGGCCATTTCTCCGAAACAAGACTGAATAAGCAAAGCCTCGAATTGGCTGCGCATCGAACACTCAATTCACCTCCCTGTGATATCCAGTCTGCCAGAATCACCAACCCAGTTTGTGAATCACTCGTAACTCCTCATGGCAAAATCACGAAGTTAAGATTGCTAACCTCACATGTAAGTTGCTAATATGTCACACGATGCGAAAAAACGTGTGGAATTCGGTGTCAAATTCTTTCTCGAGAAAGAACCGTTGTCAGACGAAGCTTAGCGAAGATCACATTCCAACTGAACGGATCTCGTGGCTGACATATGCGCGAAAGAGGGTCGCTAGATTTTAGGGTTGAGGAGGGAGGGAGGGAAGGGACTGACAGCGCGATCCAGAAGGCGCCGACGAGGGGGACGGCCCCCCAGAGCAGGCCGCACGCGAGCCCCACCGCCTGCCGGATCCAGTGCACCGCGTCCAGCAGCTGATCCTGCAAATCAGACACACCTCGGGGGATCAGAGTTCGACGGGGTCACGGCGCGGTGGCTGGTTGGTGTCCGGTGAGTTACGAGAATCGGCGGCGGGAGTGGCGTACCTTGTCCCAGGATGCTTCGGGGTCGAGGTACCTGGCGAGCTTGGAGGGGAGGACGTGGCCGTTCTGCGCCGCGTGGCTCGGCTGCCTTGCCGCCGCAGACGCCGCCGCCGCCACCTTGGACTTCTTCATCTCTAGCTCCGGCGCGGCGCGGCCCGGCGGCGGGTGGAGAGATTGGATCGCTGCAGGGTGGACTCGGCCGTGAGACAGAGACAGAGAAAGAGATTAGTCGCCGCCGCTTACTAGCAGGCCCCACGGCGCCCACGTATTGCTCGCGGTTTCTGCCTTGGCAGGCCGTTGGCGTATTCCAGGGCTTACTTTCCATCTCTTGTAATCAACTCATTTTCTTACACATTTGTTTTCTTGGATTTCCTAGTATCCTCACATACCATTTAAGTTTATAAATTTATAAATCGGTGCGACTGAAAATTGGTTCAAGCTAAATCCTATCGGCCTCCACTTAATTACACGAGCTCGCCTCGTCGCGCTTCTCCTCTTTCTGAACCCTCCGCGAGGACTCCTTTGTCTTCGCAACCACGCTCATTAAGAACTTACTTTCACCAATCCCTTGTGGGTCGTCTTAGCTCTTCCTCCAACATCCCTATCTGTTGTCTACGGTCCCGCGTACCTTTCACCTGCCTCGACGTTGACATCAACATCACTTGAAAGCATGCTAAAGTACACAATGAGGTTTCTAGCTGAAAGAAACAGGCTGAAGTATAAACATGCTGAAGTATAAATGTATTGTCTAATCTCTTTCATCAAATCGATATTTTGGTTGCATTGGCTAGAGCATGCAATTTGACACAGTATTAGAGTCAAAGAGATCTAAGTTCAGGACCCAGCTAGCGCCATATAAAATGAAAATATTGCAGAGCAACACGGGAGAGAGAGTGTTATAGTATAAATATATTGCCTAGTCTCATTATAGTAATGGATTGCAACGAAAACACATAAATAGAAGAAAAAAAACCCTTACAACAAGTCCAATGGTGAGTCGCTTGTATAATTGGTTCCATCTATCCGTCTCATTCGTCTTCGGCTGGGAATCGATGGGTCCCCGACTCCTTTGCTTGCCGTTCCGGTAAAGGGTGGGGGTGTGGACCTCGGACCCTGTGCTCGACATTGTAGTAAGGTCCCTAAAGTTATAGTTTGGCCAACTGTCAGCAACGTTATGGCGGCTATGGCGGTGCCATATGGGACAAGCATGAAGTATCCCTGCCTCCTCATCCACCTCGTCATCGGTGATCTTGTCGGTGGCGTCAAGGAGGCCAAGGAATCGTCTAATTGTTGCTCCCATCGAATGGTGGACCTCGTTCAGCCTACATGTGTTACATGTTTGATGTTAGAAGATTCAGATTAACTGAAGGATTCAATGGCGATGACTTCGGCTCTAGGACGTTGGTCCTTAGGGGCACGTGCACGAAAACTGTCATCAACAACGTCAGCCCGACTCCGATAGGGGAGTGGTGCGTCGGCAGCTCGCTCTGGCTGTTGTAGTAGTCGTTACATGGTTGAGGACCTCACTGTAATGTGTTACTATGTTTGGGTGCTTTGTACTTCTTCCCAACTTCTACAAAATATCGGAATCATTATCGCAAAAATATGGTGAGCCCTTGTATAGACGTAGGGCTGAGGAAAAAAAACAAACAGATCAAAAGCTTTGCTCCAAGCTTCTAATTCAGGTGCTTGTTTTCATAACTGTTTTCAGTCTGGTTTTATGCCCCAAGCAAAATTCTAATGATGCGGCCGGTGCCACATTTTACTTCGACTCCTATAATCAAGCGGTTATCGGATCGGATCGTACGATACAACTACCGACCAACCGATAACAAAATCCTGACGCCTATTCGTAAGCGTGTTTGTTGTACATGACCTTAAGCAAGGATGGAAGACTGCAGGAATTTGCACAAAGAGCATTTGACATCCGAGAGAAAAAAAATTGCAATGGAACTTTCCTAAGTATTCAATCTTGCGTACCAAACACCCTAAATAGAAAAAAGGCACTCATAAAAAATCAAAACCCTCTACACTTCCGTATAATTCTTTTAAATCAAAGGAGCCGTACTATTGTAGTAAAATAAAAGAAAATAAAAAGCTAAAGAAATTAAGATGTCAGCAGTGGCGAGATGGGATCGGAGGTGTCGCCACAATCAAAAAAATCAGTTGGATCAGATCATCATCATCATCATTTTTTCGTTAGAAAAGTTGTGTGGTTGTCCCACCACCAAAGGCCTATTCCATATCTTATCTTCCAAACAACTACTCTACGAACCAACCAACCACTGCTCCGCTACCATTCATCTCTTCTTAGCCTAGTTATTCGAACACACCTATCTCTCCGAGGTGATAATACTACTAATTTTTTTTCAAAGCAGATAGAGGCCTTAATCAGTTCTGCTCACTTAACCCACTTCAGATTTATCACTATCCTTTTGTTGTTGAAAAAGAAAGAGTGTCATAAAAGTGATTAACAGAGGCAGCTAGCTGAACTGAATTTTCTGGAAACCATTCCTGATCCATGACAATTTATCGATTTATTATTCACAGATGGCTACTGTTCTGCTTATTCTGGTCCCTCTTTTACATCTACAGGTTATAGTCTGCAATGATCACAGCTTTTTTCAACCCTCCATTTGTTTCAAAATGTCAAACCAGTTAAACACTTAACTCGTACATAATTACATGCACATAGGAGAACTGCTGAAATGGACCATATGAATATGACATGTTGATTGACCTGACATGAAGTCAATGATCGACAGTTATAATACTCTGGTGTTTACTGTCCATATGTGGAGTATTAGGCTGTAAAAGCATTTTTTTACATTAGTTATGGCCCTACAGATCGAACCAATCAAGCCTGAACCTCTGTACGCACGACGATTCAGTGTACGATAACTGCCCGACGAGCAATCTTGTGGTTATCCTCACTTTTATCACGCTGATGGATGGATCGATGTGCATTTTGTACGCATAGCAGCTCTCTACATATAATACGTACTCCAGGAGGAGCTGTCATCGGGAATTATGTTCTTTCGTGACGTTGGTGCATGTGTGGGCCCACATGGCAGTGTCCCCAGCAGATTACATGGTACATAGAGATAGTCTAATCCACAAACAAATCCTTATCTCTGGCCTGGCCCTCCAACAGGGATAGCCTCCCCGGCCTGGCTACTCCATCCACGTCTCCTCTCACCACCCATCATAATCCATGGAAAAACACATCTACATCTCTGTCACCTTATCCCACTACAAATTTTAAATAATGATGAGATGACAGTTCAATTCAGACCAAAATACTAAAATGTATATATAGGTTTGTTTTGCTAGCTTCTTCCATATGAACCATCCTAGATTTGCAATGATGTACTCCCTCGTTCCATAATTCTTGTTGTACTTGTAGTTCAAGTTTGACAAAAGGAATTTATGTTCGAAATAAACCAATATATTGGTCCACTCAAAGGATAACTGCACGATCACATTTCCATCATGCTTGTTGAAGCCAATTTCATACTGAAATGGAAAGTTCTGTACAATTTATCCAATATACAAAAGAAAAAGAGTTGACAAAGAAGTAGCCTCCACTATAGTTTATTTCCTATTTGGCAATAATCCTTTAGTTGGCATAGTTAAGAGACATCTATTTAAGAGCAATTATGCGGTACTGGATAACATGGCCCACAAAATAATACCTGGCCACAAGAACACACATCAAGTAATGTATAATTATTTATTTTGGGAGGAATCATTATTGTGGAGATTCCTTCCTTCGAAAGCGATGTGCTACCGTTCAGAAAGACATTGTGTATACCGCAAGGGATGTACAAGAAAGCTGTTGCTCATAGCCAATCTGTAAGAACAGGGGAGGTAGAAAACACACAAGAAAAAAAAAATCTGGATTTTGTGATTGGCCATTGACCACTTTTAGTTGAAACCAAAGCCTGCATTTGTTTATTTAAATCAGAATATGTACCACTAAGTTACTATTTTGACACCTAATGTTGTAAAAAAATAATAGTGCTGGATCTTCTTATGCACAGCCTGTGTTAGCCTAATATAAAAACTAGCACCGTCTGTCTGCTTGTGCAGTATGCTAGGTTTAGTTAACAATGTAGTTCTGGCAGATCTTGGATTTTTAACAACCTCACAGACCAATGACAACTATGATAATACTTAATCAACAAAGTGTTTTTGTCCCATGTAATGGAAAAGCTAGACTCCTTTTCCTCCCCTGACCAAGCAAGAAAATCCTACCCACCTTTTTTTGTTCCCAAACAAAACAAAAATTAATTAAATTCGATATGATCTTAAATGCTAGTATTGCATAATGTATGGGAAATTTCATGGCCAGTTATGTGCACCAGAAAGACAGTGCACCTACCATACCCACCAGCTAGAAGGCCGGTTAGACACACCACTAATCAACCCTGGCCTAATTAACGCTGCTTGCAGCAGACTTTTCTATCTTATTTTATCAATATAAACTCATAACCCCACATGAGCATATGTATGTGCATATGGGACACGTCATCAGATCTGACTGAGCTTACACCAAGCGAGAACCAACCGCTGAAAAGGTAGATAATAAAAACCAAATGTAGATCTAGATCATACCATTCACCCTCTGCCTACGGTAGTAAGCTTGCAACGGTAGATCTACTTCCACTGAACAAGCAGTTAACAGGTGAGCACACAATGACACACATATACTCCACTTAAAAATAGAACTAAATTCCACTCAGAAGTAACACTACCAGGTAAAGATGATAGAGAAAAAAAAGTTGGCAAAAATTGTCCAGATACTTGTATTATATCTACTATTTGCATCCACTTTGGACGCCAAGCTACATGTAGCACTTTATTTGCAAACACTCAAAATTCATGTTTCAAGGATTTAAAAAACCCGAATCAATATTCTACATATAGCTAATGATGTATACTACAATGTTGGTAAATCTCAATACAAACTAATTTATATTTTAGGCAACACAAAAAACAACAAATTCTGACAAATTTTATAGTGAATAATGCAGATTTCAAAACTATAAATTTGTCAGATTTTATTAATTTCGAGTAGCCTAGAATATAAATTAGTTTGCATTGAAATTTTACACCATTGTAGCATACATTATTGGCTACCTCTAAAATTTTGTTTCGCATTTTTTTTTGAAACTTCAAAGTATAAATTTTGAGTATTTGAAAATAAAGAGCTACATGTAGCTCGACATTCGAAACGCCATACTCTACTTTGAGCACTTTTCATATATAGTATAAATGCTTTGAACATTTTTTAAACGAGATAAAAGACTAGTCACTTTCATTAATTAAGGAGAAGAGAGTTGGCTGGTTTATTAGTAGAAAATCGGCCAGTAATCGGTACAGTCACACTCGTCGATCATCATGTAACGTCGTGGGGGCACATATACAACCACCCTTGCTACGAACAAAGACTACACATGCAACACCAAAGCGAGGGTATTTCACCGAGGTTTTCCACCAATGCCGCACTCCAATTTCACCAAAGAATGACCACCTAGGAAGACTTCATCGTAGCAGCAGCATCATGAAGCCCATACGACCTATACCGACAACCCTTCCCATAGAAGACGGACAACTCCGATTCTAATGACAAGGTCCAAAGAGAGGATGGGAAAGACCACACAGAATAAGATCTTTACGACCCGAACACCACTTGCCAGGTCAGTGTCTTCGTTCGATGAAAGCTCTGAAGAAGAGATAGCAACTTCGACTTCATAGCAAAAGACCAGTCGGACATGCTAGAGAATAAGCAGACTAGCAAGGTCTTGCCGCGACCGAACCATCACTTACCATCATCGTCGTTGTCAGGCAAGCCGCTACACTAAACCGACTCATCGCGGGCCGGGCACTTGGCAGTCGCAACTCCAACACATGCATCTAGCTAAACTGTTCAAGAAAAGCGTGAACATGGTCGCTAGTCTTTTAACACAACGACCTAAAGGGAGAACGACATGGAGACACCCTCATTGCCTAACCCTTCACTGGGTCTAGGCCTTTGCCAGAAGAATTGCATGAGGATTGTGAGTGTAGAGAGCTCCACACTGGCGCCTCCATGGAGTACCGTGACGCCCACAGAAGCCCCACTAGAGGTCGGCAAGCAGGGCAGACCTTTGCCCATAGCCTCAACATACCACAATCTCGCGCATCCGACTTAAGTGTCTGGCCCGCACATTCACCGACCCATGAACCTCCAGAGTAGCATGAGCGCCACTGCCATTCCCAAGACACCACAAAACTCTGCGAGCCAGCGCCAGCCGAGCCCGGCAAGATCCAGCAAACGCCCTGACGCGTCTCGAAGAAGCCAAGAGCCTCCGAAGTAGCCTAGGAGGTGAGGGCGCCTCCTCGTCCTAACTGGCCGCTGTCGTCGCCGTAGGTCAAACCCTGCCGATGCCGTCGCCACAACCCACAACCCAGAGAAGTAGATCCCTAATATACCCACATGTAGGTCCCCAGGCCCCATTACGTTGGACGATCGCGCCACTAGGGTGCTGTGAACCGCCGCCTGGACACCATCAACCACCACATCCGTCGAAATCGCTAGAGTCTGCATCACGCGTGAGGTCCGAGCCTCCCACCTATGGCTATAGGAGGAAGGCCCCTCCATCGCCATTCGCCGGCCATGCTTAGCTCAATTTCCTCCTCCTGCGACAGCGAGGGAAAAAAGGGGCCCATCGACGTGATCTAGGGCACCACCCGAGGTCGGGGGTTGTCTTCCACTTAAAATTAACGCTATCAATGGAAAATAATAAAGGGAAATGGCAAATATTGTTTACTTGCATCTACTATGAACAGTTGATGAAAGCAAAGCCAATAGGTAAAGAGGACCCGGTCCGTTCAGACCGGACCGGACGGGTCGTCCCAAGAGAGTGAAAAAACCGGAGGAGGATGTGAAAAAAAAGTAGTGGGTGTGGTGGTATAAAGAAGAGGGACAGGAGAGGATAGCTGAGGGTTTAAGCGAGGAGAGAAGAGAGCGAATCGAAGGACAGACTACAGAGAGAAAGGCGGAGGTTTTTCTCCATCTCCGTCGTCCCCCGATCGATCCAGGAGGGAACCGCAAGGGTACGTATCTGTGGCACTGACGGAGATCCAAGTTCATCCAACAAGGGCGGAAATTTCGATTTTTTTTGGGCGATTTCTTATCCTCCCCCGCGCGAGATCCTCCCACTTTCTGGTTGGTACCCCTGCTTTGATTTGATCTGGTGGATTTCCGCGCGGATCGACCGCCTTTCTCCGGGGGCGCGGTTTCCGATGGGCTCCGCCGGGGGGGAGCTCGGATTCCGCGAGGACCGGTCGAATTATGCTCCGTGATTTGGTTTTGGACATGGTCGACGGAGGCTCCGTTTGGATTTGTGCAGCCCTGTGCTGATGGATGTGAACACATCACTTGCAGTTTCAGATGGGTTCTTCCGGGGGAGGGGTGAGGGGAGGCGGATTCGACCGAATTATGCTCCGTGATTTGGTTTTGGGGGCCGATTCTCGGTCATGGCTGACGGAGCCTCTTAATTCCATCAGATTTGGCAACTCCTGTGTGTGCACGCTGTACTGATGTGATCACAACACTTGCCATTTCAGACATTTCAGAGTTGAATTTTGTGAGTTGTCCCTTCGATTTGGTAGGAGACATGATTCATGCCGTTTCTGCAGCTTTCAGCAAAGGATTACTGTTCATCTCCTCAATCAGGACTGCGTTAACTTTAACTGTCCCTCCTCATATGCCGTGGATGTGATTTGGGCTTTTCTTGATTCAGAATTTCGCCTGGTAGTATCTTTCTTGGATCTGCAAAACATGCCCTATTGATTCCTCTGTCTTGACCACCAGAGACTTTTTTTCTTCAACTGAATAAATTCGTGTCTCTGAATTTGTTTACAGAAACCGATGAAAAGGATTCCTGCGCAGGTGCTCAGTCTTGGGTGACTCGTTCCAGATGCTCCTTGGAGGTGATCTCACTCTCCTATAAAATCTTCACCGTTTCTTGCTGCTATGGCAAGTCCTACAGCATCAAACCATCCGACTTCAGGTTGCCCTGGGATTGGCCAAAGATGGCCTCTTTCCCTTTTAGAATGATTAGTGTCTTTTTTTTTCTTCTGGTTGGAGCTGAGCAGTTCCAGCTTTGCTGTTTGAGCAATCAGTGATTGGGAATCGTCAATGAACTCGATCTTATTTGTTGCAGATAACGATAATCCATGTGCGATTTCTGTTTGTTTACTGCCTCCAAAAGCCGTTCTTTTAAGTGAGATCAAGATATGGTGGTGCGGAAGAGGTTGGATTATGGATCTCGCGGCCACCAGGTTCCCGCTATGCCGCGTGTTCCAAGCTCAGCCCGGGTACATATTTGATCCTGTCTGTCATGAACCACAATTTACATATTGGATATATTTATTAACTGTCAACGATAATTCAGGGGAAACGCTCAACGAGGAGAAAGAAAGACGAGATGTGTGCGTTTGATTTGCTTGCCACCGTAGCGGGATCACTGTTAGGGGATCAGGAGAACTCGTCCAGTGTTCCTAACATCGGCACATCAGCTTCAAGCTATGCCAGGAAGAAGAAATCAGTGAAAGCCGAACAGGGTGATGATGTTCTGCCGCTCAATTCCATAGCTGTGGGGAACTGTATAGTGGGTTCTGGTGGTGCCTGTGCCTCTCCTAGGCAAACTAACATCTGCTCTGCAGAAAACTCGTCGACACGAAATGAAACTGACTCAGTATTAGAGTCACTAACTGTGGAACCAAATATGTTGGTTAAGGACTCTTTGTTTAGTTGTACAAAATCGTGTAACCGTGGTCATGGTCTTGGCGGGATTCCAGGGTGCTGTCCTGGAGCACTGTCACTAGATGCTAACCAATTGCAGGTGAAGCAACCTAAAGATGGTGATGCCGCAGCTCTGTACAGTTTGGTTAGCTCTGTGGATCTAGATGGCAGACCTCCTGCTTTGGTTAGCTCTGACAGTAGCTCAGGAATGCCTTTGTGCAGCCATGACAAAGACCGCAATACCTCTGGCTTATGTCGTGCTGAAGTACAGCATGCTGCAGATAAAGATGATGACGAAAATTCTTCCGGGTGCACCCATCCATGCACCACGGGAAATAAGAGTTACGCGCCACATTATACAGGCGATAGTAGTATAAGAAAGTTGTTTGCCTCCAAGTTCAGGAAGGCTGCACGTAATAGGATGTGTGGAGAGATGTCAAATAAAGGTATGGCAATCCCTACAAAGTTAACCTTTGGCTTATATACAGTCTTCATAGTTGCCATAGAGAAGAAAATTTCTGTTGATTCTCTCCACCATTATGGCACACTAAATATTGCAGGCATTGGACTAAATAAGGGCTATTCAATTTTTTCATTGAACTAGGTAGCAAGCAAAGTTTCTGTGGAAATAAGATATCCACCACACGTCAAAAGGTACAAAGGGCAATGTTCAAGAGAAAAAAGATAGTGCGCCGTAATTTTACAGCATCTTCTACTAAGGGGGTTCTAACTGATGGTATGCTGCTTCACTAATTCACATTTATGTACAATTGTTCCATTGCACATAGTCATTGAAACTTGCCCTCTATATGCCATTTGATAGCCTCAGTCCTTATTTTGGTATACTTCCTAAAAGAAAATGCCGCTTGCCATTTCAGCCAGCGGGGCATCATTTTCTGTGGAAGGTCAAAATCCTGGATCTGAGGACTACAATGGTACTCTTGGACATATAGATTTGCTAGTTACTTCGTCAACAATGATAGCTTATCATTTTGTTTGTTTTTCGTTTCAGTTAAGCTAAGAATCAAGTCATTCACCATCCCTGAACTGTTCATTGAGATCCCTGAAAATGCAACAATTGGTACGTTGAAGGTAAAGGCTACATCGGCTTCTAGAAGTTAATTGGTTGGTAATATTGCATTATAGATTGTTTGTGGAATCTGCAACATTTGTTTGTTAAACTAATATTTTGTACTCTGTTCTACATAATTAAGGAAAAGACAAGTTACTTCCTGTAACTGTTGAGTTGAACTATCATGGTTAGATTTCTAAGTTTAAGCAACTGACCAAATATTACCTTCTTATGAGTGTTTCAAT
Source organism: Lolium multiflorum (assembly GCA_030979885.1). Classification (NCBI taxonomy): domain Eukaryota; kingdom Viridiplantae; phylum Streptophyta; class Magnoliopsida; order Poales; family Poaceae; genus Lolium; species Lolium multiflorum. Next base: position 343,123,256 of record CM061749.1, read on the forward strand.
GTTTGTATTCTCGTGATAGTTTCAATGTTTTCCAGTTACTTGCATTTCCTACCTAGAATGTCTTGCATGCTGTTGACCCCCCTGCAGATAAATATTACCTTCTTATGAGTGTTTCCCAGTAATATTCTTCATTTTCTGTACAGAGAACTGTAATGGACGTTGTTACTAGTATAATTGAAGGCGGCCTCCGTGTTGGTGTCTTTCTTGAAGGAAAGAATATTCAAGATGACAGCAAGACACTTCGTCAAGCTAGAATTTGCCACGGAGAAAATCTAGATAATGTAGATTTCACACTGGAGTGTGAAGCTGCACATAACTCTTCCCCTGGGGTCAGAACACCAGAGGAAACAGATTTTCTTGGTGCAGATGCCATGAAACCATTAGCCATGTAAGGCGTAATGTGCTACTGTATGGTAGTTTTTATTTAGGAAGAAAATTGTCAAGATGCATCTGACTGGACCATAACCATATCTGAAGATCATTGATGGTTTTAATATTCCATGACTGCAGGATGAAGTGTGAAGAGCCTTTTTCTGAAACTAAGGCCAGTGGTAACAACCAGCATTCTATTGTGGAAATGACCATGCAAGAAACACCAGGGAGCTCACGAGCCATTGTCCCTGTTGCCTCTCCAAACGCAGATGCTCTAGCCATTGTTCCTGTCTGTAAGTCAAAGCGAGCCACCATGGGGCAAAGGCGCATAAGGAGGCCTTTCTCTTTGCCTGAGGTGGAGTCCCTAGTGGACGCTGTTGAACAGCTTGGAACAGGAAGGTTTGTGCCCAGTTGTTCTCTCTATTGGCACGAGTTCATTGCCGCAAACATGTTCTCATGCTGGCATCTTGGTCTGTTTTGTTCAGGTGGAGAGACGTTAAAATGCTCGCGTTTGACAATACTGATCATAGGACTTATGTTGACCTTAAGGTAATTCAGTAACCAGAGTCCACAAGCTCACCTCCCCACTACATTTTGTTTCGAGCTATTACTTGAAATATCTTTTGACGGCAACTTTGTGTTATCGCTACCATTTGATCAGGAACTACTGTATTGTATTGTATTGCTCATTGCCTACTGTTAGCTAGTGTTTCATTTCTTTCTGTGAACATACTGTACCAATGGGTGTTACTCAGATGTGCTAAACTCTGAAATATTTCATGGATGAACCAGGACAAGTGGAAGACCCTGGTGCACACCGCGAGCATATCCCCGCAGCAGCGTCGAGGCGAGCCCGTTCCGCAGGGGCTGCTCGACCGCGTGCTGGTGGCGCAGGCCTACTGGTCCCAGCAGCAGCAGCTCTCAGGCAAAGCTTCAGGACAGGGCTCCTCCAGCTGCTGAAATCTGGCTTGCATCGAAGGGAAAAACTGATGCTACTTCTGTACAAAAAAATTGTCCAAAGGAGGTCGACTAATTTCTGTATTTATTCCAAACTCACAGATCAATTTCCCCTTTTTTTTGTGTTCTTTCTTTAGTTTCTGTTCAGGTCAGGTGCTCTCTTTCCTCTGTTGATTAATAAGAGAAAACACCTGGTTTGACAACCCCTGTAAATGATTTTATAAACTATTTGGATGCTTCGGAATTTTACTAGAAGCTCATAAAGAAACTTAAACTATTTCCAGTTGCTGCACATTTCCCACAGATATTGCAGATTGTTTTCCCCCATAGAAGATTGTTTTTTGTAATTGGTTGGAACGAGAAGACAGTTAAATATTTTAGGTTAGAAAAAGACAGTTAACACTTTTGTTTTAGGAAATAAGAAAGACAATTAAGTTTTTTTACCGCATGAAAGTCAATTAATTTTGTTTTGAGAGATTTAAAAAAAAAATCTAGCGCACTGGATATGGCCCATTTGCCCAACATCTAGCAGTTACCACTCCGTGTGCCCGCCCGGCTCCTCCTCATGCCTCGCCGGCGACCGCCTCCTCCCAGAGGTTCATGCCTGTGGTGTCGTCAGCGAAGTTGTCCCGGACCTCTTCCTCGCAAACCTCCTCCGTGGCTACTCCAAGCTCGGCCATCTCCGCGACGCCCGCCGCCTGTTCGACCGGATGCCGCACCGGGACCCCTCTCCTGGTGCTCCGCCATCGTCATGTATGCGCAGCACAGCTGTGAGGAGGAACTCACCGGGACCTCCATCTTTGCCGCCTTCCGGAGGGCCTCCTCCGGCGAGGAGGGCCTCCTCCGGCGAATCGCCCAGTGAGTTCCTGCTCGCCAGCACCCTGTGCAGTCCTGGGCGGTTTGGTTCAGCGACCACATGCATGGAGATGCCTTGACCGGTTTGTGCTCGCGAGCGCCGTCAGTGCTTGCTCTGCAGTTGGCTTTCAGTAGGGTGGCAGGCAAATGCACGGCTATGCATATCGGTTTCAGCAGAAATGGATGCTTCAGTGATCAATGCACTGAGCCACTGACCGATCTGTACTGTAAGTGCTCCGAGCTCTCTTTCGCTCGGAAGATGTTTGATTGCATGCTGCTTTGGCTAGGAAGCTGTTTAATTGCATGGTGAACTGTAACCTTGTGTCTTGCACAACGATGGTTGCTGCTTATGTGCAGAATTCGCTCTATGTTGAAGCCCTGGCCATGTTCTTGCAGCTGAACCGGGCTGGCTGGCAGCCGGATGCTTTTTGCTTGCACAAGTATCTTGAACTTGCGTGGCTCTTCGGCAGCGATATGGCAAGGAAGGCAGGTACATGCTTCTGTTATAAAGGCTGCTCTGGAATTTGGTGAGCATGTCAAGAATTCTCTCATTGACATGTATGCTAAATATGAGCATCTAATTGAAGGAGAAAAGGTTTTTAAAGCCTGGGCAGAAGATGACGCAGTTTCTTACAGTGCAATGATCAAGGATACGCAAGGCTGGGTGATCTTACATTAGCAGTTGATGTATTCACTGAGATGAGATATTGCTCCTTAAAGCCAAGCCTACTGACTTTTGTTTCGCTCCTTGGGTTCTGGTCATCGCAGCCAGACATCCAACTCAGCAAGCAGATTCACGGTCTCATCATCAAATCAGGAACTTCATTGGATCCATAGGCAGGTAGTTCTCTAATCGATGTCGATTCAAAAATTTCCCTTGTGAATGATGCCAAAGTTGTATTGAGTCTGATGCACAACAGGGACATGGTAGTCTGGGATGATATGGTTTTTGGTCTTGCACAGAATGAGCAAGGAGATGAGGCTGTGAAGCTCTTTAACCAGCTTCCTATCTCTGGGTCAACACCTAATGAATTCACATTTGTTGCACTTGTAACCATGGAAAGCTTGTTTCATGGCCAGCAGTTTCATGCCCAGGTCATCAGAGCAGGTGCTAATAGTGCTCCCATGTTTCAAATGCTCTCATAGACATGTACTCTAAGTGCGGCTTCATCAAAGAAGTACAGCTGTTGTTTGAGTTAACATTGGGAAAGGATGCCATCTGTTGGAACTCCATGATTTCGACGTACGCGCAGCACCGTCATGCCGAGGAAGCTCTTCGTGTTTTGGGGATGATGAGAGGGAATGGAGTTAGAACCGAACTATGTGACACTTGTTGGTGTGCTATCAGCACGTGCTCATGCAGGCCTCATGGACGAAGGTTTACACCATTCTAACTGTATGAAAAGAAAATGTGCCATCGAACTAGGCACCTTTTTAATGTGTGACCAGCGATGCACAGGTGTACAACTGCAGAAAGCAAAGCTATGCTTGAGACTGATATTTAAGGAAATTTCATTGATGCATACAAATAGTCAACTACCAATTAAGCGACCTGTCCATGAGGTAATATTAACACTGAAATTCTTTTATAGAGTTTGAATCTTCTGTACAAGAAGTGTTTTTTTATTACATAATATTTACAAACTTGAGCACTGTTTCTGAATTTGGTGAGAGAATTGCACAGCTCCCACCTGATAATAGAAGTTCCTGAAAAAGTTACTTGCTACTCTGGTTCAGCTGTCCAACAGATTACGGTCACTACATAACTGTAATGGAAATCTTACAGTTATATCGGCCACAAGATCAATGCATATGATGTCTAATGTCACACTGCGTCTCGTATCAGCCTCTTGGTCTGTTTGTTCAGGTGGAGAGTTATTTTAATGCTCATGCTTCATGATGTTGATCACACGACCTATGTTACCCTTATGGTAAATTTTCAGTAACAAAACCAGCGCCTTTCTGCTACAGTTCATTTTCAGCTATTATTTCAAAAATCTATGATAGTGCATATGCTTCAATTCCAGCCATAGAATTGATAACAAAATATTTTTTATTTTCATGAATAAACTATACAACATATGTTAACGGTAAGTTTTTAAAATATAATTAGAAAGCAGAACAATAAGATGAATTGACAAGTTTAGAAATACACGGTTTTTATTTATTCATCGTATAATATTTTTAGGTGTTTTATTTTACTTCTCCGTCTTTCCAATGCTAACAACCCATGGTGATTGCCATTAGAGATGGTGTTGCCTGAATCATCTCTAGAGAGATGGATCCGTTGCAACAGATTCAAACGACGGAATGCAAGAACTAACAACCTGATATTGTTTCCTAATGCAAGGTGTTTTGATTCGCAACTCAAAAGAAGTGGCGGATCCAAAGGGTGGCCAGGGTGGTGCATGGACCACCCTGGAATTTCTACATAGCCTATATATCATAGAATTTTTTTAAAATAAATATAATTAAATGAACAATTGAACTGTTGGACCACCCTGACATTTTGTGTTGGATCCGGCACTGTCAAAAGTGAGTTGCTAACCCTGTGACTCAGTGATTAGTCAACGGAATCCGCTTTATAGTCACCATAAGTCGCTGTTTAGTCGCGAGTTGCCGCGATTTTGAGAAAACGACTTGGCAACTATACAACAACTCAAAAACCTTGGCCTGATGAGTTAACAATACAATATGAGTAACCAAACAATGTCCATTACAGATAAACATATTAATAATATTAATTAAAAAATCAATTCAAGAAACAACATAATAACAATATCAGAAAGCAGAACCATAAGAAAAATTGAGGAGGTCACACCATGTCAAGGAAATCGGACCTGACACTTTTACCCAACCGAAATCTGAGCTTCAAGACAGGCCATTTGCCCAGCAGCCAAGTAATAATGGGCAGCAAAGCTACCAGAACACATACGCAATGGCCAACCAGTGGAGACGTGAGGCCAGCACCGCGTATAAACCAGTTGAAAAGGCCATAGTTGTTGCCATGTATGCAAATGACATTAGCTTCTTAGTGAAGGATGTATAATAAAGCAAGAACTCGTAATCCTCCCACCTTGCTATTATGCATATGAAAGCCACAGCAAAAGAGGAACACATTGCTAAGACGTCAAAAATCAAGAATGTCTGAAATGCAAACTTCTTAGACATGATGGGAAGTCCCTCGCTTCCAGCATCACTGCTATATCCTCCAGGCAGGGTGAAGGCAGCAGCAAAGGTGATTGTTGTAATGAGGATCGCCACCAATGAAGTGTTGCTTGTGTATGTTTGAGTTAGTGACTTTGCAGCTTTTCTCGATTCATCAGTGGTCAGTTTCTTTGCTTCCATGTGAAGATTATGAAGAGAGTCAGCCTCTTGTGGATTAGCTTTAGACATAAGCATTATCACTTCATTCTGCATGAATCCAAAGGAATGGGCTGTTTAAAAACTTGCGGTATTAAATCATAAGTACTGCCTCCATTCCGTATTAGTTGTCGCTGATTTAGTAGTGCTGATTTAGTACAACTTTCTACTAAACTACTAAATCGGCGACAACTAATACGGAACGGGGGGAGTAGTTTACTGTGTTCACAAAATTCTTGCATAAAACTATTTTTCTGAATTGATCATGAAACAATGAACTAAGAATAAGCTTAATGCTATTTTTTTAATGTGAAGTGCCACATATAATAATATAAACAATGGTTTGGGGATTTTATTTGAACAATGGTTAGTACACTTCAATAAATTGCTTCATGCGACTTAAAAGCTTAAAATGTTTCTTATTGTTTATTTGTCTAAGCTAAGAGCTGCCAACAGTTGTGTGGCATTGACTAAAAATGTTTTGTTTGTTGCATTATATAGAATGATTCTATGATTAGTTTGCTTGTATAATAGAGGGAAGATTTACAAAAGAGTTAAACTAATATTTTGCCATATTTGTAACACTGTTTATATGCTTGATCAATATTATTTGTAGCATACGTACATACCCAGTTTAAAGTCTTGGCCTTTTTCATGTTGTACAACAGTTCCCAAGCCGCTGAAAGACCATCATTGTCAAGCACTGTTGCATCAACATCCTCATGAGACAACAAAGCAGCAACTACTGTAGGAATGCACTTCTTGACTGCATAATGCAGAGCAGTTTTTCCTTTGTTGTCTTGCACGTTAACAAGCTTGCGAAGTATTGGCATCCTTAAAACAAACTCAATGAACTCTTCTTGATCATGCAGTACAGCTGTATGAAGCAATGTCTCACCCTTGGCGTTGTGATAAGGAGCATCAGGACAGTGTTTCAGAAGCTCTCGGGCAGCAGCAACTTGACCTCGATATGCGGCATCAGTAAGGAGGGAAGTACCCGCACTGTTTATTTCATACCCTAGAGTTGAATCATGTTCCAGCATTACTCGTAACACTTCAACCTTTCCATCAAGCACAGTATGTCTTACTGGATTGCGTATATCTCTGTCAGTTTCTCTCGCCAATGCAGGACATTTCTCCATAACCATTTTAACAATTTCTGAAAACAAATGGGTGTTAGTATCATGGAATGATATTGTAACAAACTGCGCATAAATGTAATTTACACTCTGAATATTATATATATCTCACTTTGATCGCCATTTTTAACAGCAGCATGCAGACAATTGCGACCATGTTTCCCTCCCGAAAAAGCACAAGAAGGAGTTTCTATTAGTTTCTCACAGACATGTGTACAATTTCTCATCGCCGCAAAGAACATGGGTGACTCATTGCATTTGCTGACAGCTTGCGACAGCGCAGGCTCTGCTTCTATCAACTCTAGCGCAAGCTTGGTGTGACCATTGCGAATGGCATGGTGCAGGGCGTTAAATCCGTACCTGTCTTGCTGCAAGATTGCCTGCCTCAATCGTGCTTGACAGCAGCGCGTGAGTAAAGAAGAAGCCAAAGTGACATAACCATTTGTTACTGCGGCGAGAAGTGGCGTTTCCTCGTCCAAGTTTACAGAGCTAAGGAGAGACTCCTCTAGCTCCACCACATCCGTGCAGAATACCTGGTGAGCATGGCTGGAGGATATGTGAAGGCAGGTGTTCCCCTGCAGAGTCTTTCCGAGAAGGATGTTTCTATCCTGTGAAGCCATGGCCTGCATTGATGTGGAATTACCACTACCAGACATGGCTGCTTCCATGAGTCGTTTGTCCATCTCTGGATGTGCCTTGATCAGCTACTCCCGATGACCTGGTGCTGCAATCTGTCCTCAGGGTTCACTGCAGGAAGATTCAGAAGAGGAAAACGCTAAGGCCCTACTTCATGTATGTTCACAGTTTGCACTGGCAGATTACAGTGCAATACTATTTCCCTTTGTGGTCTTTGGGTGAACAACAGGAGGCTCACTTGAACGGGAACAGGAAGGTCTAGTATGAATATTAGCTTGTCTGAATCGAGGCAAAAAAGATAAAGACCATGGTGTTGTCTGAATGCACAGGGAAGTTTTAGTAGAGTAACTCATCTGAACCCGAGAAGATTAAGAACAAATCCAAGGTTTTGGTAGAAAAAAATACCAGGTGGCAATTTGTTTCCCAGAAAACGCTCACTTTGAACAAGACATATGAAGGACATGGCCTAGCTTGGCATCGATGCTAGCATGAATATTAGCTTCTCTGAATCTGGTGTTGCGCATATACTGATCCAGTCGAACGCAAGAAGACTCATGAGAACAGCTCTGAATACACAGGGGGAGTTTCAGTAGAGCAAGTCTATGAAGGATAATCCTGCTGCACCTCTCTAGTTTCAGTTTACAGTTTATTCAGAAATAAGTGTCGGGCATTGTGAGCTTGTTCACTGTCCGACGTAGCTAGGTCGTTTTCAGTTATCCTTAGAGTAGATAATCACTAGGATGTGGACTCGTGGGATGGCACGATGTTGCCCAGGTCTTAGTGATAGTAGTGGACCTAGTCTGCCGAACGCCATGGGATGGCATGGCCGGTCAGTTCGGAGGAGTGGGTTATGATTTGTTTCCACTTTGTAAGGATCGTGAGATCTACCTTAATAAGAAGAAGAAACGGAAAAGCCGAGCAGTTAAACGCGGCAAAAAATACTGAGTCTCGCTCTCTCTCTCTTGTTCACAAGTTTTCTCCTGTCTGCTGTTCATCGTCAGGCACTGTTCACGATCCGGCAACGTCAAGTGGTATCAGAGCCCGCGGTGTTCGATCCGCCTCACCACTGTCGCGCGGTGTTTGATCCGTCGCGGAATCATGCCGGGATCGCAGGACGGCGACGACAAGGACAAGGACAAGGGAGAACTGCCGGCGGCTTCCGCATCGAAGTCCCTGGCGCGGCTGTCTCTCAACGACGGCAAGGACGAGCGCATCGTTGAGCGCGTGTACCACGGCGGAGGAGGCTCACAGCCTCCGATGCTCACCAAGACCAACTACCAGGAGTGGTCGTTGGTGATGAAGGTGCAGATGGAGGCGGAGGGGCACTGGGACGTCGTCAACGACCTCAACGGTACAAACCGTGACGATCGTCGTGCCCTGGCCTACATCCTCAAGGGGGTACCGCCGGAGCTCACCCGCGTCCTGGCCATCAAGGACACGGCGCATGATGCGTGGGAGGCACTCAAGACCATGCGCGTCGGCAGCGAGCGCGTGCGCGAAGTCAAGGCTGGAACGCTCCGCTCGGAGTACGACAACCTCAGGTATCGTAGCGGAGAAGGAATCGAGTCTTATGTTCTTCGTTTCAGCACGATTATGACAGATCTTGAGGTGCTCGGCGATCCGATCGACGAGCGCAAGGCCGTGCTCAAGGTGCTGCGCACGGTGCCCAAGCCATACAAGGAGATGGCACAAGCGATCGAGTCGCTGCTCGATCTGAAGAAGATGACCCTGGAGGAACTCACAGGGCGCCTCGTCGTCTGCGAAGATCGGGAAGCCGACGAGGAGAAATCCGCCGCGGGTGGTCGCCTGCTCCTTACTGAGGAGGAGTGGGCGGCACGGAGCAAACTCGGTGACCGCGGCGCAGGGTCGTCCTCAGGGGGCGATCGGAAGCAGAAGGGCGACCACAAGCCCAAGCAGCACGCGGGCGACCGCGGCCCAGGCAAGCCTGGTGGAGGCGACGGCGCTCCTAGGCGAAAGGGCGAGTGCCGATACTGTGGCATTCGTGGGCACTGGGCCAAGGAGTGCCGCAAGCGGGAGCGTGATCGGCGTGAGAAGGGCAGCGAAGCACACATCGCCCAAGCTGAGGAGGCACACGTTGCACAAGCGGCACCCCAGATGCTGCTCGCTGCAAGCGTTGTCAGCGCTCCAGACGTCGTGACAGAGCGCGCACTGGTCGCGAACGGCGAGCCCAGATCATGTCCAGAGCGCGCCCTGGGCGCGCACGGGGGGGCGAGCGCCGGCACGCAGTTCGTCTACCTCAACGAGGAACGCGTCATCCCCACTCCCAGCGACGGCAAGCGGTGGTTCTTCGACTCTGGTGCAAGTAACCACATGACTGGGCGCCTGGAGATGCTCACCGACGTCGACAGCTCCGTGCACGGCGTGGTCAAGTTCGGCGACGGCTCACTGGTGGAGATCCATGGGCGCGGCGCCGTTCTCTTCGTCGATGGAAACGGCGAGCACCGGGCGCTCAGCAGCGTCTACTACATCCCCAAGCTACGCACCAACATCGTGAGTCTTGGGCAGCTAGACGAGGTTGGGTGCCAGTCGATCATCGGACGTGGAGAACTGCGTCTGTTCGATCAGCAAAACAAGCTGCTCGCACGGGTGCAGCGAGCCTCGAACAGACTGTACCCAGTGGAGTTCAAGCTCGCAGCGCCGGTCTGTCTGCTCACGGCGGCAGGAGAGGATCTCGCATGGAGGTGGCATGCACGCTTCGGACATCTGCACTTCCGAGCGTTGCACGAGCTGGGCGCAAAAGGCATGGCGAGAGGGATGCCGGTGGTCGATCATCTCGATCATTTCTGCAACGGCTGCGCACTTGGGAAGATGCACAGGACTCCATTTCCTCGTGCGACAGCCTATAGAGCAGAGCGCGTGCTCGACCTTGTCCACGGAGATCTCTGCGGCCCCATCACACCGACTTCGCCCGGAGGTAGCAAGTACTTTCTGCTGATTGTTGATGACTTTAGTCGTTATATGTGGCTTGAGGTACTCCACAGCAAGGACGAAGCCTTCCGTTTCTTCAAGAAGATCAAGGCACTCGCAGAAACGGACCGAGGTGTCAAGCTCCGTGCGTTCAGGACGGATCGTGGCGGTGAGTTCAACTCACTGGAGTTCACCACATTCTGCGAAGAGGCAGGGATCCGGAGAAACACGACGGCGCCTTATTCTCCGCAGCAGAACGGCGTCGTTGAACGAAGAAACCAAACGGTGGTCGAGATGGCGCGAAGCCTGATGAAGAGCATGAGTGTGCCGGCCACGTTCTGGGCCGAGGCAGTAAAGACTGCTGTGCACATTCTCAACAGATCACCGACGAGGAGCCTCAAGGGCATGACCCCGTATGAGGCATGGCGAGGGAAGAAGCCAAGGGTGGAGTACTTCCGTACCTTTGGCTGCACAACACACTTCAAGCTTGTTGGGCCTGGAATCACCAAACTGTCGGATCGAGCTCGAGCTGGTGTGTTCGTGGGATACGAAGAAGGATCCAAGGCCTACCGTGTATTTGATCCGGTGGGGAACCGCGTGCATATCACACGCGATGTGGTGTTCGAAGAAGAGAAGAAATGGAGCTGGGACAAGCCCGCAGTTGCAACACATGGACTCGATCGGTTCACTGTTGTTTTCTCTGACGAAACTGAACCAGGGGCGACCAGCTCACAGTCTTCAGAGAAGGTGCAGGATCCAGTGATGGACTCGTCACCGCCACTAACACCGGCACCAGCGCAATCACCTGGCCCATCTTCCAGAGTCTGAGTCGGAGGAACCGTCTCACCTGGAGCCCACTGCCGCACCTGCACCATTGGTGCTCCCGACGCACCCGATGCGCACTCGTGCGCAGAGTGGCATCTTCATGCCGAACCCCAAATACACAGGGGAGCTCGAGCTGGGCGAGGCATGTCTCGCTGCAGCGGAGGAACCAGACTCCGTGGATGAAGCGCTGGAACAAGCTCCGTGGCGCAAAGCAATGGAAGAAGAGATCAAGTGCATCCTCGACAATGACACATGGGAGCTGGAATCACTGCCTGCTGGTCACCGCGCAATTGGCCTGAAATGGGTCTATAAGGTGAAGCGTGATCCAGCTGGGAACGTGATGAAGTACAAGGCCCGGCTCGTGGCAAAAGGCTATGCTCAGCGGCAGGGTATCGATTTCGACGAGGTGTTTGCACCGGTGACTAGAATTGAGACTGTGCGTCTACTTCTTGCGGTTGCTGCTCATCGCCGGTGGACAGTCCATCACATGGATGTCAAATCGGCTTTCCTCAATGGAGAACTCGAGGAGGAAGTGTACGTGCATCAGCCCGCTGGTTTCGTCGACAGCAACAATGCAGGCAAGGTACTGAAGCTCAAGAAGGCCCTGTATGGACTCCGGCAGGCGCCACGGGCCTGGAATTCCAAGCTAGACGCATCCATGGCATCACTTGGTTTCAGGCGCTGTGGGCACGATCATGCACTGTACCGCAGGTCTGAGGGTGACGAGTTCCTGATCGTTGGAGTTTATGTTGACGATCTTATTATCACAGGGACAAGTGCCAAGACTATTGCCTGTTTCAAGTCACAGATGCATGAGCTTTTCCAGATGAGTGACTTAGGATTGCTGAGCTACTACCTGGGAATTGAGGTCACACAGGAGGATGACAGAATCACTGTGTGTCAGTCCAGCTACGCCAAGAAAATTGTCCAGGTGGCGGGGATGGAAAACTGCAACTCCTGTCATGTGCCCATGGAGAACAGACTGAAACTGAGAAAGTTGCTCGAGGGGGAAGTGATCAATGCAAGCTTATACAGGAGTCTGGTGGGAAGTCTGCGCTACTTAGTGAACACAAGACCTGATCTGGCATTTGCTGTTGGTTTCATCAGCAGATACATGGAGGCACCCGGGAAGGAGCACTGGGCAGCACTAAAGCAAGTGCTTCGCTATGTTCAGGGGTCAGCCAATCTCGGTTTGGTGTTCAGGGCAAGCTCTAGATCTGAAACCCTCACAGGATACAGCGATAGTGATCATGCTGGTGATCTTGACGATCGGAAGAGCACATCTGGTCAAGTTTTCTTCCTTGGATCGAGCCCCATCACATGGGCTTCTCAGAAACAGAAATGCGTGGCGATCTCAAGTTGTGAAGCAGAGTATATGGCGGCTTCGATAGCATCCTGTCAGGCTCTTTGGCTTCGTAATTTGCTAGCAGAAGTGGTTGGAGAGGAACCACAGAAGGTCAGGCTGTTCTGTGACAATCAGTCGGCGATCGCACTTTGCAAAAATCCTGTCTATCACGACAGGAGCAAGCACATAGACACTCGGTATCACCACATACGCGAGTGCATCGAGGATGGCAAAGTGGATGTGTTCCATGTTCGTACTGATGAACAGGTTGCTGACATTCTCACAAAGTCACTTGGGCGTGCTAAGTTTGCTCAGCTGAGACAGATGCTCGGAGTGGTCAAGGTGAGCTGATCGCATCAGGATTAGGGGGAGATTTGAAGGATAATCCTGCTGCACCTCTCTAGTTTCAGTTTACAGTTTATTCAGAAATAAGTGTTGGGCATTGTGAGCTTGTTCACTGTCCGACGTAGCTAGGTCGTTTTCAGTTATCCTTAGAGTAGATAATCACTAGGATGTGGACTCGTGGGATGGCACGATGTTGCCCAGGTCTTAGTGATAGTAGTGGACCTAGTCTGCCGAACGCCATGGGATGGCATGGCCGGTCAGTTCGGAGGAGTGGGTTATGATTTGTTTCCACTTTGTAAGGATCGTGAGATCTACCTTAATAAGAAGAAGAAACGGAAAAGCCGAGCAGTTAAACGCGGCACAAAATACTGAGTCTCGCTCTCTCTCTCTTGTTCACAAGTTTTCTCCTGTCTGCTGTTCATCGTCAGGCACTGTTCACGATCCGGCAACGTCAGTCTAACCTGAATTCGAGAAGATTAAGAACAAATCCGAGGTTTTGGCACGGAAAAATAAAAAATCAAGATGCTCTGTTAATTAGCACAGCTCATAGTTAGAGCAAAGGCAGCATAAAACTGCCCTATTCCAAAAGAGAGCCATTTTACGGATTTAGGTTCTAAAACAGGCTCAGACTTCCAACAAGGTCCTAAACTACTTAAGATCAGTGCAAGAAAATCATGTAAAGGCAATGAATCTGGTAACTGAAGGAAAAGCGAGTTACGCACCTCACACAATAGGAAAGACTAGTATGTAGCTAGCAAGATGAAGATTGCACCCCGCAGTAATGTTCTATGGAGATGGCAACGACTTAGCTGTAAGTCAAGTCAATGCATGCACCACCTCGATCATCAGTTGATGGAGACCAATTCAAGTTAACATTGCATCACTCAGTTCGATAGAAAGGCGAGGTATAGTCCATAGGATGGTTTACCACTTGCCATGTTTGCAATGGCATCTAAAATCTGTCCCTTTTCTGTATCAAAAGTTTATTGCTTTTTATCAAAAGAAAAGTTATGTGAAAGTTGCTATTTTTTTGTGTGTGCCGGTGGAATATAGCCAGACGTCATGTTGGTGGGATCTAGGAGCGACGTCAGAACTTGCTGGCCGCATCCGGCTCCAACAAGGATATCCTCATATAATCGCATCGCAAGATGGAGTCGATTTTTAGTAATTAACTAATTATAGACCTATCAATAACTTAACTCTGAGCAGTTGGAGGTTCATTTCAATCATTAACGTACGGACGGATGGAGACAAGTAAAATTGACTCGTTCAGCAGAATAGTCTGGCCAGCTTGGATCACCACTTGACAGTTCATCTATAGTATTCCTTCTTTGGTTATTACGTCTTTGGAGGGCATGGCGCTTTGCTCCCATGTGCATATGTTCTCTTTTTCGAAATGCATTTCAATTTTCAAACATATCTGAAAATGTTAAAAAAAAATATCAAAACAACACGCCGTGTGTATATCTCCTTACCCTACATGCTCACAAAGTTGTTTTCAGCAAAAGTTGACCTTTTGTGCATCATGTGTAAAAAAAGATAAATTTCGGTGCTAATATAAGACATTTCTCAAGACACTTTTTGTCTTTTCACAGAGGGCACAAAAATGACGATTTTCAGCAGATCATTGCGTGCACACATAGAATGCATGTGGAGATATACATGCCAATTTTTCCCTGATTTTTTAACATTTTGAAACTCGTAGATAAAGGAGGTATATACACCTGAGATCACAAGTGCATTTCCATATTTTTTATTTAGTCAACTATACTCCCTCCCCGTGGAGAGTGGACAAATGGAGTCGAGCTAAATGGAACACTTTATTTTTAAAAATTCAGAATCATAATTTTAAGACTTAAAAAATCTAAATATAATTCAAGATGTAGCCAATTATGAAATCTAGAAACATGCAAAATCTCAATGTAAAATTAATTGTATTTTAGGCTACACAAAAGAAAAGAAAAAAAGTGCATCTGAGTATAGTGAATAGTGCACATTTTAAAACTATAAAACTTGATATATTTTGTCATTTTTGTGTAGTCTAGTATACAAAGAATTTTACATTGACATTTTGCATGTTTATAGCATACATCACTAGCTACATCTTAGGATATTTTTCATATTTTGAAACTTTATAATATAACTTTTGATTTTTTGCAAATAAAGAGGTATGTGTAGCTCGGCCTCTTGCTCCCTCCTGCCCATAATGTGTTCCCCATAATTATTCGTGCAAGTCAAAATTTGATCAAGAATTAGTCTAGATTTTACTTTCTAATCAATAACACAAAAATGAAGCGGCTTTGCTTTTTCTAGTGGATGTCACTACTTTTAGTGTACCTTAGATTGCTTAAAGTAGTACTAATAAATGTAGTACTAGTTTGTCTAATTTTTTCTAGAGTAGAATCTAGATTAAATCAGAATGGAGAGTATACATACTAATTTGAAGATCTACGACTAAATGCATATGTTATGAAAATATATTTTATGATAATATAAAAAATATTAAATCTAGATTAAATCGGAATGGAGAGTATATGTTTTATTTTATTGATCAAACTCTATATCATTATATGCAACATATTTTGGGTAGTATGCACGAAATAAATAATTATGCAGATTATGCTCCTTTTTTGAAAAAATAAACAAAACAAAGGCACATTGGTCATGTATAAAAATAACTATCAGATGCGTAAAGAAAGAGGCAGTAGCATAAGAAAGCCAGACGGGACTCCCTCACTGTCATGTGCCCATTCTCCAGACCACTCTCGGTGTCACATGACCAAGATACCTCCTGCTATTACTCACTTTTAGATGCCTCTTGCAGATGAGAAGGTTTGAATAAATTTAACACTTAAGTAGCCAGGGATCTCAGCAAATGCGTGCCATTTTTGTGAACAGAAGAAGGGCCGAAGGACCCTGCCGCCACTTATATTAAGATCTAGTGAACGACTCTTAAATGACTATCTACAAGCAACAAAGAGAATATTAAGCGAACTACAAGTAGTTTGCGTCTTGTGTAGTACGCAACAATGGACACAAAGATTGTATGTTCACCTGTCGTTTATAATAACCTGTCTCGGTATGTAGTTCATTAAAATAAAAGAATGCACACATGCTCTTGGTATGGCGCTTCTCATGTTGATGGTATACGTTAATAGGTTAATAGGGCACGCATATGTTAGTCAAGCAAAGTAGTAGTCTTTTGTCGTTCAATATGGCAAGTGTAGAAAGTATAGAAGTACAGTACACATGATATTTACTCCCTCTGTGAAAATATAAGACGTTTAAACTATTTTCCAACCAGGTGAAAATCATGCACAATTACATCGCTACCCTTGTCAAAATTTCAACCACCATCATGTCGTCATCTTCTAGCTCCACCCCGAGCACCGGATCCCCTCAACCGCCCGTCTACCCCAACCCAGCGACTCATCCGCCCCAGCCAGATTCTATCCTTGTCTCCTGCACCACCTCCGATCATCCAGAGCCCCGATCCCTGATCAATATCTTGTACAGGACAACTGGAAAGGACACACCCATCCAGCTGCTCGTTCACATCCACGTGCAGCTAATACCTAAAAAAAAAGATAAAAGGGATTTTCTCCCCGATTTCATTAAGGAAACCAAGTTTGTTTCGTGCAGCTAATACCTGCACACCTCAAACTTCTTGTTGCCTACGGACGCTACCATCCGACATGGAGTAAGTAATGTGTTCAAATAATGTCAATAATAGTACAAAACAATGTACTCCATGTTCTTCAAATAATGTTCAGCAAATGATGTCAGTAGCAAGAGGAAGTAAGTGTCAGTAGCAATAGGAAATACCTTCAGAAGTAGTAGGAATGTTAATAGTAGAAGTAGGAGTATTGACAGTAGAAACTTGGACTGTATTTAAACTGCATGATCAAACACACATAACAACCATCACATCATGTGCAACTAGCAGATTGAAAACAATTTCAGCACAAGAATATTGCTACCGAATATTACTCCATCACAGAAATACTCCTAACACAATATCCTCAGTTGCATATCAGTTGACAGAAAAGTATGGAGTATTGCCAGAAAAGTGCATATCAGTTGCAAGTTGAAAATTACATATCTCACAAGCAACAAGTTTTTGCATTTCTCACAAGAAACAAGCAACCATAGTTACATTAGATTCTCACAAGCAACCTAAATGGGGAGAATGTGAAAATGGGATCTCACCATGACATCCAAGTAACTGCCACAGCTGCTGCTGGATCTTCTCCCTTGTCGTCACCCTCGGCGTGCTCCTCCTACTGCAATTTAAATTCAGCAGGCTAATGAATTTTGTCTACTGCAATTTAAATTCACTAACTGAGTAATGCAAGAAGTTTCAGTCAATGAAAATGCAAGTAAACCTGATGCTACAAATCATGAATGTTTCATGTGCATATCTTAACTTGGGCTCAGTAAGAGTACAAGCAGATTTGTATTCATAGTCTCCTAGCAATACATGAGTACCCCAAACGCAAGTGCTTATCCATTTAGTGGTATGTAAAGTGATCATATGTCGGTAACTGAAATTTCAACAGTATAGTAGACACTGAACTGTATGTACATTTATCTATTGAAACCACAAGATTTCAAAAATTATCTCAGGGGTCCTCATAGAAGAATGGTGAAAGAAAAAACGACATTTGATTGCATGATGTTGCCGTAAATGATGATTGCTAAGCATATATTGCCCTCCAAATGTATGGCTCTGTGAGCAACTAAATACCTGTTCAATGTAAGAAACTGAACTTACGGCTAAAACTAGTGTTCCGCATTCATCAATAATACACACATACTGTAGTACTCCAAAATATAGAGTATGAATTTAATTCCCTTGCATATGTGCATGGCTCGTGTTTGAGGTTCGATAGGACCTTTCGCTCCATCCAAAATTATAGGACAATGAACACTAAGAGCCAGTAGTAATAAGAACATTGCAGCTAAAACATGATGCTAGAGGGACGCCTGAAACTTGGGCCATGTTGTACTAGATCAGCACAAACATGATACAGGTTTAGATCATGATATACTCAGTGAATGGCTAACCAAATAACTTCCTTGTGTAAACATGCAATGCCCATGATATATGTTGTACTATGAAGTCCAAGAAAATCAATCATATTTCAAAATATCAAGGGATTTCATCAGTTAAACATATTAATCTGTAAGAACTAATATAGGCCTCAATGACCTAATATCTGCTCCTGGAGTAAGTTTATATGGATGAATCATCAGATCGCAACACTGATGAAAATGTTATCGACATGGAAAGAATAACAATCAGTTCGGTAAGTTAAAAGTTTTGGTCATTTACATTGTCCTTGCCTTCAATCTCAAATGGACTTCTCTAAAAGTTACACTGCCTGTGCATATATTACTCATAGCATTCTGGTCAAGTGCAGAGGGATCCCTTACATAAAAGAAACAGTTGATCAAGTGCGGAGAGAGTTGAGGTGCTGCAAGTTCTCCTATATAATGAAGCAGCATCATCTTCATTAGGCAATTGAACATGGTTGAAAGGTAATTCTACCAAATTAGTATGTACAATGCTTCAAAATTGTTCAGAGAACACATCGACCAAGCAAACCTGAAATCAGAATGATTGATGCATACATTGTCTTAAGACTTACATATAATGGAATATGCAAGTCAGATCATGAAATATGGGCAAGAAATGGGGTCCAAACTGGTGCTTTCCATTCCACCACGAGTTCTTTTGCCCATCTAATAAGATCATTTATGGATCACAAAAATTCCAGGAATAGGTGGACGCTGTAACAGGATGCAAAAACGTTTTATCTTTCCAGTCCTAGCTATCCATTTAAGACCTTACACATGAAATTTCTGAATTGGCAAAGAATAAAGATCATACTACCCTTGAGAGACAAATGGGCCATATAACCAGAAATATGAGAATTTAGTTCTCACCAGATGTCTGAAATCATTCGGAAAAAATAACCATTCACGAGAAGGGAAGGTGTAAATCATTATAAACAAATCAGGGAAAATGGGCAAGGATAAATTTGAATAAACATCGATAAAACTTACTATTCAATAAGCTTCCAAAAGTTCAGTTGATGACAGGATCACAGCCAGCAAGATGCTACAATGAACCACAAGCATAATGAAAGTAAATTTGGTACTTGAAATAAGGAACGCGATATTTAACTCACTTTATTTAATTTGCCAACAGGCAAACATTATATAATGCAATAAGAGCGTCAATTAAAAGATGATATAAAGAACAGCGATTATCATGGAAAAAACAGCATGGGCATTTTTTACAATGATACACACACATCCACACCTTAGTAACATGGTTTTTGAGTCGCGACTCAAAAGTGAGTCGCCTGAGGCTGCGACTCATGTATAGTCGACCAAAAAAGTTGTATAGTCTCTGTATAGTCGCGATTCGCCGTGATTTTTGGAAAACGACTCGGCAACTATACAACGACTATTCAGAGACTATACAGCGACTCAAAAACCATGCTTAGTAATATAAATCAACCTCATAAAATAGTATACTACCATCCATGTTTAAAGGTATCCAAATCTTACAATGCCAGCTTATACTGTGCATGTGTTTAAAATCTTAATTCATGAAGCCCATGGAGAGAACCTTAATTCATCTCAATATCAATAAAAATAAATACCACTTGCTAGAAGATAAACAGAACACCACCGTCTATTGTCAGACCTTCATGATCTCGTCCCATCTCGTCTTCACTGATACCTAATATTTGGCGTGCTTCTTGCTCAGTCATGGCCTTTAATGAGAATACACATGCCAACTATAAGTATATGCAAAATCTAGAAGGATTTGGTATGGCGCTAATCATTGATCAAAAGAAGAAAAAAATAGAAGTTCTGTAGGTATTGTTTTTATGGACTAATTAGCGTAAATCAATGAAATGACCGTCTCCCAGAAGTTCAAAAATGTATTATTTAGTACAGGGCGCTGAACCATGAACAACATCTTCAGCTGCAGCATTGGTAAATAGCACATGTCCAAAATTTACATATGCACAACCACTATGATCCAGCTATAGTACCGGATACAGCGTTGTTCCATTTCATTGCTCTTTGGTGACAGTCTATAATACTACCACAATCAAATTAACGGCAGCAATAAGCACCTAGAATGCGGTGAAGTTGTTCTGGATACTAACTTGTTGAGTGTGCACAAACCGATGAGATTGGACATGAACAAGAATGCACAACATCCGTGCATGCGGTCAGGATATTTTCGACGGACTGGCTGTCTCCTGCATCCATTATTCCACAAGAAAAACATAAGCATTCAGGAGTCCGTACTTGAACCAATGCAATCACAATTCGATGCTTGTATCTGCACATAGTACCTACCACAATATAGATGGTGCAGGCAAGCCTAGCGCTCCAAACTGCAAGTGTCTTGTCCATCAGATTCAGGCCTGTCAATGTCCATGGCAAGATTAAGGCATGTCATCAGCAAGCCATTCTGCTTCTCCCCATCTCAAAATACTTAACCTGCATAAATCAATGTCCATGGCAAGATACAGTTACCCGAATGCTTTTAGGATTGGCTCGGCCAAGCACTGTGGCTTGCACCCAATCGGTTGGTGGTCGATTTGCATCACGAAACTCCTACAAAATTCACACGCACCATGTAAAACCGATTAGAGACCAGAGGAAATCACCATCACCACTCTTATCTTCTAGGACGAAATAGAAACGCTGGCAATTCGCCCGCATACCTTGAGCTTGGAGAGCGTGAGCCCCAGATTTGGTGCGTGCGGAAGCTCGTACTCCATCAGCGGCGGCAGGGTGGTGTAGGACTTGGTGGGCTGGTGGTGCGCCTTGTGTGGTGTCGCTGCGGGCCTAAGGGCGTGGGCGGAGACCCGTCACGAGGATGGACGCGGCGTGGATGTGTGCTTGTCTTTGCTCAAAATCATGGGGGCACAGAACACAGGCGACGGCGCGGTTCGAGCTCTGCAGGCTATGGCGAGTTGGCGACATCATCACCATATATTAGGCAGGGAGAGCTATTGCGAACGAAGGGAGGGGCGGGACGAAGGACAAAAACGAACGATATATTAGGCTGACAATGAAACAATCTAATTCCTGTTAAGTAGTAGATGTCTGGATAGATGGTGATGTGATGGTCGGTTGTTTGCAGGGCAAGACGGGCGGCCCGGCAGCGACACTAGGACGACCCAACTCCAGCAGCCAAGTTAACAAATACTATACAAGACATGTTTCATGCCACCTTCACCTGCAAGTTCCACGGGGCGCTGCCCTTGCTGGGCTTCCTCCACAATAGCTGCATCGAGGAGCATTGTGTCTCCCATTTCATCTCCACCTCTCCCCACTTCCGTTTGGGTGTCGCAACCGCATCGACTGGTTAGTTCTGTGGACCCCTACACCGTTTGCGGACGAATTCATTATCAGCAACCCCAAGACCAACACGACGTGTAAAGTTCTCCCCAACCGTAGGTATTCATCTAGACTCGTCAATGCATATGGAGACGAGGAATTCTACCTTACCTGGAATGCCACATTGCTATGCTCTAACAACTACTCTGACCACCTTAATTGCCGCGGCGGCCCTTTCCTCGTGGTCTTAGTGGGCTCCGAGAATGTCGACAAAGGGATTAGGTTCACCGTGTTCAACTCATTTTAGTTTGGTGAGTGGAGTGAATCCATCACTACTGACCAAGCAAATGCTATCAGCGCAGGGTCACTTTCATTCTGGAAGATAAGGTATA
The DNA here is from genome assembly GCA_030979885.1 of Lolium multiflorum. Lineage (NCBI taxonomy): Eukaryota > Viridiplantae > Streptophyta > Magnoliopsida > Poales > Poaceae > Lolium > Lolium multiflorum. Next base: position 343,144,789 of record CM061749.1, read on the forward strand.
CTTCCCATGTGAGACATCAAACGGAACCCTGTAATACAACTGTGGGTGAGTAGGAATTATCGCTGATCTGTATGTCGTTCCAAGGCGGGCACCACATGTCCTTACGGCGGTGGAGGATGGCATGCTTTTGTTCATGGGTGGGAATCTAAGCTTCACATGTGGTCGATGGAGGCTGGTCACAAAGGAGATGCGGCATGGGCACGCCGCATGGCTCCTAAGCTCGAACCATTGCTCTGGCCTCCAACGGTCTCTGAGACGTTCATGGTTGGTATTGTGGAGCGTGTTGGTGTCAGATTATTCGTGAGTACGAAGGTTGGGTTGTTTATGATTGATCTCCATTCAAGGCGAAGTAAGAAGTTGTGGAACAAATCCTCTTCGAATGATTTTCCAAGAGGATTTCTTGCCGCACACCTTCTTACTTCAGCCTGAATTGAGTTCATTTATAAACGACCGAGTCTCTGTACTTGGGCATAATTCGACACCAACACTGTTCACAACACCAACCACAAACGCCTTAGAGACGGCTGGAGGCGAGATAAATGATTCGAGCTCAAGAGCCCTGTGGCGTGCCATGCAACATCCCCTTTGGGACCGGCCTTCATTTGCCAGAGGTGAAACTTAGATTCCCAAACGCCTGGGAACAAGGACAACGTGGTTCCTTACCTGGAACGACGTATAGATCAACAATAATTCCTTCTTACCGACGTTGTGCTCCACGATTCCGTTTGATGTCCCCCAGAGGAAGTATACCTTATATTCTACAAGGACAACAACCCCAACGCTGATAGTGTTTGCTTGGTAAATAATGATGGTTTCACTACACTCACACTCAGATGAGTAGACGGCAGCGAACGTAATCCCCTTGTCGACGTTCTTAGGGCCCACTAAGACTACGAGGAAAGGGTCCTCACGACAATCGAGGTGGTCACGGAAGTTGTTACAGCATAGCATAATGGCATTTCAGGTTACGTAGAATTCCTCAACTCCATCTGCATTGAAGATTCAGACTAAATACTTGGGGTTGGGGGAATTTTCCACGTTGTGTTGGTCATGGGGTGGCTGACTATGGATTCCTCCGCAAACGCTTTAGGGGTCCAGAAGAGAACTCGGGACTCGACCGTGTCAGGAGTCAAGAACTAACCAGTTAGCATGGTTGCGACACCTAGACAGAAATGAGGTGGAGATGAAACGAAGACGTAGTGCTCCTCATCGCAGTTATTGTGGAGGAAGCCCAGCATGGGTGCACCCGAGGAACTCGCGCTAGACACATTGGATAGCGGTGTCATAGAGGATGGACTGTAAGTTCTAGGAAACGGAGGCGGAGCAAACGAGGCTAGCGGGGTTGTCTGGAGGGAGGCATAGGAAGATCTCCTCATGGCGTCGTCCACCAGTGTAGCTGATGAAAGGCAACAACTATGTCCCAGCCAGGTCATGGAGCTGACTGGGGCCGCGTTGCATCACGAGTATATATGGTAATTCTATCAACAAACTTGTCGTGCTATTTCAAATAGATTTCCGTCGAGCGATTTGGGGAGAATAGGACGATGTACTTGAGTTAACAATGGTTATTTTCTCCCAAGAAATAAGAGGAAGTTATTTTTCGTGTGGAATAAAAAAAAATATTAAGTGTGGATAGGTGGTAATGGTGATGGTTGGTGTTTGCGGGCCAAGATCAGCGGCCCAACCGGAGGACGAGCACGGCCCTGCTCCGCACGATCGAGTGCTCCTATATGTCATGTTTTGCGGCATCAAAGATACACATCGCACGCACCGCGTTGTGGGCCGGTCCACCACCACTTCTGAGTCATCTTCTTCCTTACAACTTTTCTTCCTCAAAGAGACGATGACACCATCCCTCTAACCCCTAGCCCCCGTAGCCACCCCAGCACCCCTAACCTAACCATAACCCTAAGTCGCCGATGCCCCACCCCTAAAGTTACGTAGCTCGATTGTGCCTCACTCTAGCCTCGCCGACTCCTTCCCGCTGCAGCTACTGCCGGCCGGTGGCAAGGAACAGGAAGGTGTCGCCACCCACCTACCACCACGACACGCATGCCTAGGAGTGTACGCAGTGTCGACGAAACAAGCCGTGGGTTTTTCCTTTAGAACTCCACAATATCTTACTTGATTACGTGTAAGTCAGGAGTCTAGAAGAAAGTAGAGTCATTAGTTTATGCACCGGTCGATTGGACTGCACCGCAAGTAGAACATGGCGCACATTCATTTGCACATACGGCCGTGTTGTAGCAGTGCAGTTAGCCGAAAGCGGCAATTTTAACGGCAACGCTACCTACCGGCACTATATGCACCGCTCCATCAGTGTTTTGAGATTGGTGAGGCTTTTGGCATTTGTCTAATATAAAAATAACAATCGAAACACAAGTGAAAATTTTATGAAACTAAACTAATACATGGGTAGCATTGTGAAACTATTTGGCAAAAATTGAAATTGTTAACGTCATTGCAGTATGTTTCACAGAAAAAAAATCATGTTTCAGTTACGTTTCAATTATATTTCATAATTTTGTCAAAGCATTGGTCAGCACATGGGTGATGCCATCACTCACGTCACTCCAGTATGTAACAGAGCCGGTAAGAAGAGGTTTTCGGCAGTTAGCCTAGCTAGGGTCGTTGAGTACCAACGGCTTAATTGCATCTGCATATCTTGCTGCTATAGCTAGACTGGTTGCAAGCATAAATTCAGTGCCCTTCCTTTGTTTTGTCACATGGCCAATTAAAGCATGAGAGTATTATATATGCAGCAACACCAAATAATAAAAATACGGAAAATACAATTTTTCATGAGATAGAGAAAAATAGAATAGTTCGTGTATACTAACTAGGCAAACCAACAAAAAGGAAGAAAAACATGGTGCTTTATGAGATAGATATTGAAAGAACTTTAGTCGTACGAATCCATCAGGTGAGTATAACAAAATATTTAATGCTTAATTAATTAAATGGATAAGAGTTACATATCAATGCGACTAATCAAACTTATTTTCAAAGGTTATTCATATTAAGGTGGCGACTTCATGGGCTTGGGGAAAATGAAGCTTGGTTGGGGGAATGGTAGATGGAGGAAGAGCAGATGATGCAAAATGAACTCTCTGATTTGGAGCTCTTCACAAATAACAATTAGAAAATACATTTACAAAAGTCTCAATATGTCCTTGCATTTCGAGATTGAAGGTTCTAAGTGGAAACATAGTAGAGGATAGAGATGTTGCGGGTAAGGCGTGTACATAATAGATAAAAATGTATTTTGTTAGAAAGGAACGCGTTCCTTGATTAATGTTGTTTAGATGGAGGATTGCACATGCCACCATAGATGCAAAGAACATAATTGTTCCAGGTGTTTCAAATAGAAAAACCTTGTTATGATGGCATGCTGTTTTTTCTCTGTAGCAACTGTACGTATATTAAGCCAGTATAAATAAATCGGCAATACATGCAGCACTAGGATTCCAGGGTGCACAAACAGCGGGGACCCCGCAAAGATCTGGCAGGTCAGGCAATGCATGGGTATCCTAACGATATCAACGTGGTATGAAGTTGTGAGATAGATCAGTGAGCTTGGCGCAGATCTGCTACCAGCAGGCCGGTCCTGACCTGGCAGGGGCCTGGTGCAACATAATAAATTGGGACCCTTTTACACAAAACTAACAAGTGCACTAGGCATGTGAGCAATTTCTTCTAATTTTTTTATGCAGCGCCGTTTATGATAGTGTGGATTTTAATCTAGCTCTGTAGATCCTTCTCGGTCCATATAGTAGCTAGAATGTTCAATCTATAATTCTATATTCCTAATAAGTTCACCATCTCAATTACACACTTTGGCTCAATAGCAATCAGCGCCTGCGTGCAGCATCTCTCTGGTTCAGTCAGGTTTTTTATAACGGAATTCAGACGGGTATGAGTAGTACTAGCCAACACTTAGCCCTCTTTGACCCTTTGATCCTACATCTCTCAAGCGGTTAACCCTATGGGGAATGGCAGATGGGGAATTGGGGAGGACTAGAGCAAAAGAAGTTACATCAATGGAGAAAAAATCACCGAACATATTGCTTGTATAGAAGACTACTTCAACTGACCTTTGCAGAGAGATTCGTGGGGAATCAAGATCAGGAGCTACGTCAACATGGGCAAAACACGCGAAGAGCGGGCGCCGCGGCGGCGCTGTTTTCATCAGGGCAAGAGATTGGGGAAGGAGGAGACCTAGGAGAAGTCGAGGGACTCGACGGCGTCGCTGATCGCGCAGTTATTTGTAGGCACGAGTCAAAGGCCCAGCGAGGAGCTAGCCCGCTAATGGCTTTTCCCTGATGAGATGAGATATATAGGCCTACATAATTTCTACCTTTGATCTTAAAAAACATAATTTCTACCTCTCAGTATTATCATACGCAAACGCTATCGACTCGCTTATTGCGAGCGGTAAGAGCAGGTCTAACAGGCCCCGTATAACCCGCCCACCCCGTAAAATTCCGGCGACATACGGGGCAGGCGCGGTTTGGGCCGTCTAGCAGGCCCCGTATTCGGGCCGCCCGTTTCGGCGGAATACGGGGCCCAGGAAATCGGCCCGTCGCCCCGTACATATAGTGGGCGCGGGTGCGAGTGAGGGGTTCACCCTCACGCAACCCTGCTCGCCGCGCGCGCCGCCTCCTCCTCCTGCCGGCGAGCAATTAGCCGCTCCCCGCGCCGCATTCCACCCGCGCCGCTAGGATGGACTCCCGCCGCCGCAGAGGGCCTCGCCGGCGAGCGGATCGAAGCGATCCCGCTCGCCGGACACCGTAGAGGAAGCATGGCGGCTGAAATGCAAGTACTCCGCCGCGGGGAGCCGTCGCGCGGCCTGCAAGTACGCCGGGCGGAGTACGTGCCGGAGCCGCTCCGGGAGTACGCCGCCGGTGGGCGGTGGTACAAGCAGGACCCGCCGCTCAAGCCAATGAGCGGCGAAGCGTTCGAGAAGTGGCTCGCCGAGTGGCAGCGCGACCGCGCGTCCAAGGCGGCATGGAGAGCGACCATCGGCAGCAGCAGCGGCGGAGGAAGCGGAGGCGGCGACGAGGAAGAGGAGGCGGCGGAAGAGGAGGCGGCCTACCGCCGTGCGCTCGCCTTATCCGAGGCGGATGCCGCCGAGAAAGCTCGGGCGGAGGCAGAGGAGGAGGCGGCGGCCATCGCTCAGGTCGAGGAGTTCGAGGCGCGGCAGGCGCGGGAGGCGCGGGAGGAGGCGGCGAGGATCGCCTTCATCCCCTACGTCATCCTTGACGACTAGACGTAGGTTTGCTTAGTTAGATGTAGTATGATCCGTAGTATGATCAATATGTATGTATGATCCCTAGTATGATCAATGAAGATGAACTTCCCGGGGTTTTATTTTTGAAAATACGGGGCGAAATACGGGGTCTGCTAGACGGAATGGCTCGAAATGTTGCAGTTTTTCGATACGGGGCGAAAAAAGAGACTTATACGGGACAGCGAAATACGGGGCCTGTTAGACATGCTCTAATAGGGTGCACTCAGGTGCCTGTAGGCTGCAGGAATACCGCACGCAGACAACGATTCCCTTCGAGCGATTTTGTTGGGCCGGTCCAGTAAAGGGATTCTCTGTGTTTTTTTTTCTTTTTGTTACTATTTTCGGAAAATATCTAGATTTAAAAACTTTCAGATTTGAAAAAATATACATATTTCAAAATGTTCGCACTAAAAAATGTTTAAATTTTAAAATTGCCCAGATTTGAAAATTTCTTATATTTGAAATTTGCTCACATTTAAAAATTGCTTAACTTTGAAATTTGCTTGAATTTAAAATTTGCTTAACTTTGAAATTTTCTTGAAATTTTCAAAAATAAAATAGTTTTTTTTTTCAAAAAATTTCATCATTTTTAAAAAAGATAAATAAAAACAGAAAAACGAAAACGAACGGAAAACCGAGGAACCAACGAAGAACCGTATGAAAAATGATAAAAAAAAACAAACAAAAAAGTTCTAAAAACTTCCTAAAATCGGAAAAGACTAGGTAACCAGGGTTGACCTCGGCAATATCCATGGATGATGAACTTAGGGTTTGGGGAAAAGAGGTGCGCTGGTGGTTTGGTTAATTGGTCAAACAAACATGGTTATTCGACAGTATATTTATTATTAGACAAAATCACCATAATAGTATAATAGATCTAGGGTCACAACATATGGTGTTCAATCCTCTCCCCTTGGCTCCTCCTAGCCTTTATATAGGAGGCTAGGTCTCAGAATCTAGTTCGGGTCGATTTACAATGTTTCGTACAAAACTATACTTATGTTGGCTCCTCCAATAGGGTTTTGCTTATTCGACAAGCTTCGTCTTCTGGGATTTAGCTATCTTCATCTTCTGGTCACATGGGCATCTCCCGAATATGTACTAGGGTTACACAAGCCGCATGTCCAATTAGATATACCCACATCAGTATCCCCCGAGATTCTATTCGAGTCGTAGACTCGAGTCGAATCTCTAGATCACGACTCATTTCTTTATAAGTGAACTCGAATATTCGAGTACTTTATGTTTTCAATTTATACTTTGTTATGCAGATTTTGGTAAATGAGTCTGGTGCTTCCAACGGATTATGAACATGTTAATTGCTTTTGGGGAAAAACAACATGAACCTACTTCAAACTCGAGTCATCAGACTCGAATCCGGTATACTAGCGTAATTCAGCTCATACCGCAGAGGTCTTATCAAGTTCCAAATTCCAGTTTTTGTTATAATTACCCAAAGCGTTTGTTGTGATTTTTATCATATCGTCGATATGGAAACTATCTAGGAGAGTGAAGCTTGTGCAAGTGCCTAGGCCACATAGGACGGATCCTAATGTCTTACCTTGCTAATTCAGTTGCCTCATAAATTATATAATTGCTTCACTATATATTATGTATTGCAGTACTAGGGCTTGAAGGTGCTTATCGTTACGCTGACTTCACACTGTTGGGAACCCCAAGAGGAATGTATAATGAGCACAGTAGCAAGTTTTCCCTTAGTAAGAAACTAAGATTTAATTGATCGGTAGGAGAAATGCGTGACTTTTGAAGGTGTTGCTAGCTGACTAGTGTCAGGACGCACTACCGGCGTCAGCAACAACGTGGAACCTGCACACAACACAATCAAAATACTTTGCCCCAACTTACAGTGAGGTTATCAATCTCACCGGTTTGCTGGACACAAAGGATTAGATGTATCGAGCGAAAGAAGATGTTTGCGGTAATTATAGAGAACATGAATTGCAGTAAGTAACAGAGAAGGATTGCAGTGGTTGAATTTATCAGTATTAAGAAAAAAGGACCAGGGTCCACAGTTCACTAGAGGTGTCTCTCCATAAAGGTAAATACTCCCATGTTGGGTGAACAAATTACAGCTGAGCAATTAACAGAATATCGACCATACATAACAAGATGATTACTATGAGATTTGATTGAGCATTACAACATGATACATAGACCGTAATCCAACTGCGTCTATGACTAAAAATCCACCTTTCGGTTAGCGTCCGCACCCCTTTCAGTATTAAGTTGCAAGCAATAGATAATTGCATTAAACATTGTGTGTAATGTAAACAATAGAATTACCCTCGGATAAAACATTGTTGTTTTCTCCCTAGTAGCAACAACACATCTACAATCTTAGAAGTTACTGTCACTCTCCCAGAAAACTATAGGCATGAACCTACTATTGAGCATAAATACCCCCTCTTGGAGTCACAACTCACAAGTATCCACCTGGCCTGAGTTTCTACTAGCAACTGAGAGAATGCAAGATCACAAATAACATATGATATGAATATATAATCGACCTCAATATAGTATATAATATTCATCGGATCCCAGCAAACACAACATGTAGGATTACATAAAGATGATCTTGATCATGCAGCTCACAAGATCTACACATGAAGCACAAATGGGAGAAGACAACCATCTAGCTACTGTTGTGGACCCATAGTCCAGGGATGAACTACGTACACATCACTTCGGAGGAGGGCATGGCGATGTAGATGCCTCCGGCGATGATTTCCCCCTCTGGCAGGGTGTCGGGAAGAGCTTCAGAACCCTCGAGATGGGTTCTACGATGGCGGCCGGGATGGAAATTTTTGTGCATGGAGGCTCGGGTGTCTGGGGTTTTCCCGAGATCGTGAATAAATAGGCGGAAGGGCGAGGTCGATGGCCTGGGCCGCGCCTAGAGTTGGTCTGGCTGCCCCCTGGTGCTCCTTCGTCCCCCCTTCGGTCTCTGTCTTCGTTACAGTGAAATATTGACTTCAACATTTGTCTCGTCCAATTCTGAGAATGTTTCCTGTATAATTTTTATGAAACAAAAAACAACAGAAAATATGGAACTGGCACCGTGGCATCTTGTCAATAGGTTAGTGCCGGAAATCATGTAAAAGTGCAAAGAAGTGTAAGCAAAACATATATGAATTTGTGTAAAACAAGCATGTAGCATTGATGGCATGTACTCGACGTATGCGGACACGCTGTTGGGAAATCCCAAGAGGAAGGTATGACGAGCACAACAACAAGTTTTCCCTCAGTAAAAAACTAAGGTTTAATCGACCAGTAGGAGAAAGGCGTGACGTCTGAAGGTGTTGCTGGCTAACTAGTGGCAGAGCGCACTACCAACGTCAGCAACAACGTGGAACCTGCACACAACACAACCAAAGTACTTTGCCCCAACTTACAGTGAGGTTGTCAATCTCACCGGTTTGCTGAACACAAAGGATTAGATGTATCGAATGGAAGGAGATGTTTGCATAAAGTAAACAGAACATGATTGCAATTGAATTTATCAGCAAAGGAAATAGGACTGGGGTCCATGGTTCACTATAGGTGTCTCTCCATAAAGAAATAGCATGTTGGGTGAACAAATTACTGCTGGGCAATTGATAGAATATGGATCAATACATGACAAGATGATTACTATGATATTTGGTATTGGGCATTACAACATAATACATAGACCGTAATCCAATTGCGTCTATGACTAATAATCCACCTTCAGGTTATCGTCCGAACCCCTTTTAGTATTAAATTGCAAGCAACAGACTATCGCATTAAGCAATGTGTGTAAAGTAAACAATAGAATTACCCTTGGATAAAACATTGTTGTTTTCTCCCTAGTAGCAACAGCACATCTACAACCTTAGAAGTTATAAAGTCACTCTCCCAGAAACTAGAGGCATGAACCTACTATCGAGCATAAATACCCCCTCTTGGAGTCACAAGTGTCCACTTGGCCAGAGTTTCTACTAGCAACGGAGAGTATGCAAGATCACAAATAACATATGACATGAATATATAATCAATCTCAACATAGTATTCAACATTCATCGGATCCTAGCAAACCAAACATATATGATTACATAAAGATGATCTTGATCATGTAGGGCAGCTCACAAGATCGATACATGAAGCACAAGGTGGAGAAGACAACCATCTAGCTATTGCTATGGACACACAGTCTAGGGATGAACTACTCACGCATCACTTCGGAGGCGGGCATGACGGTGTAGATGCTATCGGTGATGATTGCCCCCTCCGTCAGGGTGCCGGGAAGAGCTTCAGAACCCCCCGAGATGGATTCGGCAATGGCAGCCGCGACAGAACTTTTCGTGGATGGAGGCTCGGGTATCCAGGGTTTTCCCGAGAAGATGTATAAATAGGCGGAGGATTGAGGTCGATTGGGCGCCTGGTGGGCCCAGACCTACCCTAGGCGCGGCCAGGACCAGGCCGCGCCTAGGGGTGGTATGGCCGACCTGCTGCGCCTCTTCGTCCACCCCTTTGGATTTCATCTCCGTTTCGGTAAAATATTGACTTTGGCTTTTATTTCGTCCAATTCCGAGAATATTTCATGTACAACTTTTCTGAAATACAAAAAACAGTAGAAAATAGGGAACTGGCACCTGTGGCATCTTGTTAATAGGTTAGTGCCGGAAATCATGTAAAAGTAAAACAAATTATAAGCAAAACATATATAAATTGGTGTAAAACAAGCATGGAGCATCAAAAATTATAGATACGTTTGAGACGTATCAGCATCCCCAAGCTTAACTCCTGCTCGTGCTCGAGTAGGTAAGTGATAACAAAAATAATTTCTGAGGTGACATGAAGCCAACACAATCTTGATCAAGCATGTAAAGCATTGTGAGCTGGGATCTAAGTACTGTAACATAGACATGATAGATATAATTCAATTCAACTTAGCAACTATATTATAATATGAAGAGTACGTAACTCAAACAAGATCATGAATAATAGTGCATTAAAAGCAATTGTGTGTTTATGATCATAGAATAAACATAAAAAAGTGGTACTCGACATGTCCTTTATGAAATAGCAAAACATAAATGCTAGGACACCTTCAAAATTCAGAGGTGACTATATACGAGTAATTTGAGAGCAAGCAATAGCACAATCATGAATCAATCAATAATAATTTTTGAACTATGCACATTGCACTAAGAATGACAACTATGCTCTCTTAATTGGTGCATAAGGTAGAAGATGAAGACTCAACATGAAAGTAAAAGAAAGACCCTTCGCAGAGGGAAGCAGGGATTACCAATATGCTAGAGCTTTTTATTTTGAAAGCAACATGAATGTTGAAAATATTCATTTTGAGAGGTGCTAATTATATCAACGGTAGTCATAAATAGTATGGCTTATGCATAATTACTTCCTATAAGTTTGCTTGCCTCATACATAATATACTAATAGTGCTCACACCTTACCCTAGCTTGGACTTTCATGGATTTTCATCACATACATATATTTTAACCAAGTGTCACATAGGGGTACCTTCTTGCCTCCTGGACAAAGGTCCTATGAGATGAATCTCATTTGATTTCTCAATTTTGATGAATCTTAACTTTTTGGACATCCATACCGGGAAAACAAGGACAACATATATTTGGACTTTTGTCCAGCTGAAACTTCCACCATGTGAACATGGCTTTAGTTGGCGGTCCAATGTTCCTCTCTAACAATATGCATACTCCAATCTTTGCAACTCATGGTAAATCTCCCTTACTTCAAACAAGATGGGCATGCATAGTATTTCACATGATATTCAATAAAGGCATATTTATGGTGTTCCCCATGACAGCAAGGTTATCACACAACAAGCAACTTATAAGAACTAAAAATGCATAAAACATAGTACTTTCCACAATAGTTTTTAGACTACTGTCCCATGAGCTATAATTAAAACAAAAAAGTGATAAGCTTTAAAGGTTTAAAGGTAGCACACAAGCAATTTACTTTCGAGTGGCGGTAAAATACCAAATATAGGTATATATGGTGGACACATTTGGCAACTTTGGTTTTTGGTAGTTGGATGCACGAGTAGAGCTCATACTCAGTATAGGTGACGGCTAGTGATACGTCTCCAACGTATCTATAATTTCTTATGTTCCATGCTAGTTTTATGACAATACCAACATGTTTTAGTCATACTTTATAATGTTTTATGCATTTTCCGGAACTAACCTATTAACAAGATGCCGAAGCGCCGTTCTGTTTTCTGCTGTTTTTGGTTTGAAATCCTACACAGGAAATATTCTCGGAATTGGATGAAACAAAAGCCCACGGTCTTATTTTCCGCGGAGCCTTCCAGAACACCGAAGAGGAGACGGAGACCACGAGGCGGCCAACCCATAGGGCGGCGCGGCCCGACCTCTGGCCGCGCCGCCATGTGGGGTGGGCCCGTCGGGTGCCCCCCTGTGCTGCCCCTTCGCCTACTTAATCCCTTGGTCGTGAAAACCCTAGTACCGAGAGCCACGATACGGAAAAAGTTCCAGAGACGCGCCAATCCCATCTCGGGGATTAAGGAGATCGCCTCGGCACCTGCCGGAGAGGGCAATCATCACGGAGGGCTCTACATCACCATGCCCGATACGTCCATTTTGCATCACTATTTTATATCATAATTTTTGTTATTCATTGATATATTTCATATTTAGAGATGATACTTATGTTATTTCATCTATTTTGCATGTTTCGTGATCATTGGAGAATTATTCACCGGAGTCAGGATTCTGCTGGAAAAAGCACCGTCAGGACACCATATTTCGGAAGATCAACAATTGACGGAAATTATACGGAAAATCCTATTTTTCCAGGATGATGAAGGGAGCCAAAAGGAGGAGCCGAGAGGGGCCACCATGGGCCCCCCATAGGCTGGCGCGGGCCCAGGCCTGGCCGCGCTGCCTTGTGGGGAGGGGGCCCACAGCCTCCTGGCTGCCTCTCCTTCGCGTACTTCTTCGCCCCGAAAACCTAAGCCCTAGGGAGTGACGGAGGGTGTGAGCCGCCTCGGGGGCGGAGAAACACCAGAGAAAAAGAGCTCTCCGGCGGGCAGGAATCCGCCGGGGAAATTCCCTCTCGGAGGGAAATCGCCATCGCCATCGTCATCGAGCTGGACATCATCTCCATCATCATCATCATCATCATCTCCACCATCTACACCGCCATCTCCACCGCTGCATCTCGTCACCGCTGTAACGATTTGGGTTGGATCTTGATTGTTTGATAGGGAAACTCTCCCGGTGTTGATTACTACTTGTTATTGATGCTATTGAGTGAAACCATTGAACCAAGGTTTATGTTCAGATTGTTATTCATCATTATATCACCTCTGATCATGTTCCATATGAGGTCTCGTGAGTAGTTCGTTTAGTTCTTGAGGACATGGGTGAAGTCTAAATGTTAGTAGTGAATTATTGTTGAGTAGTATTCAATGTTATGATATTTAAGTTGTGGTGTTACTCTTCTAGTGGTGTCATGTGAACGTTGACTACATGATACTTCACCTTTATGGGCCTAGGGGTGCATCTTGTATTCGTTTGCTAATTGTGGGGTTGCCGGAGTGACAGCAACCTAAACCCCCGTTAGTATATCGGTGCAGGAGGGATAGCAAGATCTCAGAGTTTAAGGCTGTGGTTAGATTTATCTTAATTACTTTCTTGTATTTGCGGATGCAAAGAGGTATAATCACAAGTATGTATTAGTCCTAGGAAGGCGGTGCATTAGCATAGGTTCACCCACACAACACTTATCAAAACAATGAAGATTAATCAGTATGAAGCGAAAGCACTAGACTAAAATCCCGTGTGTCCTCAAGAACGTTTGGTCATTATAAGTAAACAAACCGGCTTGTCCTTTGTGCTAAAAGGATTGGGCCACTCGCTGCAATTATTTCTCTCGCATTTTATTTAACTTGTACTTTATTTATCTGCTATATCAAAACCCCTGAATACTTGTCTGTGAGCATTTACAGTGAATCCTTCATCAAAGCTTCAACACCTTGCTCCTCGTTGGGTTCGACACTCTTATTTATCGAAAGTACTACGATACACCCCCTATACTTGTGGGTCATCAAGACTATTTTCTGGCGCCGTTGCCGGGGAGTGAAGCGCTATTGGTAAGTGGAATTGGTAAGGAAAATTTTACTGTACGTGCTGATTTTGTTTCTGCTTGCTGCTATAAGTCATTATGGAGAGATCCTCCTTGAATTTCTATTTGGGAAATCTACTACTACTGCAACGGTAGTGGATGAGGCGCCAGGTGAGGAAGTAATACCATATAAAATACCTATGAAAATTATTGAACGTGTTGTGGATAACCGCTATGAAGGGGATGGAACTGTTCATCCTGGAGATCATTTATTGTTTTTACATGAATTATGCGGGTTATTCAAATGTGCAGGTATTTCAATGGATGAAGTTAGGAAGAAATTATTTGTTATGTCGCTATCTGGTAAAGCGGCGCATTGGTATAAACTGCTGAAGGATGGGCGTTCTCTGATTGGAAGGATATTGTGCCTCTATTTTACTCTAAATTTTATCCTCCAAGTGAAATTCACAAAGACCGCAACCGTATATATAATTTCTGGCCTCATGATGGAGAGAGTATTGCCCAAGCGTGGGGAGATTGAAGTCTTTAATGCTCAAATGCCCCATTCATGAGCTTCCTGGTAGTATTATTATTGATAATTTCTATGCAAGACTTTCTTTTCAAGATAAAACCTTGCTGGATACTTCTTGTTCTGGATCATTCACGCGCAATAAAGAAGAGTTTAAATGGGACCTTCTTGATCGAATCCAAGAAAATACTGAAGGATGGGAGAACGACAAAGGTAGAGTGTCAGGTATAAATTATAATTATGAATGCATTGAAGCTTTTATGGATACTGATGAATATCGTAATATAAGTGCTACATATGGTATTGACTCTCAAGTTGTTGCGAATATTTATAAAGCCTTTGCCTCTCATTTTGAATTGCCTAGGAAGAATTTTGATAAGTATCATGAACCATATAAAGATAAGACTGATCCACCTAAAAGTAAATGTATTGAAATTAAAACTGTTGATCATGTTCTTCCTGAAGCTTATATTGAAAAAACTCCTTTCCCTGCTAAAATGAAGGAGTATTCTGTTATAACTAGTGTAGTTAATAAAAGTGCAAAGAAACCCATAGAACCTGAAGAACAAATAAAAGTTGAACCTGTTGTTGCAATAGTTAAAGATCTTGTGACTGAAAATGTGGAAGATGGTCATATTATTTTTGTGAAGATGCTTCTAATATTGTTTCGCATCCTAATAAGTCTATGAAAGCCAGTGTTCCTGTGCTCTCTGTTCGAATTGGTGATCATTGCTATTATGGTTTATGTGACATTGGTGCAAGTATTAGTGCCATTCCTTATGAGCTCTACACGGAAATTATGCATGAAATTGGTTCTTGTGAACTTGAAGATATTGATGTGGTTATTCGGCTAGCTAATAGAGAAACTATCTCTCCCATTGGTATTATTCGAGATGTTGAAGTTCTATGTGGTAAGATTAAATATCCTGCTGACTTTTTGGTACTTGGTTCTGCTGCTAGTAAGTTTTGTCCTATTATTTTTGGTAGACCTTTTCTAAATACATGTGGAGCTATTATAGATTGCAAAAAGAGAAAATTGTTACTAAATTTGCTGGTGAATCTTATGAGTTTAACTTCTCTAAATTTGCCAAAACTCCTTATAAAGCTGATTTACCTAATGATGATTTTAGAGTTGAACAGTGTGCATCTATTGCTCTTGCTCCTAGTAATCCTTTGCAGCAACATTTGGAGAATAGTGAGAGTGAAGTTTTTAGGGAAGAAAGGGATGAGCTTGATGAAATTTTCCTTCGTCAACCTATTCTTAAACATGACTTACCGGTTGAAGATTTAGGCGTAACACCACCACCAAAGGAAGATCCTGTATTTGATTTGAAACCATTACCTGATAATCTTAAGTATGCTTATATTGATGATAAGAAAACATATCCTGTTATTATTAGTGCTAAGCTTTCAGATATTGAGGAATAAAGGTTATTGGAAATATTGAAGAAACACCGAGGAGCTATTGGCTATACTCTTGATGACTTGAAGGGGATTTCTCCCGCTATTTGCCAACATGCCATTAATATAGAAGATGGTGCAAAACCTGTTGTTGAACATCAGCGTCGTCTAATTCCTAAGATGAAGGATGTGGTAAGAAATGAGGTATTAAAACTTCTTGAAGCAGGTATTATATATCCTATTGCTGATAGTAGATGGGTTAGTCCTGTGCATTGTGTTCCTAAGAAAGGAGGTATAACTATTGTGCCTAATGATAATGATGAGCTTATTCCTCAAAGAGTAGTTGTAGGGTATAGAATGTGCATTGATTTTCGAAAGGTTAATAAAGTTACTAAGAAAGATCATTACCCTTTACCTTTTATTGATCAAATGTTAGAAAGGTTGTCTAAAAATACTCATTTCTGTTTTCTTGATGGATATTCTGGGTTTTCACAAATTATTGTTAGAGCTAAAGATCAAGAGAAACCACTTTCACTTGTCCTTATGGAACTTACGCTTATAGGCGTATGCCTTTTGGTTTATGTAATGCTCCTGCTACCTTTCAAAGATGCATGTCTGCTATTTTTCATGGCTTTTGTGAAAAGATTGTTGAGGTATTCATGGATGATTTTTCTGTCTATGGGAATTCTTTTGATAATTGCTTGCGAAACCTTGATAAAGTTTTGCAGAGATGTGAAGAAACTAACCTTGTTCTTAATTGGGAGAAATGCCACTTTATGGTTAATGAAGGAATCGTATTGGGACATAAAATTTCGAGAGAGGTATTGAAGTTGATAGAGCTAAAGTTGAAGCAATTGAGAAGATGCCCTATCCTAGGGATGTTAAAGGTATTCGTAGTATTCTTGGTCATGCTGGTTTTTATAGGAGGTTTATTAAAGATTTCTCTAAAATTTCAAAGCCTCTTACTAATCTTCTTCAAAAGATGTACCTTTCGTTTTTGATGATGATTGTAAGGAAGCCTTTGAAACTCTAAAGAAAGCCTTAACAACTGCTCCTATAGTTGAACCTCCCGATTGGAATTTGCCTTTTGAAATTATGTGTGATGCTAGTGATTTTTGTAGGTCTGTTTTGGACAGCGAGTAGATAAAAAATTGAATGTTATTCATTATGCTAGTAAAACTCTAGATGCTGCTCAAAGAAATTATGCTACAACTGAGAAAGAGTTATTAGCCGTAGTTTTTGCATGTGACAAGTTTAGACCCTATATTGTTGATTCAAAAGTCACAATTCATACTGATCATGCTGCAATTAGGTACCTTATGGAAAAGAAAGATGCTAAGCCAAGGTTTATTAGATGGGTTCTTCTTTTGCAAGAATTTGATTTACATATTGTAGATAGGAAAGGTGCTGATAATCCTGTTGCTGATAATTTGTCTAGATTGGAAAATATTACTTATGATCCTGTTCCTGTTAATGATAGTTTTCCAAATGAACAATTGGCTGTAATAAAGGTGAGCTCGCGAGAGAGCCCTTGGTATGCTGATTATGCTAACTTTATTGTTTCGAAGTACTTGCCTCCAACCTTTTCAGCTCAGCAAAGGAGGAAATTCTTTTATGATTTGAGGCATTATTTTTGGGATGACCCACACTTATATAAAGAAGGAGTGGATGGTATTATGCGAAGATGTGTCCCAGAATATGAACAACAAGAGATATTGAGTAAATGCCATGGTAGTGTTTATGGAGGACATCACGGGAGATAGAACCGCACAAAAGGTTCTACAATCAGGTTTTTATTGGCCAACACTTTTCAAGGATGCAAGGAAGTTTATCTTATCTTGTGATGAATGTCAAAGAGTTGGTAATATCTCTAGACGCAATGAAATGCCTATGAATTATACTCTTGTTATTGAACCATTTGATTGTTGGGGATTCGACTTCATGGGTCCTTTCCCTTCTTGAAGGTAACACTCACATACTTGTCGCTGTTGATTATGTTACTAAATGGGTAGAAGCTATACCTACAAAGAGTGCTGATGGTGAGACCTCTATAAAAATGCTTGTAGATGTTATATTTCCTAGATTTGGAGTACCTAGATATATTATGACTGATGGAGGTTCTCACTTTATTCATGGTGGTTTTAGAAAAATTCTTGCCAAATATGGTATTAATTATAGAATTGCTTCAGCTTATCATCCTCAAACTAGTGTGCAGGTAGAATTATCAAATAGATAAATTAAAGCTATTTTGGGAAAGACTGTTAATAAATCTAGAAAGAATTGGGCTAGTAAGTTAAAGGAAGCACTATGGGCTTATAGAACTGCTTATAAAAATCCTATGGGAATGTCTCCTTATAAAATGGTTTATGGAAAAGCTTGTCATTTACCTTTAGAACTAGAGCACAAAGCTTATTGGGCTGTAAGAGAACTTAATAAAGATTTTAAACTTGCCGGTAAGAAGAGGTTGCTACAATTGAGTTCTTTAGATGAATGGAGAAGTGAAGCTTATGAAAATGTTGAACTTTTTGAGGAGAAAGTTAAGAAGTGGCATGATAGAAGAATTATTAAAAGAGAATTTAATGTTGGAGACAAAGTCCTATTGTATCGGTCTCGTCTCAGATTTTTTGCAGGGAAATTACTCTCAAAATGGGAAGGACCATATGTTATTGAGGAGGTATATCGTTCAGGAGCAATAAAAATTAGCTCTTTGGAAGGTAACGCCACACAAGTAGTGAATGGACAAAGGCTCAAGCATTATATTTCTGGAGATTCTTATAATGAAGATATTGATGTTATTCAAGTGATAACTCCGGAAGCTTTCATCAAAGATCAAATTGATAGTTCTGCAGAGTCCGACTTTGAATAGGTAACAGTTTTAGTAATAAAAAGTCCGCGTTTAACTTTCCGAACAATATTTCTGCTGTTTTTGGAAAATATGAAAAATTACGGGATCGAAACGGAGTGGAGGAGACGCGCGAGGGCCCGTCACCATAGGCCGGCGCGGGCCCCACCCTGGCCGCGCCGCCCTATGGTGACAACCCCTCGGCGTCCCGTTTCCACTCGTTTTCGGCCTGGAACCTTCCTTTTGTTGTAAAAATATTGGCAAGGAAGAAGTCGAGAGCGAGGATGAGGAAGAAGTGGAGGAAATTCCGTGAGTACACCAGCGTGCCACCATTGCAAGCATTGGCGTGATATCAAATCCGTCCAACACCAAGAGAAGTGCACGGATCGCTACCGGAGGTGCAGTTCTTAGCTCCAAGGACATCTTCTCCAGGCAATTACCATCCTTTCCGCAATCTAATCTACAATCGTCAAACTGAAAGGACTCCCAAGGTAGTGTTGCCAAGTGGTTGGGATATAGATCGTTCTAACATTGCAGGAGAGATGAAACCTGAAGCTGAAGGGTGGGGAAACAACTCTAAGAGTTGGGACTCGTCATCTGACATGCTTATGAGCCGCGTTGAGCACAACTCAGTGTAGGGATTCGTTGCATAGAAAACAAAAAATTTCCTACCGCAAACACGCAATCCAAGCCAAGATGCAATCTAGAAGACGGTAGCAACGAGGGGATATCGAGTCTCACCCTTGAAGAGATTCCAAAGCCTACAAGATGAGGCTCTTGTTGCTGCGGTAGACGTTCACTTGCCGCTTGCAAAGCGCGTAGAAGATCTTGATCACGATCGGTTCCGGCGCTACGAACGGGCAGCACCTCCGTACTCGGTCACACGTTCGGTTGTTGATGAAGACGACGTCCACCTCCCCGTTCCAGCGGGCAGCGGAAGTAGTAGCTCCTCTTGAATCCGACAGCACGACGGCGTGGTGTCGGTGGTGGTGGAGAAATCCGGCGGAGCTTCGCTTAAGCGTGCGGGATGTGGTGGAGGAGAGAGACCGCTAGGGTTTGGGAGAGGGTGGCCGGCCACTAAGGGGTGCGGCCAAGCTATGGCTTTGGTGTGGCCGGCCCCCTCCCCTTGGCCCTCATTATATAGGTGGAACACCCAAGAGTTGGTGTACAAGTCTTCGAATAAGACCCCAACCCAAAACCTTCCATGTGTAGGGAAACCTACCCAAGGTGGGATTCCCACCTCAAGTGGGACTCCCACCTTTCCATGAGGGGGGCCGGCCACCTTGGGGGAAGTCCACCATGGACTTTCCCCTCTAGGGTTTGGCTGGCCAAGCTTGTGGAGTCCTTCCGGGACTCCACCTTCCATAGTGCGTTTCTTCCGGACTTTTCTAGAACCTTCTAGAACCTGCCATAAATGCACGGATCATTTCCAAACTTGGAATATGACTTCCTATATATGAATCTTATTCTCCGGACCATTCCGGAACTCCTCGTGATGTCCGGGATCTCATCCGGGACTCGAACAAATATTCGAACTCCATTCCATATTCAAGTTCTACCATTTCAACATCCAACTTTAAGTGTGTCACCCTACGGTTCGTGAACTATGTGGACATGGTTGAGTACTCACTCCGACCAATAACCAATAGCGGGATCTGGAGATCCATAATGGCTCCCACATATTCAACGATGACTTTAGTGATCGAATGAACCATTCACATACGATACCAATTCCTTTTGTCACGCGATATTTTACTTGTCCGAGGTTTGATCTTCGGTATCACTCTATACCTTGTTCAACCTCGTCTCGACAAGTACTCTTTACTCGTACCGTGGTATGTGGTCTCTTATGAACTTATTCATATGCTTGCAAGACATTAGACGACATTTCACCGAGAGGGCCCAGTATATCTATCCGTCATCGGGATGGACAAATCCCATGTTGATCCATATGCCTCAACTCATACTTTCCGGATACTTAATCCCACCTTTATAACCACCCATTTACGCAGTGGCGTTTGATGTAATCAAAGTACCTTTCCGGTATAAGTGATTTACATGATCTCATGGTCATAAGGACTAGGTAACTATGTATCGAAAGCTTATAGCAAATAACTTAATGACGTGATCTTATGCTACGCTTAATTTGGGTGTGTCCATTACATCATTCATACAATGATATAACCTTGTTATTAATAACATCCAATGTTCATGATTATGAAACTAATCATCTATTAATCAACAAGCTAGTTAAGAGGCTTACTAGGGACTCTTTGTTTGTTTACATAACACACATGTATCAATGTTTCGGTTAATACAATTATAGCATGGTATGTAAACATTATCATAAACACAAAGATATATTATAATAACCATTTTATTATTGCCTCTTGGGCATATCTCCAACAGTCTCCCACTTGCACTAGAGTCAATAATCTAGTTTACATTTGTAAAGATATAACACCTTGGCATTCTGGTGCTTTATCATGTTTTGCTCACGGGAGAGGTTTTAGTCAACGGTTCTGACACGCTCAGAAACGTATGTATTTTGTAATTCATATGCGTCTCAACACATCACTCATTTTCCAAATGAGTTGGCATATATGCTTAGTCCTCTGGTGGAACCTTAATTCCGCGGTCTGAAATATGTCACTAATATTGTCACACACAATATAGCTTCAAAGTTCTGACACTATCGGAACTACACCAAGTTCTCAAAGAACTTTTCGACTTAACATCCTTTAGTCATTGTCAAAACAATGACATACTCTGCCTTCATTTGTAGAATCCGTCACAATATTTAGAACTCTTCTAAATCTAGCATTGTGCTACCTTTTTAATAACATTTAGCCTAATTGAGATTTGAAATTAATTCTTATATGTGACCAAACAAATATCGGTGCAACACCTTACACGATTTGTTTGTCATTACTCATATAAAACTATATATATCCTTGGTTCTTCTGAAGCACACAGGGATATTCTTACTGTTTGTCCAATGATTATCTCATGAATCATTCTGGTATATGCTCCTAACCTTTTAGAGTATAGGACATCTGATTTTGTACATATTATTTGTGATCCAAAATCACTCAAGTGTTTTTACTCATCGAGTGTCAAATACACTCAAGTCTTGTTAAACCTTTGTATGCAAAGAACACCTTCTTAATATTTCTATATTGAACTACTTCAATATCCATTTTATGTACTTTGACTTAAACTTATTATGTGTTTTAATCTATCTTCATAGATCTTGACACTAAATATGTTTCTGTCCATATCCTTTCATTGAAGCTAATTCTCAATGAAACCTTTTAATCAATTATATAATTACAATATTTATAATTAACGATATGTCAGCTACATAAAGTATTACAAATATGTCTCAGCGCTCCCACTTAATTTCTTGCAAATGCAAGCATCTTCATCGTATCTGATGAAATCAAAAAACTCTTTGACTATTTCATCCGGTGAAGATTCCAACTCCGCAATACTCATTTCTACCAATTGAAGTTCGTATTCCTTTCTAGTATTCTACGGACTGGCAAAACTCTTGGTTGTATCTTGTATACACCTTTAATACACACTTATGTTAAGTAATATATTTAGCCATCCTACTAGCATATCTCATAAAAGAAATATGTAGCGATTACTAGAATAATCCACATGGACTATAAGCATTGCTACGGAAGATCAAATCTTATCGTAGTCAACTCTTTGAACTTTGTCGTAAACAATTTTTCGACAAGTCGAGCTTCTTCAAGGATATTACATCCAAGTCCATCAATTTTATAGATCCTTTTACTTTCAAAAAGTATTCATCTATCTTGGATTTCATGGCGTATAGCCATTTTAACGGAGTTAGGGCCCATCATAACTTCTTTGTTCGTAGTTGGTTTATCATTGTTCATAAACAATCCTTTGTCTAGAAATCATTTATTTGATCACAAAGTAAACCATACCTACAAGGTTCAATATGTACTTCGATCTTCATGGCTAAAACACTTTGTAGTCATGGGAGCCATGATCGTCGTGGCCGCTTCCGGAACCAATTCCGATGCTGCGCTACTCTGATCATTATGCTCAGGTTCATAAACCTTATCAAGTTCTATTGTCCTCCCACTCAAATACTTCGCTAGAAAACAATTTCTTGGAAATAAGCAAGTAACATTAACAAACACTTTTGTATTTTACTTCATAGTGGAAAGAATTCCCAATTAATCCTTTGGGATAACCAACAAAGACATTCATCCGATTTTGGTTGTAAACTTAGTTACTTATGCTATGCATACCAAAGTTTAAGAAAGGACTACTAGGGTTCATACCTATGCCATAACTCGTATGGTGTCATTTCAACGGATCATGATGACGCTCTATTCAGTGTAAAAGCGGTAGTCACTAAAGCATAATCCACAAAAATATAATGGCATCAATATTTTATATCATCATTGACCCAACAAGGTTTGGATACATCTCTCGGATACTCCATCATCACTATGATACTCCAAGAAACGTGAGTTGTAGAACAATTTCATAACTCTCTTAGATGTTCGCTAAAACTCGTAATTCAAATATTTCCACCATGATCCAATCATAGATATTTGACTTATTACGATAATTTCCACTTCATGCTGAAATTTATTTGAATTCATTCAAATGTTTCAAACTTCTTCCTTATCGAATATATCCACATATATATACTCAATTCATTGTTGGAAGTTTTCATGAAGTAGAAGAATCTCCCGCACACAACTATGCCCAGTGAACCACATATATCATCATGTATGTTTCCACTAAGTTAGTTGCCCGTTCAACTCATGGCCTATGAACGGTATTTCAGTCATTCTTTTTAGAAAAGATTTGCAAGCGCCAAATGATTCAAAAATCAAATGACTCCAAAAATCCATTTGCATGGAGTTCCTTCATGCGTTCCTCTCTAATATGACCTAAATTGCGGTTCCACAAATGAGTGGAATTCAAATCATTTGCCTTATGGCATTTTAGCGTCAGTGTTATGTATGTGTGTTTCACCATTAAAATTCATAATAACTTATCCATCGTACATGGAGTAATGTCATAATTTGAACAACTCATTGTTTTCATTTGACCAGAGCAAAATAACAATTATTAAGTTCTTTATTATAAATTCTAAGGGCTAGGTAGAATGCCAACGACAAACATAATAACACTTTATTATGTTCCAGACGTGCATTATTACCATATTCCTTATCAGTCACTTAGGCCATTGTATTCTTGTATTGCGTTGTTTTGTATGACACTTCATACCAACCAATATGGTACAATTACCCAAGAATTTCATTGTGTGACCAAATGAGGAATACATCCATAACATGTATATCATTTATATACACCTGAGCTAGACTTTCTAGTCTTTTCTTTTCTTTCTGCCAAAATATCTTTTGTAGTTTCTCTTTTAGCTTTCCTCATTATTCAGAAAAACACTTCAATATCAATAACTTCTAGGTTTGTTGGTCAAATACCAATAACCTTGAGGTTCTGAAGTTGATCATCATATGACAAGTGTTGAAGATTTCACTATTAGTAACTTTGTAATATGATGAACAATTTCACTCATAATTTTATCCATCAATTCATGACGATTTTCCGAGACCATGTCTGTACATGCTAGGCTCGTAAAATTAACCTCAGTATTCACATGTGCAAATCTGGCTTGCACCCGTTGTATGCACACGTAGAATCTATCACACCCGATCATCACGAGATGCTTCGACGAGTCTTAGCAACGGTGCATACTAAGGACGATCACTTCATGGATATGCGAATACCGTTAGTGCCCCAAAAGTTGGAGGATTGGGACGCCTTGCGTCTTCAACCTTCGTATATTCCCATAAAACTTATGAGTTTATGTAGTCTCATCAAATTATATTCTATCATCTTGCAATAAGGTTTTAGATATCAAATATATCTCATACCTTGATTATTTCTGAAAACTAAATTTTCAGCCCCTTACTTTTCAAACAGATTTGAACTTCAAGTTTTACGGAGACAAGATGACTTTAGGTACTAATTGAAACCATAGCTCTTTGAATCAACAATGTGAGGTTTACTAAAAGTTTGCAATAGGACTTAAACATTTCTTGATTCTTTAACAATACGGTACTAGTCCGTAAAGTTTCTAGTCAGATTTTAACAGTATTTCTATCTCAATAATAAGACTAGCGCATGGTAGAAAAACAGATGCCAATACTACAAAATAAATTCAAAATACTACTCAGACTATGTTTATGATAATTAGTTCATGTTTTAATCTAATTACTAATGAACTCCCACTTAATACAACATCCCTCATAGTTGTTAAGTGGTACACGATCCAAATCCACTACACCAAAACCGATCATCACGTGAGATGATGTAGCTTCAATGGTGAACATCAACATGTTGATCATATCATCCATATGACTCGTGTTCAACCTTTCGGTTTCCGTTGTCCCGAGGCCATGTCTGTACATGCTAGTCTCGTCAAGCAAACCCAAGTATTCCGCGTGTGCAACATGGCTTACACCCGTTGTTTGTGAACGTTGAGTCTATCACATCCGATCATCACGAGATGCTTCGAAACGACGAACTTTAGCAACGGTGCATACGAGGGAGAACACTTTATTATCTTGATATTAATGTGAGGGATCATCTTATAATGCTACCGTCGCGATCTAAGCAAAATAAGATGCATAAAGGATTAACATCACATGCAATTCATATGTGATATGATATGGCCCTTTAGTCTTTGCGCCTTCGATCTTCATCTCCAAAGCACGGACATGATCTCCATCATCAACGGGCATGATCTCCATCATCGTCGGCGTAGCGTCAAGGTCCATGGCGCCGTCTTCATGGTTGTTCACCGCATGTAGCAACTATTACAACTACTTTGAAATAATACTCAACATGAAATTTAAAGACAACCATAAGGCTCCTGCCGGTTGCCACAATACAATAATGATCATATCATACATATTCATCATCACATCATGGCCATATCACATCACCAAACCCTGCAAAAACAAGTTAGACGTCTCTAATTTGGTTTGCATATTTTACGTGGTTTAGGGTTTTCGAGTGAGATCTAATCTACCTACGAACATGAACCACAACGGTGATACTAGTGTTGTCAATAGAAGAGTAAATTGAATCTTCACTATAGTAGGAGAGACAGACACCCGCAAAGCCACTTATGCAATACAAGTTGCATGTCAAGCGTGGAGCAAATCTCATGAACGCGGTCATGTAAAGTTAGCCCGAGCCGCTTCATCCCACTATGCCACAAAGATGCAAAGTACTCAAGCTAAAGACAACATAAGCATCAACGCCCACAAAACCATTGTGTTCTACTCGTGTAACCATCTATGCATATGGCTCATACCACTGTAGGGATTCGTTGCATAGAAAACAAAAATTTTCCTACCGCAAACACGCAATCCAAGCCAAGATGCAATCTAGAAGACGGTAGCAACGAGGGGATATCGAGTCTCACCCTTGAAGAGATTCCAAAGCCTACAAGATGAGGCTCTTGTTGCTGCGGTAGACGTTCACTTGCCGCTTGCAAAGCGCGTAGAAGATCTTGATCACGATCGCTTCCGGCGCCACGAACGGGCAGCACCTCCGTGCTCGGTCACACGTTCGGTTGTTGATGAAGACGACGTCCACCTCCCGTTCCGCGGGCAGCGGAAGTAGTAGCTCCTCTTGAATCCGACAGCACGACGGCGTGGTGTCGGTGGTGGTGGAGAAATCCGGCGGAGCTTCAAGCGTGCGGGATGTGGTGGAGGAGAGAGACCGCTAGGGTTTGGGAGAGGGTGGCCGGCCACTAAGGGTTGCGGCCAAGCTATGGCTTTGGTGTGGCCGGCCCCCTCCCCTTGGCCCTCATTATATAGGTGGAACACCCAAGAGTTGGTGTACAAGTCTTCGAATAAGACCCCAACCCAAAACCTTCCATGTGTAGGGAAACCTACCCAAGGTGGGATTCCCACCTCAAGTGGGACTCCCACCTTTCCATGAGGGTGGCCGGCCACCTTGGGAAGTCCACCTTGGACTTTCCCCTCTAGGGTTTGGCTGGCCAAGCTTGTGGAGTCCTTCCGGGACTCCACCTTCCATAGTGCGTTTCTTCCGGACTTTTCTAGAACCTTCTAGAACCTGCCATAAATGCACCGGATCATTTCCAAACTTGGAATATGACTTCCTATATATGAATCTTATTCTCCGGACCATTCGGAACTCCTTGTGATGTCCGGATCTCATCCGGGACTCCGAACAAATATTCGAACTCCATTCCATATTCAAGTTCTACCATTTCAACATCCAACTTTAAGTGTGTCACCCTACGGTTCGTGAACTATGTGGACATGGTTGAGTACTCACTCCGACCAATAACCAATAGCGGGATCTGGAGATCCATAATGGCTCCCACATATTCAACGATGACTTTAGTGATCGAATGAACCATTCACATACGATACCAATTCCTTTTGTCACGCGATATTTTACTTGTCCGAGGTTTGATCTTCGGTATCACTCTATACCTTGTTCAACCTCGTCTCGACAAGTACTCTTTACTCATACCGTGGTATGTGGTCTCTTATGAACTTATTCATATGCTTGCAAGACATTAGACGACATTTCACCGAGAGGGCCCAGTATATCTATCCGTCATCGGGATGGACAAATCCCACTGTTGATCCATATGCCTCAACTCATACTTTCCGGATACTTAATCCCACCTTTATAACCACCCATTTACGCAGTGGCGGCGTTTGATGTAATCAAAGTACCTTTCCGGTATAAGTGATTTACATGATCTCATGGTCATAAGGACTAGGTAACTATGTATCGAAAGCTTATAGCAAATAACTTAATGACGTGATCTTATGCTACGCTTAATTTGGGTGTGTCCATTACATCATTCATACAATGATATAACCTTGTTATTAATAACATCCAATGTTCATGATTATGAAACTAATCATCTATTAATCAACAAGCTAGTTAAGAGGCTTACTAGGGACTCTTTGTTTGTTTACATAACACACATGTATCAATGTTTCGGTTAATACAATTATAGCATGGTATGTAAACATTATCATAAACACAAAGATATATTATAATAACCATTTTATTATTGCCTCTTGGGCATATCTCCAACACTCAGAGCTGATCCGCAACCTCACCTATGAGATTGAGGATTTAAAGGAACTTTTTTTTTGCGGGAAGGGGATTTAAAGGAACTTGTTAAGAAGCTTGTCGAGAAGAATCCATCACCATCACCGCCGAAGGAGTAATTCATCATCGGTATTGGCATCCACTTGGTTTGTTCCAAGCTTGGGGGAATGCCGCGGTATCACATCATCACTATCTTTATCTTTTACTATCAAGTAGAGTCATATCATGAGTAGGGAAGTTATCATATAGAATAGTTTGCGGTGTGGAAGTATCTCTCTCTTAGTTGGTTATCTATGTATCCGTTGGTGTGAGTTATCGTTACGGAATATTAATGAGAAGTCTTATCATTTACTTTTTGCACACCTTATTTTAGTTTGCAATTTCTTTTATATGCATGATTACTCTTGACATGAGTATTGATATCACTTTGGGAGCATCAAGTAAATCTATTTGGTTTTGTTAAACTTAGCATTGGTCAATAGCAACAACACCATGATGTTTAAGTAAAAAAGGGAAATACATGTAGATACATTACTCTATTATCTTTATGCTAATGAGTTAGTATTCTGAAGTTAAAATTGCTTGTGCTTATGAGAAAGATGCATGATTGTTTCTATCACATGTATATTTGTTTGTTTCTCTCTACCTTTATGCTTGCTACCCAACCTTGCTAAAGACCTGTATTGAGAGGGAATGCTTCTCATACATCCATAACCTTAGACCAAACCCATGCCATTTGTGTCCACCATAACTACCTACTATGTGGTATTTTGCGCCACTCCAAGTAAATACTTCATGTGCTACCTTTAAATAATTCAAACTATATTACTCTTTATTTGTGTTAATGTTTTATAGCTCATGAGGAAGTATGTGGTGTTTTATCTTTCAATCTTGTTGGGCGGACTTTCACCAATGGACTAGTGGTACATCCGCTTATCCAATAATTTTGCAATAAGAGCTGGCAACGGGGTTCCCAGCCCCAATTAATAACTTGCATTAATAATTCTCTTCACATGTTTTGCCCTGATTTATCAGTAAGCAACTTAATTTTGCAATAGACACTCCTCCATGGTATGTGAATGTTGGAAGGCACCCGAGGATTCGGTTAGCCATGGCTTGTGAAAGCAAAGGTTGGGGGAGTGTCATCCATAATAAAACTAAAATACATGTGTAAACAAAAGAGAAGGGGGATGATCTACCTTGCTGGTAGAGATGCCGTCCTCCATGGGAGCCGCTCTTGGAAGGTCTGTTTGGCAAGGAGGTTAGAGTACCCACTACCATTCGTTGACAACAACAAACACCACTCAAAATCTTACTTTTATGCTCTTTATATGATTTCAAAACTTGAAAAGCTCTAGCACATGATTTAATCTCTGCTTCCCTCTGCGAAGGGCCTATCTTTTACTTTTATGTTGAGTCAGTAAACCTATTTCCCTCTATCTTAAGCAAGCAATTGAGTTGTTGTGAACCAACCATTTATTCTATGATTCAGTTAATCATGTCTTTTATGCTTTCTTGTTTAGTACAAATTTTATCTGAATGAATATGACCTTGAAAGCTATCAATGATTATGAGGAGATTGTTATGATTGAGAATGAAAGCCCTGCTATATAAATTCTAATATGAAAGCTTTGCTTAGAAGATAAGTACAATCCGTTAGTAGTTCTCTGACCAAGAACAAAGTTTGCCATAACCGCTTATGATTTCCTATGCACCTCTACTTGTGATTTCTCTTTACTTATTTCAAGTTGAGTTATATGAAGAGAATGTTTACTAGAATATCTTGTGTGAATCAATATGATGCTTCTTGTCCGTATTTCATTTATCGACTCTTCACTCCATAAACATGTGGTCTTGTTTATCGAGCTCAGTTTCGCTTGGGGACAAGCGAGGTCTAAGCTAGTTGATACGTCCATTTTGCATCACTATTTTATATCATAATTTGCTGTTATTCATTGATATATTTCATATTTAGAGATGATACTTATGTTATTTCATCTATTTTGCATGTTTCGTGATCATTGGAGAATTATTCACCGGAGTCGGGATTCTGCTGGAAAAAGCACCGTCAGGACACCATATTTCGGAAGATCAACAATTGACGGAAATTATACGGAAAATCCTATTTTTCCAGATGATGAAGGGAGCCAAAAGGAGGAGCCGAGAGGGGCCACCATGGCCCCCATAGGCCGGCGCGGCCCCAGGCCTGGCCGCGCCGCCTTGTGGGGAGGGGCCCCACAACCCCCTCGCCGCCTCTCCTTCGCGTACTTCTTCGCCCCGAAAACCTAAGCCCCGGGAGACGGAGAATTGAGAGCCGCCTCTGCGGGCGTAGAAACACCAGAGAGAAAGAGCTCTCCGGCGGGCAGGGAATCCGCCGGAAATTCCCTCCCGGAGGGGGAAATCGACGCCATCGCCATCGTCATCGAGCTGGACATCATCTCCATCATCATCATCATCCTCTCCACCATCTACACCGCCATCTCCACCGCTGCATCTCGTCACCGCTGTAACGATTTGGGTTGGATCTTAATTGTTTGATAGGGGAAACTCTCCCGGTGTTGATTACTACTTGTTATTGATGCTATTGAGTGAAACCATTGAACCAAGGTTTATATTCAGATTGTTATTCATCATTATATCACCTCTGATCATGTTCCATATGATGTCTCGTGAATAGTTCATTTAGTTCTTGAGGACATGGGTGAAGTCTAAATGTTAGTAGTGAATTATTGTTGAGTAGTATTCAATGTTATGATATTTAAGTTGTGGTGTTACTCTTCTAGTGGTGTCATGTGAACGTCGACTACATGATACTTCACCTTTATGGGCCTAGGGAGTGCATCTTGTATTCGTTTGCTAATTGTGGGGTTGCCGGAGTGACAGCAACCTAAACCCCCGTTAGTATATCGGTGCAGGAGGGATAGCAGGATCTCAGAGTTTAAGGCTGTGGTTAGATTTATCTTAATTACTTTCTTGTATTTGCAGATGCTTGCAAGGGGTATAATCACAAGTATGTATTAGTCCTAGGAAGGGCGGTGCATTAGCATAGGTTCACCCACACAACACTTATCAAAACAATGAAGATTAATCAGCCGTATGAAGCGAAAGCACTAGACTAAAATCCCGTGTGTCCTCAAGAACGTTTGGTCATTATAAGTAAACAAACCGGCTTGTCCTTTGTGCTAAAAAGGATTGGGCCACTCGCTGCAATTATTTCTCTCGCATTTTATTTACTTGTACTTTATTTATCTGCTATATCAAAACCTCCTAAATACTTTTTTGTGAGCATTTACAGTGAATCCTTCATCGAAACTGCTTGTCAACACCTTCTGCTCCTCGTTGGGTTCGACACTCTTATTTATCGAAAGTACTACGATACACCCCCTATACTTGTGGGTCATCACCCGCCTCCGGACCGATGCGTGAGTAGTTCATCCTTGGACTATGGGTCCATAGCAGTAGCTAGATGGTTGTCTTCTCCTCTTGTGCTATCATGTTTAGATCTTGTGAGCTGCCTATCATGATCAGGATCATCTATTTGTAATGCTACATGTTGTGTTTGTTGGGATCCGATGAATATTGAATACTATGTCAAGTTGATTATTGATCTATCATATATGTGCTATTTATGTTCTTGCATGCTCTCTGTTGCTAGTAGAGGCTCTGTCCAAGTTGATACTTGTGACTCCAAGAGGGAGTATTTATGCTCAATAGTGGGTTCATGCCACCATTGAATCTGGGACAGCGACAGAAAGTTCTAAGGTTGTGGATGTGCTGTTGCCACTAGGGATAAAACATCGATGCTTTGTCTAAAGGATATTTGTGTTGATTACATTACGCACCATACTTAATGCAATTGTCTGTTGTTTGCAACTTAATACTGGAGGGGTGCGGATGCTAACCTGAAGGTGGACTTTTTAGGCATAGATGCATGCTGGATGGCGGTCTATGTTCTTTGTCGTAATGCCTAAGTAAATCTCATAGTAGTCATCATGATATGTATATGCATCTCTATTCTGTCAATCGCCCAACTATAATTTGTTCACCCAACATGCTATTTATCTTATTGGAGAGACACCACTAGTGAACTGTGGACCCCGGTCCTTTTCTTTTACATCTGAAATACAATCTACTGCAATCACTGTTCTCTGTTTTTTTCTACAAGCAAACATCATTCTCCACACCATACGTTTAATCCTTTGTTTTCAGCAAGCCGGTGAGATTGACAACCTCACTGTTAAGTTGGAGCAAAGTATTTTGATTGTGTTGTGCAGGTTCTACGTTGGCGCCGGAATCCCTGGTGTTGCACCGCACTACACTCCTTCACCAACAACCTTCACGTGGCCTTCATCTCCTACTGGTTCGATAACCTTGGTTTCTTACTGAGGGAAAACTTGCTGCTGTGCTCATCATACCTTCCTCTTGGGGTTCCCAACGGACATGTGCTTTACCGTCACAAGCAGCTAGCAAAAGACTAGGAGCGACCAACTAAGAGAGAAATAATAGCCATAATCATGCATAGTGACAAAACATTATCAATCAAAACATAAAGTGATATTACAAGTCAAAAACTAAATGATCATAGAGGTTTTAGTTGACTGATTATAGTCATAACATGGTGCAAACATGCGCCAAGTCAATCCAAATAAAGAATCAAATGAGAACACCACAATATTATGCTTTTACGATAGAAATAACACATGATTCTTTCAATGACATATGGTAAACACTATACTTCGGAGTCCGATGAGAAGCAAAGTATCGGACCAATTCGGAGCCATCCATCTCGTCTTCATCGAACGGCTGTTTCGTATCTCTTTTTTTTTTCTCCAGTTAACCATGCAATTTGCCAACCTGAATTCCCGATATTTATGGTCAATTATTGTCTTCCGCATCGTTTCCGAAACGCATCCCCAAATCAATCCCCGCTGCCAGCGAGACGACAACCCTGCTCACCTCGCCTCATCTCTCCCCACCATGCCGCATCCTCCCATCCCTGACACCTCCGCCTTCATCCGGTTCACCGGCGCATCGGTAATAGTCGGCTCGTTGCTCATTACTTCCTCCGCCGGCGCGTCTGCCGGCTTTTCTCCCCTGTGGCGGCCGGCAGTAATACCGATCACCAGGCTCCAAGGGGCACATGGTTGAGGAAGCTCACCTCGCGCACGAGCACATTTTGGATACCGTCCGCAGCAGGTGCGGCAGGCTCCACGAATCAGGTCCAATTCGCCCTAGATTTCTTCAACTACATCTTTGCAGCAGCACCATGTATATTTTCGTTTATCTTCTACGCTTTCGCTAGGACTCCCAAGTGCTGTGATAGCAGTATTTAATTGATACAGAGATCCAGCGCCTAATATATGGTATATGAAATTTGTGCTTACTTGATTGGCAATAAGGTATGCTAGTATGAATATGTCTATGGTTCTTGTATCTCCTACACACGCTTCCAAAGTAAGATACACTGCAGCGAGCTTCCTCAGTATGTATATTCGTTTCCAGTTTACAAGCGAATTTAAGCATTACGATTACCTATATCTTTGCAGCAGCGACATGGTGATTTTCGTTTATAAATCTCTACGCTTCCACTAGGTTTCCGAAATGCTCTGATAGCAATGTATGATGATTGACAATATATATGCAATATGTGCTTACCTGATTAGCGATACAGTCATGCTTCTTAAGTTCGTATTCATGATTCTTATATCTCCGCCAATGTAATTTGTGTGCTTCCACACACTACTTGTTATGTTCTGTTCCCCTAACATGTATGCTTCTTGTTTTGAACATGCTTCCAAACCATTATAGATTGTTGATCAAGGTGATTCCGGCATCACAAAATTTGCGGCAAACATTGCTATAATTTTATTTTCAAATTTCTCTGCTTCTACATAGTATACTCATTATGCTTCATTGCCACAAATCTAGATGCATCTTTTTGTCCGTGCTTCCCAACTAGTATTTTTTCAGCTGTCATCCAATTGTGCATCAGTACTCACATGATTTATCAAGGAACGTATGCTTTTTCCTATAGGAAAATATCACCAACGCTTTCCTTCTATAGCATCCATGTTGTTACTACGATTTTTAAATTTTCAGCACATATCTACATACTTCCAATTGGTACAAGACATGTTGTGATAGCTACAGAAGTTTGCTTTCGACAATCCATGCTTCTCAGTCTCCTATATGTTGTGATGGGAACATAGTTTTGATTCAGAACACCCATGCTTCACATGTCTCTTATGTGTGTCCATTTGTTTCTACAAGGAGGCGACCACAGTGGATGAACCCCTGCTGTTCTTCGTCGGCTTCGTCATCCTTGCTCGCGAATGTAGCTCTGATCTTGACGCTCCTTTTTGAACATTCGTCTACACAGCGGTGGCCATGTCCAAGCATTCTTCGTCCCAGCAGGGCTTGCTTCCGTAGGCTCGGGGGTTCCATCTTCTTTATGACCCATTGTTGTATATGGAAACAAATTCAGATATCAATAGAAGCAGATACTATTCATGTAGATGCAGAAATTATATTATTTTCGAAGCAATGATGATAGAAGCATATATTTGCTTCGCTGGAAGCCAACATTGTATTCTATTGAAGTAAATTTGCTTCTGTTTTTAACATCATATACTGATGGAAGCGTATATTTGTTTCACTAGAAGCAAATCAATTTTACATTGACAAATTCTCTGGTCAATTGAAGGATACCTTTTCAACGGTGGAAATAAAAAAATCTAATGGAAACAATCACCAGCTGTCTTGTAAGAAAATCTCGTTGTCTAAACGAAGCATAGTATTATCGGTAGAAATCAAAATTTAGTCGTACCAAAAATAAATACATTACAACTGTAAATATATTTTCTTCATAGGGATCGAAGCAATATTGAAAACCTTTGGAGACAAAATTCGATTCATAAGAATCATACTATCTATCGAAGAATCTGACTTTTCAGAAATTATTAGCTTCCATAACGTCTGAAATTCGTTTCCTAATAATCTGGGGAAGTCAAATTAGAATTCTAATTAGGCAAGACGTGATTGACGGGATTTATTGCAAGCTAATTAACAGCTCAGATTTCTCTGTACAAGCCCACGCTTATTGGGTTGTATCGCACGGCGGAAGCTAAACTAATCAAACGGCCTAGGACTGGTCCGATGGAAAGCTAAGTATCGGGAGCCGATCCCTAGCGGTGCCCATGACATATTATGCACTCTCAACTATTTGAGACAAGTCATGATGCAACAATAAATACTAAGAATGTAATATCTTTACTATTAAATGGGAGTTGGTCGTTTGACACTCAACGCATTTGGTGGTCGTCATAGAGAGCATCCTGTACGTCCAATCAATCTCACGGTCTCTGCTTTCGTCAGATCTAATTAGGAAACAATCTCAGACGATATCAATCAAATCTGCATAAGAATTAAAATACTTGCCGAAAAAAATTAACGTTTCCCACATTCTCTCATCCTTTATATAATGAGGAAACAATCTCAGGCGTGATATCAATCAAATCTGCACAAGCATTAAAATACTTGCCAAAAAATTAACGTTTCCCATAATCTCTTGCCCATTATAATTTTTTTTAATTATTAGCGCTAAAAAATCACCTGTAATTAACATCTCAGCCTTTTATTCTATGACGTAAAAGGAAAGAAATATTCTCCTGCAGCATGCGTTTCTATTTTGCATGCATCGATATTTTAATCTCGCTCGCAAATTGGGAAGTTATGGATCAGCAAATTTCTATATAAAACCTGGTCCAAAATCCTATTAGCGTGTGGACCAACTCTAATGAACCACGCGGGCGCTCTCAATCTTAAAGTGCATGATGCCTGTAGGTAGCTCTAAATCTTATACATATTTTTTTCTTTCGCCTAGCATTTGACTGGTATATGATGAAATACGATATATTGCATCCACATGGATGGGTGATCCCTAGAGGCGTGACCGTGACACATTGTGGCATCTTCCTGCTGCTGCATCACACCGCCGACAAGGAGCGGTAAGGAAATACAACTCAGACGGTGTGCCAAGCCGCCGCCGACTCTTTCATGCTTTATGGTTCGTGTCGCTTCTCTCATATAAATGTACATATTTGTATCACATTTTTGTCTTTCGTTGTTGTCAGCATGGACCTAAGTACAGACTGTCAGTCATCATGTATGTGAATCATTGAATCGCCTCGACATCATAGTCATGAATCCTTACCGGATCTTGTCGCCGACGCTTGGCGTCAGCCGCTTTAACTACATCAGCGTTGTGTGTGGATTTGGTCGTACCGCAACGCTGCTTGAGTTGGACGATCGGGTGCATAAACAATCGAAGATCTCTATAGTATCCTATCTGTATATGCATCAAACGCTTACCCGAGAGAGAAATATGTAAGCGATTATAGCAGTTAATGAGAAAATCAGCATTGTTTGTACCCATCAGGTAAATCATGCATTCAAATGCCTATATATTGGGATACCTCATGATTTGTGTTGTGCCACCGTGGATATCAGAGCTTGTGTTTCAGCTTCACGATTACTGATCACTTTCTTTGATTTTAGGTTTAAAAGAATATTGATTTTAGGTGTATTTACTATGTGGTACCAGTGGAATCGAAAGGCGAAGTGCTTCTGGTTGTACCTTCTTGCGTGAGCTACTCCTTCTTATAATTTCATCCCAATTTAATTCATATTCATTTGAGGGCTGGAAGGTAGATTCCTACACTATGGTTTGGAGCTTCCTACACCAACGAGTAGCAAGCCTCACCTGCTCCGTGTTCCACGAGCAATACAATTCGGTGATATTTCTTGTTAACTACTATGTAAAAGATTATAGCAATTAACTAGAAATATGATAACTTTCAAATCATTAAGGCTAAAATTGAGGACTGTTTCCAGGCCGTAGATTTTTCCAATATGTGTCCATTGGTGTTCATCATGATTGATTCCATACCCAATATTCTGTATTTTTCCTCATTTTTTCTGCTCAATTTTCAATGTCGATCTCGATGTAGAGTATGTCATGGTGTAGAGTAAGAGGATATATAATATGGCCAAGCAAGAGTAGAAAAAAGGTGATAAGAAATTTGGCAATTTATTAGGGTGAGATGGGTCGGGGAGATGACCCAAATGGGTGGCGCAACAGTATCAAAGATTGCATTGATATGTTGAATAGAACGACATGCACTATGCTAGATGACATAACACAAATACATAATAGTATGTATGATGACAAAATAATTTATGTGACCGTAGCAACGCACGGGCATTCAACTAGTTTACTATTAAATGGGAGTTGGTCGTTTGACACTCAACGCACTTTGGTGGTCGTCATTGAAAAGATCCTGGCCATCCAATCAATCTCACGGTCTTCGTTTCGTCCGATCTAATTAGGAAACAATCTCACGCGCGATATCAATCTATCGGCACAATCCCTCAAAAAAAAAATCTGTCGGCACAAGCATTAAAATACTTTCCAAAAAATCTTTTAACGCTT
The DNA here is from genome assembly GCA_030979885.1 of Lolium multiflorum. Classification (NCBI taxonomy): domain Eukaryota; kingdom Viridiplantae; phylum Streptophyta; class Magnoliopsida; order Poales; family Poaceae; genus Lolium; species Lolium multiflorum. The sequence continues at coordinate 343,181,651 of CM061749.1, forward strand.
CCCCAATCTGCACCGTATATTATGAAAAATGTTTGATGTCAAATATTCAACACATCTGCACAGTATAATTGCTCTAAAAACGCTAACTAAATCTTTACTATTAAATGGGAGTTGGTCGTTTGACACTCAACGCACTTTGGTGGTCGTCATTGAAAAGATCCAGTCGCCATCCAATCAATCTCACGATCTTCGTTTCGTCCGATCTAATTAGGAAACAATCTCACGGCGCGATATCAATCTGTCGGCACAATCCCTCAAAAAAAAAATCTGTCGGCACAAGCATTAAAATACTTTCCAAAAAATCTTTTAACGCTTCCCCAATCTGCACCGTATATTATGAAAAATGTTTGATGTCAAATATTCAACACATTTGCACGGTATAATTGCTCTAAAAACGCTAACTAAACATTGATAGAATTGACACCGTTCGGTTGGACTGTGCCAGTTTAGGAAGGAAGCAATCAGGAAATCGCTCGCACTATTCTCTTTCCAAACACTAATATCCCTACCAAATCGTCGATCTCTTTCCTACGGTAGCACAAACATAGTATTTGATTTCTTTCCTCGTAAGCTGTAATCTAGCTTCCAAATTAATTAGAAAAATCCATCTGATTTCCATTGCATCTCCAACCAACACGTTCATCTCTTCAGTCTCCCACGACGGCTCGACGCTGCTAGCGACTGGCAGCTGATACGTCTCAAACGTATCTATAATTTCTTATGTTCCATGCTACTTTTATTACAATACTTGAATGTTTTATACATACTTTACAACATTATTATATATTTTCCGGCACTAGCCTATTAACAAGATGCCGAAGTGCCAGTTGTTGTTTTCTGCTGTTTTTGGTTTCAGAAATCCTAGTAAGGAAATATTCTCGAATTGGACAAAATCAACGCCCGGGGGCCTATTTTTACACGAAGACCGAAAGGGAGACGAAGTGGGGCCACGAGGTGGCGACACACCAGGGTGGCGCGGCCTGGGCCCTGGCCGCGTGGCCCTGTTGTGTGGGCCCCTCATGACACCCTTTGACCTACCCTTCCGCCTACAAATAGCCTTCGTCGCGAAACCCCCGGAGAGCCACGATACGGAAAACCTTCCAGAGACGCCGCCGCCGCGAATCCCATCTCGGGGATTCAGGAGATCGCCTCCGGCACCTGCCGGAGAGGGGAATCATCACCGGAGGGGCTCTACATCATCATGCCCGCCTCCGGATTGATGCGTGAGTAGTTCATCCTTGGACTATGGGTCCATAGCAGTAGCTAGATGGTTGTCTTCTCCGCTTCTGCTATCATTGTTATAGATCTTGTGAGCTGCCTAACATGATCAAGATCATCTATTTGTAATGCTACATGTTGTGTTTGGCGGGATCCGATGAATATAGAATATTATGTTAAGTTGATTATCAATCTATCATATATGTGTTGTTTATGTTCTTGCATGCTCTCCGTTGCTAGTAGAGGCTCTGGCCAAGTTGATACTTGTAACTCCAAGAGGGAGTATTTATGCTCGATAGTGGGTTCATGCCTCCATTGAATCTGGGACAGTGACGAAAGTTCTAAGGTTGTGGATGTCTTGTTGCTACTAGGGATAAAACATCGATGCTTTGTCTAAGGATATTTGTGTTGATAACATTACGCACCATACTTAATGCAATTATCTGTTGTTTACAACTTAATACCGGAAGGGGTTCGGATGATAACCTGAAGGTGGATTATTTAGGCATAGATGCATGCTGGATAGCGGTCTATGTACTTTGTCGTAATGCCTGATTAAATCACATAGTAATCATCATTGATATGTGTTGAATCTTTATTTGTCAATGGCCCGCCTGTAATTTGTTCACCTAGCATGTTAGTTATCTTATTGGAGAGACACCTCTAGTGAACTGTGGACCCGGTCCATTCTTTTACACCTGAATACATTCTACTGTTTTTACTGTTCTTTGCAAACAAACACCATACGCTTAATCCTTTGTTTTCAGCAAGCCGGTGAGATTGACAACCTCACTGTTACGTTGGGGCAAAGTACTTTGATTGTGTTGTGCAGGTTCCACGTTGGCGCCGGTTTCACTGGTGTTGCGCCGCACTACATTCCTCCACCAACAACCTTCACGTGCTTCTTGGCTCCTACTGGTTTGATAACCTTGGTTTCTTTCTGAGGGAAAACTTGCCGCTGTGCGCATCATACCTTCCTCTTGGGGTTCCCAACGGACGTGTACATCTACGCGCATCAGCAGCTTCTCCAATGGTACCCTCCCCCTTCATCTTTCTCTCCATGTGCAGGCCTCCCTCCTTGATGTCTACGTTCCCCCTCCTTTCCTGTAGACAGTGTTGGGCCTCCAAGTGCAGAGGTTTGTAGAACAGCAGCAAGTTTTCCCTTAAGTGGATCACCCAAGGTTTATCGAACTCAGGAGGAAGAGGTCAAAGATATCCCTCATGCAACCCTGCAACCACAAAGCAAGAAGTCTCTTGTGTCCCCAACACACCTAATAGGTGCACTAGTTCGCGAAGAGATAGTGAAATACAGGTGGTATGAATATATATGAGCAGTAGCAACGGTGCAAAACTTGCTGGCGTGTAGTTGATGGTGGTAGTATTGCAGCAGTAAGTAACGCAGTAAATAAACAAGCGTAGTAACTCAGCAGTATTTAGGAACAAGGCCTAGGGATTACACTTTCACTAGTGGACACTCTCAACATTGATCACATAACAGAATAGATAAATGCATACTCTACACTTTTGTTGGATGATGAACACATTGCGTAGGATTACACGAACCCTCAATGCCGGAGTTAACAAGCTCCACAATAATGCTCATGTTTAAGTAACCTTAAGTGTAAGATAGATCAAAACGACTAAACCAAGTACTAGCATAGCATGCACACTGTCACCTTCATGCATATGTAGGAGGAATAGATCACATCAATATTATCATAGCAATAGTTAACTTCGCAATCTACAAGAGATCATGATCATAGCATAAACCAAGTACTAACACGGTGCACGCACTGTCACCTTTACACACGTGCAGGGAGGAATAAAACTACTTTAATAACACATCACTAGAGTAGCACATAGATAGTAGTGATACAAAACTCATATGAATCTCAATCATGTAAAGCAGCTCATGAGATCATTGTATTGAGGTACATAGGAGAGAGATTAACCACATAGCTACCGGTACAGCCCCGAGCCTCGATGGAGAACTACTCCTCTTCATGGGAGCAGCAGCGGTGATGAAGATGGCGGTGGAGATGGCAGCGGTGTCGATGGAGAAGCCTTCCGGGCACTTCCCCGCTCCGGTGCCGAACAGAGACTCTGTCCCCCGATCTTGGCGTCGCGATGACGGCGGCTCTGGAACTTTTTCGTATCGTGGCTTCCTCCGTAAGGGTTTTTAGGTCGGGGACCTTTATATAGGCGAAGCGGCGTCGGAAGGTCGAAGAGGCGGCCGGGGGGGGGCGGCGCGGGCCAACCCTAGGCCGCGCCGGCCACCCTCTGGTGGGCCTGTGGCCCCCTCTGGTCCTTCCCGGGTGTTGGAAGCTTCGTGGAAAAATAGGAACTGGGCGTTGATTTCGTCCGATTCGAGAATATTTCGTTACTAGGATTTCTGAAACCAAAAACAGAAAGAAAACGCTTCGGCATCTTGTTAATAGGTTAGTTCAGAAAATGCATAAATATGACATATAATGTATATAAAACATGTAGGTATCATCAATAAAGTGGCATGGAACATAAGAAATTATCGATACGTTGAGACGTATCAGCATCCCCAAGCTTAGTTCTGCTCGTCCCGAGCAGGTAAAACGATAACAAAGATAATTTCTTAAGTGACATGCCATCATAACCTTGATCATATTGTAAACATATGTAATGAATGCAGCGATCAAAACAATGGTAATGACATGAGTAAACAACTGAATCATAAAGCAAGGACTTTTCATGAATAGTACTTAAAGACAAGCATCAATAAGTCTTGCATAAAAGTTAACTCGTAAAGCAATAAATCAAAGTAAAGGTATTGAAGCAACACAAAGGAAGATTAAGTTTCAGCGGTTGCTTTCAACTTATAACATGTATATCTCATGGATAATTGTCAACATAGAGTAATATAACAAATGCAATAAGCAAGTATGTAAGAATCAATGCACAGTTCACACAAGTGTTTGCTTCTTGAGGTGGAGAGAGATAGGTAAACTGACTCAACAATAAAAGTAAAAGAATGGTCCTTCGCAGAGGAAAGCATCGATTGCTGTATTTGTGCTAGAGCTTTGGTTTTGAAAACATAAAGAGAGCATAAAAGTAAAATTTTGAGAGGTGTTTGTTGTTGTCAAATGGTAGTGGGCACTCTAACTACCTCATCAACCAGACTTTCAAGAGCGGCTCCCATGAAGGACGTTATCTCTACCAACAAGGTAGATCATCCCTCTTCTCTTTTGTTTACACATGTACTTTAGTTTAGTTTTTCTTTATTTATGGATGACACTCCTCCCAACCTTTTGCTTACACAAGCCATGGCTAACCGAATCCTCGGGTGCCTTCCAACATTCACATACCATGGAGGAGTGTCTATTTGCAAAATTAAGTTGCTTACTGATGAATCAGAGCAAAACATGTGAAGAGAATTATTAATGCAAGTTAATTAATTGAGGCTGGGAACCTCATTGCCAGCTCTTTTTGCAAAATTATTGGATAAGCGGATGAAGCCACTAGTCCATTAGTGAAAGTCTGTCAAAAGTAAATGACAAGATTGAAAGATAAAACACCACATACTTCCTCATGAGCTATAAAACATTGACACAAATAAGAGGTAATAACTTTTGAATTGTTTAAAGGTAGCACTCAAGCAATTTACTTTGGAATGGCGGAGAAATACCATGTAGTAGGTAGGTATGGTGGACACAAATGGCATAGTGGTTGGCTCAAGGATTTTGGATGCATGAGAAGTATTCCCTCTCGATACAAGGTTTAGGCTAGCAAGGTTAATTGAAGCAAACTCAAGGATGAACCGGTGCAGCAAAACTCACATAAAAGACATATTGTAAACATTATAAGACTTTACACCGTCTTCCTTGTTGTTCAAACTCAATACTAGAAATTATCTAGACCTTAGAGAGACCAATTATGCAAACCAAATTTTAGCATGCTCTATGTATTTCTTCACTAATAGGTGCAAAGTATATGATGCAAGAGCTTAAACATGAGCACAACAATTGCCAAGTATCACATTACCCAAGACATTTTAGAATTACTACATGTAGCATTTTCCAATTCCAACCATATAACAATTTAACAAAGAAGAAACTTCGCCATGAATATTATGAGCTAAGAACACATGTGTTCATACGAACCAGCGGAGCGTGTCTCTCTCCCACACAAGGATGAACTTATTCAGAGAACTAAGATAACAAAACAAAAACAAAAATAAAAGCACACAGACGCTCCAAGTAAAATACATAGGATGTGAGTGAATAAAAATATAGTTTCACTAGAAGAAACCTGATAAGTTGTCGATGAAGAAGGGGATGCCTTGGGCATCCCCAAGCTTAGATGCTTGAGTCTTCTTGAAATATGCAGGGATGAACCACCGGGGCATCCCCAAGCTTAGACCTTTCACTCTTCTCGATCACATTATATCACCCTCTTCTATTGACCCTTGAAAACTTCTGACACACCAAACTTCAAGCAAACTCATTAGAGGGTTAGTGCATAATCAAAAACTCACATGTTCAGAGGTGACACAATCATTCTTTTCACTTCTGGACATTGCATAATGCTACTGGACATTAATGGATCAAAGAAATAAATCCAACATAGCAAAAGAGGCAATGCGAAATAAAAGGCAGAATCTGTCAAAAACAGAACAGTCCGTAAAGACGAATTTATAAATGGCACCAGACTTGCTCAAATGGAAAAACTCAAAACTAATGAAAGTTGCGTACATATCTGAGGATCACGCTCGTAAATTGGCAGATTTTTTCGAATTTTCTACAGAGAATTATGCCCAGATTCGTGACAGACAGCAATGCTGTTTCTGCGCAGCGATCCCAAATATAACATCAACTTTGACATAGAAACTTTACTTGGCACAAAAACATGATAAGGAGAGGTTGCTACAGTAGTAAACAACTTCCAAGACACAAATATAAAACAAAGTACTGTAGAAAAATAACACATGGGTTATCTCCCAAGAAGTTCTTTTCTTTATAGCCATTAAGATGGGCTCAGCAGTTTTAATGATGCACTCGCAAGAAATAAGAGTTGAAGCAAAAGAGAGCATAAAGAGGCAAATTCAAAACACATTTAAGTCTAACATGCTTCCTATGCATAGGAATCTTGTAAATAAACAAGTTCATGAAGAGAAAAGTAACAAGCATAGGAAGATAAAACAAGTGTAGCTTCAAAAATTTCAGCACATAGAGAGGTGTTTTAGTAACATGAAAATTTCTACAACCATATTTTCCTCTCTCATAATAACTTTCAGTAGCATCATGAGCAAACTCAACAATATAACTATCACATAAAGCATTCTTATCATGAGTCTCATGCATAAAATAATTACTACTCCCAACATAAGCATAATCAATTTTATTAGTTGTAGTGGGAGCAAATTCAACAAAGTAGCTATCAAATATAGGAGGTATATTGTAATCATAATCAAATTTATCCTCCATAACAGGTGGTAACAAAAGACTACTATCATTATAATCATCATAAATAGGAGGCAAAGTATCATCAAAGTAAATTTTCTCCTCAATGCTTGGGGGACTAAAAATATCATGCTCATCAAAGCCAGCTTCCCCAAGCTTAGAATTTTCCATAGCATTAGCAACAATGGTGTTCAAAGCATTCATACTAATAACATTCCCATTATCATGCATATAAAGTTCCATGGGTTTTTTAATTCTCTCTTCAAACACATCATGTCCTAATTCAAGATAAAGTTCATAAAGATCTCTCATATTTTTGTTGTTTTCCATTATGCCTAACTAGTGTAAACAAGAAACCAAATGTCGCATTGCAGTCTAAAGGAAATAGCTTGAGTACTTAGCGCCGGAAAATAGCTTGGTAGCCGAGATCGGAGTGTGAGTACCTTTTACCTTTCCTCCCCGACAGCGGCAGAAAAGTAGCTTGATGTCTACGTTCCCCCTCCTTTCCGTAGACAGTGTTGGGCCTCCAAGTGCGAGGTTTGTAGAACAGCGGCAAGTTTTCCCTTAAGTGGATCACCCAAGGTTTATCGAACTCGGGGAGGAAGAGGTCAAAGATATCCCTCTCATGCAACCTGCAACCACAAAGCAAGAAGTCTCTTGTGTCCCCAACACACCTAATAGGTGCACTAGTTCGGCGAAGAGATAGTGAAATACAGGCGGTATGAATATATATGAGCGTAGCAACGGTGCCAGAAAACTTGCTGGCGTGTAGTTGATGGTGGTAGTATTGCACAGTAGTAAGAAACAGTAAACAAGCAGTAGTAACTCAGCGTATTTAGGAACAAGGCCTAGGGATTACACTTTCACTAGTGGACACTCTCAACATTGATCACATAACAGAATAGATAAATGCATACTCTACACTTTTGTTGGATGATGAACACATTGCGTAGGATTACACGAACCCTCAATGCCGGAGTTAACAAGCTCCACAATAATGCTCATGTTTAAGTAACCTTAAGTGTAAGATAGATCAAAACGACTAAACCAAGTACTAGCATAGCATGCACACTGTCACCTTCATGCATATGTAGGAGGAATAGATCACATCAATATTATCATAGCAATAGTTAACTTCGCAATCTACAAGAGATCATGATCATAGCATAAACCAAGTACTAACACGGTGCACGCACTGTCACCTTTACACACGTGCAGGAGGAATAAAACTACTTTAATAACACATCACTAGAGTAGCACATAGATAGTAGTGATACAAAACTCATATGAATCTCAATCATGTAAAGCAGCTCATGAGATCATTGTATTGAGGTACATAGGAGAGAGATTAACCACATAGCCCGGTACAGCCCCGAGCCTCGATGGAGAACTACTCCCTCTTCATGGGAGCAGCAGCGGTGATGAAGATGGCGGTGGAGATGGCAGCGGTGTCGATGGAGAAGCCTTCCGGGGCACTTCCCCGCTCCGGGTGAGCAGAGACTCTGTCCCCAGATCTTGGCGTCGCGATGACGGCGGCTCTGGAACTTTTCGTATCGTGGCTTCCTCCGTAAGGGTTTTAGGTCAGGGACCTTTATATAGGCGAAGAGGCGGCGTCGGAAGGTCGAAGAGGCGGCCGGGGGGTAAGGCGGCGCGGGCCCCCTAGGCCGCGCCGGCCACCTCTGGTGGGCTGTGGCCCCCGGGTCCTTCCCGGGTGTTGGAAGCTTCGTGGAAAAATAGGAACCTGGGCGTTGATTTCGTCCGATTCGAGAATATTTCGTTACTAGGATTTCTGAAACCAAAAACAGGAACGGCACTTCGGCATCTTGTTAATAGGTTAGTTCCAGAAAATGCATAAATATGACATATAATGTATATAAAACATGTAGGTATCATCAATAAAGTGGCATGGAACATAAGAAATTATCGATACGTTGGAGACGTATCACTCCTCGCTCTACCTCGGTGCACAGCGCAAGGTTCATCCCTCATCTCTCTCTCCGCGTGACGGGGAAAGACGATCTAACCTGAGCCCACGGCTTGGACTGGTACACGTGGGCTGGGAGCCAGATGTGCAGCACACGGGCACTGGCCTCCTTTATACTCACGCTCTTTGTCTCTTCATCCCTCTCTCTCTCTCTCCTATCTCTTACCGAAATGCCTCTCATATTTGCAGATCCCGTGGCCAATGATTTCTGTAGGAGGGACAAACATGATAGGATAGGAGCTATTCCCCGTCGGAGGGGACAGGGGACAGAGAAAGACTAGACCAAATAGATAGGAATCTCACGATTTTGGTAAATACCACGACCAGCAGAGGAGCTTAGCCACCAGTGACATGATCCTTGCGAGAAGACAATCCTTTAGTGATAGATGCATTTTTCTTTCTCTTTTCCCGTTCATGTTAGCTAATTATTTCTTTTTTCATCTTGCTTGCATAATATGGACAAGCAAATCCAGAGGTTTGTGTTTATCTTTTTGAGGTATATTCTGTACCTCTTGATGCATCAGCTATTTACTGCATTCATATATTGGTACACCAAGGTAGGAACAAATAAAGGGATTAAGATAAATTCGTTGTGAAGCCCAAATGTTCTACTCTGTAGGTAAATTATGATTCATGAATGATTATACTTGTAAGGTCGCGTAATAGTCCTAATTAAATTAACCATCTGAAAAAACTAAGGCATTGAATTTAGTGTATTTGTTAGTCCATAATATTTTTTTGAAAGATATATTGCTATTAATACTTCTTAGATAAAAATGGTTATGCATTTCTTACTGATTACGAGATGCAAATTTTGCCGATTGATGGCGTTTTTAGTGTTTTGAAAAAGGAAATGCATGGTTACTTGTTATGAATTATTTTCGAGATAACGCAAAAGAATTTATGTTTCATTGAGTGGAAACAAGACATTAGGGGTACAACCTCCACGGGAGGACACACAAAACACACATGCACACGTCCGCGCGCACACACGCGCACAGACACATACATACACACACACCAAGACGCGCCCTCAAGAAGGGAACGATGCTAAGATGCCTCAGCTGACCAGTCCGGCAATGCGGACCTAGGGTTTTCCCTTGTGCTCGAGGAGGGAGTCCAGTCAGTGTCATGACAGCGCCTCCAAGGAGGTAACGACGTCCTCGAGCGTCGCCGTTGACAACACAGGTCATTGCCGCGCAGGTATTTCGCCCTGACCTAAGTTATTTCGGGATGTAGGGAGTATTTTTTTTACATATGTTTACGACCTGAGGAATTATTTCTTTGGTACGCTTACTTATCTACCATTAAAATAAAGCCGGCGAAAATATACGAAACATATACCAATATCGATGCGGGACATGTTCGTGTATGAGTTTGACAACCTAACTATGGCGGGTGGCGGAGGAAGTTGCGGATGGCGGTTGAGCTGCAGTGTCAGACTCCCTCTCAGAGGAGGAGTGGCGCACGTCGTCCCCGATGTGAAGAAAGATGAATATTTGAATCGGATATGTTTTGAAAACATTCAGAATTAAGAAGGGTTTTTTTCTGTAAAAACGAATTACTATACATGTTGGACATGTTATTTCAGGACGTAGAGAGTATTTTTTTTACTGGATTTTTACGAGCCGAGGAAGAACTTTCGGTACGTTTGCTTAAGTACTATGACAATGAAGTAGAAAAATATATGTAACATATATCTAAGGAGCATCGAAGACTAGATACTTATTCATATAAAAAAATAGTTGGGTGTTTATTGCATATTCGAAGATGCCAATTATATTGTTATCAAAATATATTTTAAACGATGTAGATCTTATAGTCTCTTAATTTGTTACAAAAGAAGATGCTCAAGTCAAGTTTTTCTAAATAGGCTAGACATATTTTCAGTGTGTAGCTACATCCGTATCTAGAAAAAATTAAGTAGCTTAGTTTTAGAACAGAGAAAGTAGGTTCTTTGAATATATTGTGGCGGTTTTCATACAATTTTTTGCAGGTATTGTATTGACATGCTGCAAGGAAACATATAGTAGCCGTAGCAACGCACGAGCATTCAACTAGTAAGAATAACATCTAACATGACATGCCAAAATCTATGCCACAGTCTAGACAAGCTTCCTTTTGCATCACTATTAGCATGAAACAATTTACTCGTATCCAACACCAATCAACTTATTTGAAATAACTCTCAGAGATAAAAATCAATATGGACAAGAGAGCTAATCATACATGAATAAAGAAACTAACAAGCTCTGAACAAAATTAGAATCAAAAACCAAGAGCTAAACGCAGTACCAGAAAAACTAGAACACTCGAAGAACAATAACAACGAAAACTAGAGCGTTCTATGAAATTAAAACCGAGCCGGTCTCTCTCCCACACAAGAATGCTAGAATACAACCATATGCTACAAAAAAAAAACTAAAGAAAACTAAAAACAAAAATAAAGACGCTCCAAAAATATTTACACATATTATATGAAGCAATAAAAATATAGTGTCTTGAAAGATGCCTGATATTTTTGTTGATGAAGAAGAGGATGCCTTGGGCATTCCCAAGCTTTGACGCTTGTACCTCTTAGATATTTTTCGGGTGCAGGGACATCCTCAAGCTTGAGATTTTGTCCATTCTTCATCCCATTACATCATTCTCCCACCTACACTTGAAAACTTCCTTCATACAAAACTTCACTCAATTCTTTATTAGCAGCATTAGTACAATCAAAATAAACAAATCCACTTGGGTTCAATTATGACATATATCAAACATCTATTAAAGCATTAGATACTGTAGCAACTCTTTAAAAACTCTTTAATCAAAATAACTCAAAAAGAAAGAGATTTAAGAGGCAAATGCAAATAGTGCAGAAATCTGTTAAAACATAACAACAGGTAAAGATCGATTTTTTCAAAAATATTATGTTGCGCATCTCGAAAAGTGGTCAATTAACGAAAGTTAGATATAAAGCATAAAAAATGACAGCTTAAAATTCCGCCCTGACTATTTATACGAATTTTTATGGTAACAACACAAAATCTGTTTCTCAACAGCAACTTCCCCAAATCTTACTTTCTTCCTATTAGAGGCTATTCTTGGTACAAAAACGAAATAAAAATGTTAAAGAGAGGTTATTACGGAGGCAATAACTTCCAAGACTCAACATAAAAGAAAAACTACATAAATAAAACAATGAGTTGTCTCCCATAAACGCTTTTCTTTAACGCCTTTCAGCTAGGCGCAGTAGTTTGAGAAGATGCTCACATAATAAATATGAATTTGAGTAAAAGAGAGCATCAAGAAGTAAATATAAAACAAATTTAAATCTAAACCACTTCATCTGAAAAATAATCTTGTAAAGAAACAAGTCATGGAAGCACAAAGTAACAAGTATAGGAAAGCAAAACAAGTGCAACTTCAAAATTTTCAACATAAAGAGGTGAAACTTAATATTATTGAGCTATATAGAACCATGTTTCCCTCTCTCATAATGACTTTTAGTAGCATCATGAACAAAATTAACAATATAATTATCACCTAAAACATTCTTATCATGAGCCGCATGCATAAAATTATTACTCCCCACATAAGCATAGTTATTTTTATTAATTGTAGTGGGAGCAAATTTAACAAAATAGCTATCATTATTATTCTCATCACCATAATCATCAAATATAGGAGGCATACCGTAATCATAATTACTTTTCTCCTCGATAGTAGGTGGGCTGAAAATATCATATTCATCATTGTAATCATCATATATTGGAGGCATAGTATCATCAAAGTAAATTTCATCCTCCGTGCTTTGGGGACTAAAAATGTTATGCTCATCAAAACCAGCTTCCCCAAGGTTAGACTTTTCCATGGCATTAGAAATAATGGTGCTCAACGAATTCATACTAATAACATTGCTACTAGCATGAAAGTAAAATTCAATCGGTTTTTTTTAATTTTCTCTTCAAACACCTCATGTCCTAACTCAAGATAAATACTATAAAGCTCTCTAATTTCGTTGTTGTTTTTATTAAGCCTAACTAGTGAAAATAAAAACAAGGAAATAACTTCGAGCACTCACTAGGAACTAGAAAACTTAGTAGCCAGAGGATATGAATACCTTGGTGCCAGTACGTGAAGCTCCCCACGTAAAAAAAAATAAGCACCATAATTCGGCCTCATCGTCTTCTCCATTTTCCCCGAAGGAATCGAGCACACGTGATTCCAATCTTAGGCATCGCCATCTTCTTATCCACGTCTGGTCAAACTTGATGTGGTCCATAAACTCCCTGCCTGCGCGAGAGGATGGTGCCCTTCCAGGCTTTCAACGTTGCCTCCCTCAACTCGCCACCGCCCGGATCAGGTCCACACACCGCTTGCTCTCCTCTCGGAACCGCGCCACCGCCATATCCGTCTGCCGACGATAGTTAGCAGGGCGTACCAATTGTGAGGCACGGGGCGGTGGGCTGCGCTGGTGGAAAATATGGCCGAGGCCTGGCCCGACGTTGGCATGGCTGGTGGCCTCCTGGCCGGCTGCGAGGACAGAGCCTCGCCGGGAGCCGTCAGCGTCGGGGATTTCTCGGGCGGGGCTGAGGTGTGGGTGAGGGGACGACATGGGTGAGATTTTACATTTTTTCCATATCATCCCAAGATCTGTGGTGGTCCCCATGACCGGCCGTTAACGGTCGTCACCTCTTTCCGTTAGGGGAGTGCCACGCCAGCATCGTGTCAATTCGCCTCCAATCATCGATTAGTGCATTCGGCAAAAAATCTGACAAAATGTGATGGTTTTTTGTTCCGCAAAAGTAAAGTGGTGCTACATGGTAAATTTCACCGTCAAAGTGATGTTTTTTTATTCCAGCAAATGTCCTGACTACACAAGCCACCAGACCGGAATACCTTCGGTTGATGAATATATTTTTATAATATATGAAGTCTCGCGTTTTTATTTTTCATTTTTTGGTTTTATTTTATTTTTCAGTTTGTGCATAATATATGAAGTTTGTTGAGATGGTGTAATATTTTTTTTGTAGTTGAAGTGGAGTTGTAACTTAGATTTTTTTTTCTGTTGCATGTGGAGTTGCAACTGAGAATTTTTTTCTAGTTGCAAGTGGAGTTGCAACTGAGATTTTTTTTAGTTGCAAGTGGAGTTGTAACTGAGTCTTTTATTTTTTTTGGCAATTGCAAATGGAGTTGCAACTGAGTTTATTTTTATTTTTTTTGCAATTGCAAGTGGAGTTGCAACAGAGATTCTTCTAGTTTTAATCGAATTTTTTCTCCACTTGCACGTGTGGTTGCAACCGACATTTTTTACAGTTGCAAGTGTGGTTGCAACTGAGACTTTTTCCAGTTGTAAGTGTGGTGATAGTTGGGATTTTCTCCAGTTGCAAGTGTAGTTGCAACTGACATTTTTTCCAGTGTGCAATTAATTTTGTGTCCACTTGCAGCGACTAGAAACTCAATTTTTTATCGGTTAGAGCTCAGTTAGAAACTGAATTTTTTTAGTTGCAAGTTGGGTTGTAACTATAAATTTTTCTACTTACAAATACATTCACGGCTGAGATTCTTCCAGTTACAAGTAGAAATGTAACTGAGTTTTTTCACTGTTGTAAATAGGATTGCAACTGAATTTTTTCTCAGTTGCAAGTACGATTGCAACTAAAACATTTCTGGGTTGCAACTAAATTTTATGTCCAGTGATATGTGTAATTGAAAAAATAACCATATTATCACCTAATTTTGCTAGTTCTTTTCACTTCTCACATTCTATACGATTTTAATGTACATATGCTGGGTTTGGTCACACCAATTACTATTTCACTGTAGTACTGCCGCAGATCAATTACTAGTATTTCCTATGAGCAAGTATCAGAGCATCCACGAGCCCACCACCATGCCAAGTTACCGATGATCAGCAACAGTTATCGTAGTATATAGCATCAGTACTCTCTCCGTCCGCAAATAAGTGGACATCTAGTCCTAAACTTTGTCCATAAAAGAGTGTACTCATATCTTCCCAATGCACTTTAATTGCTTGTTTCTCATCGCACGGAAATCAAATCCAATAATATTAAGCACATATTCTTCTTGTTTTCTACATGTACATATAGCTTATTAGAGGTCAAAAAATTAAATAGGAGAGATACATGTTTTTAATATATTTTTCACTTCATTTCATAATTTGTCTGAAAACCCGCATATACACTTATTTGTGGATGGAGGGAGTACGTGTGAATCAATAAGTCCGTGTGCAGAGGACACACGCGCCGGCGCGTGTAGGTACCCATCGATGGTTTGTACAGGCGCGCGAGTAGGTTTATTCACAAACGTTGCTGACGTCATCTAGCTGAGCATTAGCTTAACTCTCAGGTAACTGAGAGTTAGACATACCCTAAAGTATGAGATGAGTCTGATTCTTCATAAGTTAATACCAGAGAGATAATACGTTAAGGACAATGAGAGTCAATATGTGGTGCAACTATTATTATTATTTAGGTAAACTGTAACCCGTGATGGTGTAACACACGCTGCGCTCAATTAAAGAAACAAGGAGCCTAGGCGGCGACGCTGACTGGCGCGGCACCGACGGCGCTGAGGATCTTGTCGTCGAGATCGAAGGTCATGGCCTTCTCTCCCCGGCCGCTGCTTGCGTACTCGGCGAAGCGCTCTTTCAGGTCTTCCGGCAGGTTCGTGGAGCTCGTCCACCCCAGCACCTCCTTGGCCGCCCGAGGCTCCGCGTAGAAATGCTGATCAAAACCATTGCAATTAGTCAGCACAAGCTCTTCACCAATTAAGCTCCATGCATGCATGTCGGAGATTGAGCGCGCCCGAACATGCATGCACGCACGCGTGCGTGATGTAGCGCGCAACATGCATGTAGTATGATGGTAATTCGATTATTACTACCATGTTGCGGAAGGGGAAGGCCTTTTTGGCGTCGACGCCGGCGGCGGCCGGGTCGTAGTGGACGATCTCGGCCGTGGTGCCAGCGGCCGCCGCGCACATCTTGGCGAGGCCGTCGAGCGTGACGGCGCGGTCGCTCACGCAGTTGAAGATCTTCCCTGCCGCCGCGTCGGGGTTCTCGACGGCGAGCGTGAGCATGCTGCCCAGGTCCCTCGCGTGGGAGATGTTGGTCAGCTGCATCCCCGACCCCGGGATCGGCACCGGCCGCTTCCGCACGATTCCTGCAAAATAACAGGTCAGGCCGTGGGTGTGTGTGTCTGTCAATCTCGCTCTTTCTTTCTGTGCTGCACAATGAGTTCGCTCGGCACTGTATTAGATGATTCTTACTGTCGAAGAACCACTCCTCGCAGTCCTTGTTGTTGCCGGAGCCGATCATGTACTGCGGCCGGAACGAGGCCCAACTGCCGAACTCCGCCGCGATGTACTTCTCCACGCCGACGTGCCCGGCACTCTCCTTCACGGCGTCCTGCGAAAGCATCGCCACGCACGCACGGAGATTGAGGATCCATCAGCTAGCTTTGTTAACGAGAGAAATAGCATGCACGAGGATTGTATTACCCCCTCGACGTGTGGCGGCTGGTCGGTGAGAGTGTAGATCCCGGCGCTGCTGATGAACAGGAACTGCCCCACGCCGGCCGACTTGGCCCAGTCCGCCACCGGCCTGCACGAAACCGAGAAATCGCCTCAGCTCTTCCGTGTGTGTCGGAAAACAGAGAGGCGCGCGCGCAGCTAGCTAGCTGTTGGTCAACATGCATGCATACTTGACGGCGTCGAGGTCCTTGCCGTTGTTGTCGAGCACGACATCGAACGACGCTCCGCCGACCGCCGCGCCGACGTCCGCCGGATCGCCCCACACCGTGCTCGCCCCGGCGCTCGTGAGTTCCTGCATGCATGTGCACCCGGCCACGAGAGAATCCATGAGAACGCGAACGCGAACAGGCAAGGCAGCCTCCGATTGAGTCTAATTCGATCGCACCGAGAAGCGGGAGAAGGGCGGCTTCTTCATCTTGTCGGAGCCCTCCTCGCCGACGGTGAGCACGGTGACGGAGTGCCCAGCGGCGAGGAGCGCCTTGGCGAAGTAGAACCCGATGACCGCGTGCCCGCCGCTGTTGGTGTTGACGATCAGCACGCTCTTCTGGGCCTGGGCGCGCACTGACACGGCAGCCGCGGCACGGCGGGCTGTCGGCGCCGCCGCACGTCTCCTCGCCACGATCGCGCCGGCCGCGCGCGGGAGGAATGGCGATGAGAGTGACGACGGAGGCGAGGTCGAGATGCGGCGGCCTGAGGTGAATGCTGCCACGGCGCCCGCTGCGGCTGTGGCTGTGGCAGCCATGGCCATGGTGGGAGCTTGGGAGGAGATGAGAGGAGAGACTGATGATCGGTAGGCATGGGATGATCGATACTGGGATATGCGAAAGCAGCAGGCATCGTCATACACACAGACCTGATAAGATAAGCCTCTCATCTCATCCGACTCTTCCTTCCTCCGACCTAGGCCAGCGTCTGCCTGCCAACCACCTTTGGCCTCATCCTCGGACACCCAGCTTTTTTCTCCCCAACCACGCCCGTCCACTCGTCCCCTACCTCCACCAATAGGCCTCCGCCACTACCGCGCACCACCCTGCAGATCTCCCTCCAGCCGCTCCACCGCCTCCTCGAGCACCCATGGCAACCGGATTCATGCCATCCCCGGCTCTCGCACCCATGGCTGGCCTCCTCTACTCTTTTTAAATCCTGGCTGCGAGTCGAGAGTTGGGAGATGCAGGTAGCGCGGGGGCGAGTGGGAGCAGAGATGCTGCAGGCGGAGGAGGTACACGATGGTGGAGGTGCGCCGGCGGTGCTGCAATTGTAAAAGTCGGTTTTGCTACAAAAAAAAAATCTATGTGCTTGCTACAATAGTACAAAATTGCTGCTACGACCGTTTCGTTATTAGGGCAATCTCTTTTCTCCGGCCGGGGATATATCCGACGAGGTTGAATCTTGCTACAATAGAATAAATATTTTGCTCCGATGTCTCCGGTCTGGCGAGGTCTCTCTGTTTTGTGGGTGAACTAGTTTTTGTGACAATTGGGTTGGTTAAACTACAATGGTGCCTTTATGGTAGCAAAAAAGCGGAAGTTTATGTGAAATCGATTTTGCTGCAAATGAACCATTTTTCACTTTGTATATTATGGAAGCAAAAGTGGGATATTAGATGGAAATAGATTTTACTACAAACAAAACGTTTTTTGCTACTTTGATACACTATATAGAAGCAAAAATGGGAGAGAGATGTATATGATTTGATAAGATGGCCAAGAATAACCCGGATTGACCGATCGGCCAGGGACGGGGGATGCCGAGCACCACCCACAAAGGAAAACACTGACGATCAAACCGCACGATCCATCGTCCAGGTCATCACACATGCGGCCACACGTCGGGTCGCTAGGCACGCCTGTGTCCCCCTTCTTCTTTTCAATCTATTTAATTTATATCCATATGATATTATGCATTCAAGACAATTGTTCCTTATTCGGTCTCCCTCCACCCCTTTGTTTGTTGTGGGTCGCGTCTCACCGCATGCACTTAATGAATGAGTGAAGATCTTCCTTCCCCCCTTGTGTCTTACCAAGGATTGAGTTCTTACTTGTGGCGAAAAAAAAGTATACCATCCCACCCAGCCTAATCAGGGGGGTGAAGGTTCCTCTCGGAGACTGCCAGTCTACAAGCTTTAGCCATTGGACCACATCCATCCATCCTCCTACCTAAACAGTGACGCCTTTTCTTGTTCGTTCTTCGAATTAAGCTTGTGGAGACTAATTCATTACTATAGATTTTCACCTGTGATCGTTCGTCTTGCCACATGTCAGTGCGGTTGTTGTCCGCCGCGTCGTGGTTACCTTGGTAAATCTCTCTTCTTTCTTCTTCCTTTTGCAATCTGTGTTCAAGTTGCGGTGGAGTCCTAGAGGTCTACAATTTCCATTCTTGGACGGAGATTTCCCTGGAGATAATGTTGACCATGGGGTCCAATATTACATGTATACAAGCCGGCAGTGTAGAGCTACTGAAAGCTACTCCCCCACCATACCGCACGTTTGTGGAGTTACCATTTTAGTGTATTAGTTTTGTCCTTTAATTGTGTATTAACTTTAGGATGCTGCTACACGGTGCTATAGTCCAAAATAGTACGTGGGTCCCATGGTCTTATAGCGATATCTTACCAAAGCAGAAACTACGTGTTCCCACTGTGTGAAAGCGGCACCTCCAGAAGACAAGTAAGTATAATAGCTAAGTGCCCACTCGTTGCTGCTGATCGATGCCTCATGCTTGTCTTATTTTATATGTACGAGTTTCCAACAAATTAGTGTAGATAATAATATTAATATAATTTTCTCTCTAGCGACCACCTGATATTACAAGGACAGAGTGTGGGAAATGCATTTTAGGTCATAGGTGCATATGAACCTATTATGTAAAAATATAATACAAAATATAAAAAATAGGAAATAAAATTTCCCATATATATCTAGACATTTTATGTTGGCACACAAATATTCAGGAAAAAAGAAAAAAAAAATCTGTCCCATGTTAAAAGACAAATTTTGATGCTTCAACATCACTATTCACTGAAGATTTTTTTCCTTTTTATACAAACAACGCAAAATTTTCATTTTCCCCAAAAACTTGTGCGAGAACATAGAATGTCCATATTATGTACACGTAAAATTTTATTTTTATTTTTTGATATTTTTGAGACGTAATATTTATGTATTTTCAACAATAGGTTCATATGCACATATGAGCCAAAAGGCCCAAAACACCACCTCCAGAGAGCGTGTCATAGTTCCCCTGGTGCTAACATAAACGCTGAGCTCGGGTGTAGTTCCTTCTCAACAACAATTTCCTCATCAAGGGATCAACATGTGCGTAGAAATAATTACATATATACCTTATGTTTACAAATCAGATATATTGTCGCTTGGTGGATTCCAGATCAACTATTTGTTTTAAGTTAACTCATGACTCTAGTCTTCTGTGATAATGCTAGACAGAATCAAACAGCTGCTCAAAACGTTTGCTAGTCTTCTGCATTCAAAGCTACAGCTAGTCTTACACACACCAATAGTTTGATACACTGCTTCAACTTCTCTCTATATATATTGGCAACTCATGAAAATACTATTCTTATTTGTAATGACATGGTAATTTAGTCAATACAATTAACAGATCTTCACTATCTCCAATGCCTCGAATATACTCATCATCACTGTGAGTAATAAGTCATTTTGCATGATCGCTCAGTAGTACTGCCAATCCGACTTTGTTTAAGCATTCTTTCCCAGGAGGCAGACAGTGAAGAGTATGCTAAGGAAAATTCAGAACATAGACCAACTGTAAGTAGGAGAAATTTTGTTCAAACGTTCTAACCAAAAGAGGCAACACAACAATAAAATGCAAGTTAAATGTTTTTTACAGGCTATATTTGCAGCCACATGTGGCCGAATCAGACAACTTCTCTCCAATGTACCTTGTAGTAAGCACAGCAAGAATAATAATCTGGGAGAAAAGCAGCCAAGAAAGACAGTCGGCAAAGACAACGGGTCCAACGAAGCATTACAAACAGCCCCCGCAGAAAAAAAAAGCATTACAAACAGCAGCAGAGAAAACTATGGACAGCTCAACAAACAACTCTCAGAACTATCAACGCTTGGTACCCAGGAGGTATGTCGATCACTTGTTGATGTCAAACCTGAAGGCTATTTCGTCCGCGTGGCCTGGAGGCCTCCTGTTCAACGCTGGGCATGCGGTAGGCCTGGACCAGCATGCAATTAAGCTTGGTGTTGGGACGGCGGCGAAGAACCCGACGGGGTGCCGGGGATGCGGGTGTAGGTTGGAGTAATCCAGTGCAGTGACGGCGGAGCACCCGGATCGGCGGCATCTGTAGGTTAGCGGCGGTGTGAGCATCTGAAGACGGCGGTGCTGGTACCAGCGGCGATGGCCGGGCCGGTTGTACGAATCAGTTATTTTTCGTAGATGATCAGTTAAAATTCGTGACATGTACGTACACCTGCAGTCGGCACATTCAAGCAACGCTGCTGATCCAGCTCACGGTCAGATTTAACTGGTGGACGCCGCTGGCCACATTGCGCTGATGTGTTTCTACCGCGCGAAATACTCTAAGTGGAAAAAAAATTAGGCACGTCGGCGTGCCTCGCTCCCAGCGTGTCCAACGGCCGTGAGCTGCACGATGCGGGTCGACGGCAGCACCGTGGTGGCGGCTCCGGCCCAACCTATGGAACCTGAGCTCGCCCGTCCTATCCTGGCCCTCTTCTTTATCAAGGAAAAAACTCGGAGCCCTCTTGGTGCCCATTGCAACCATCGTGGGGATTCGGTAGAGGGCGTCCAACTCGGAGAGCTCGGCTGGCGCTGGCCTCCGTTGATGATGGCATGCTCTAGCTCGAGCGCGTAGGGTATATATGTCCCTTCGGATCTCAACATCGGCCGTGTCGTGGTTGAGTAGACGTGGTGGATCGATCAGCACCTACAGAAGGAGTGCGGGCGGAGATTTTACCTAGCAACACCACATATTCCCATATAAAGATATTACATAAGAAGACTGGATAGGTGGTGATGGAGGGCAAGACCAGTGGCCCGACACGATAGTGGGGCTGGGACGGCCCCCGTCTCCAGCAGCCAAGTTAATAAATACTATACGAGACAAGTTTCAGTCATGTGCATCCTCTCCCACCTTTGCCCGGGCTTCCACGGGGCGCTGCCCTTAGTTGGGCTTCATCCACAATAGCTGCAACGAGGAGTACCGCGTCTCCCTTTTTGTCTCCACCTCCTCCTTATTTTCGTCTGGGTGTCGCGACCGCGTCGACTGGTTAGTTCTCGACTCCCAACACGGATGCGTTCTCTTCTAGACCCCTAAAGCATTTGCGCAGGAATTCATCGCCAGCGACCCCGTGACCAACATAACGTGGAAATTAAGCCCCCAACCCATGGTACATCAAGACTCTTTAATGCAGATGGAGACGACGAATTCAGCCTAACCTGGAATGGCACAGTGTTATGCTCTAAAAAATGTCCTAACCACCTCGATTGCCCACGTGGCCCTTTTCTCGTGTTCTTGTTGGCTCCAAGGATGCCAAGGAGGGGGGGTTCCGTTCGCCGCCATCTCCTCATCTGAGTAGTGGCGCCAAACTATCACTATTGACCTAGTAAACACTATCAGCGCATGGGTCGTTGTCCTTCTGGAAGATAAGATATGCTTCCCATGTGAGACATCAAACAAAATCATGGAGTAGTACAACGTGGGTAAGATAATTCTTGCTCACCCACGTTGTGCTCCACGGTTATGTTTGATATCTCACATGGGAAGTATACTTTATCTTCAAAAGAACAATGATCCCTACGCCCATAGCGTTTGCTTGGTCAATAGAGATGGTTTCGCTCCAATTACCAGACTCAAATAAGTAGACAGCAGTGAACGTAATCCCCTCCTTTACGTCATTGTAGGCCACTGAGAGACCACAAGGAAAGGGCCGCCACGACAATCGAGGTGGTCATGGAAGTTGTTATAGCATATCACGGTGGCATTCCATGTTAGGTAGAATTCGTCGGCTCCATCTACATTGAATAATCCGATTGAATACTTGAGGTTGGGGAAAGTTTCCACATCGCGTTGGTCATGGGGTGGCCGGTGAAAAAATCCTCCGCAAACACTTTAGTGGGATAGAGGATGATACGAGGGTGTAGGGAGTCGAGAACTAACAAGTTGACGCGGTTCTGGAACCTTGACGGAAATGAAAAGTAGGTGGAGACGAAACGGAGATACAGTTTAGTTGTAGATACATCTATTTTAGCATAAAATAATATGAATCGGAGGGAGAGTACATGAAAATGTATTTTGTTAGAAAGGAACGCGTTTCTTGATTAACGTTGTCTACATGGAGGAATGCACGCCACCATAGATGCAAAGATCTGGAAAACATAATTGTTTGAGGTGTTTTAAATGGAAAAACCTTGTTATGATGGCATGCTGTTTTTTCTCGGTAGCAATCTAACGGTTATTAAGGTAGTATAAATAAATCAGCAATACACGCAGCCGCTAGTTCCGGCAGGTCACACTGTGGGCAATATATGGGTACGCTGAGGATATCGACGTGTGGTGCGAAGCTGTGAGATAGAATAAGTGATCCTGGCGCAGATCTGCTAACGAGCGCACTAGGCACGTGAGCAATTTCTTCTAAATATCTTTGTGCAAACCGTTTATGATACTGTAGTATGGATTTCAATCTAGCTCAGTAGATCCTAATAAATTCAAAGGTCTCAATTAGTACAGACGTTGGACAACAAAAGATCTACTAGGGGAATGCCAGATGGGGAACTGGGGAGTAGAAGAAGTTACATCGATCAATGGAGAAAAATCAATAGGACAAAGGAACAAGAACGTACATTTTGTTGTATATATATAGAAGGTACTTCAGCTGACCTTTGCAAGTTATGGAGAGAGATTCGAGGGAATCGACGAATCAGGATCAGGAGCTGCGTCAAAATTAACAAGCCAAGAGCCGGCGCCGTTGTCGCCGTTTTTCATCATGGCCAACAGAGATTAGGGATTGGGGAACGAGGATACCTAGGAGAAAGACGAGGGACTCGCTTGTCGCGCAGTTATTAGTAGACACGAGTCAAAGGCCCAGCGAGGAGATGATATAGGCCTACAGTAATTTCTACCTTACGCAAACGCTTATTGCGAGCCGCTGGCAGGCCGGGGCCCATTAGCACATCGTTTCCTGTCCTTTTTTTCGCTCAACGGACGCGCCTTCGTAGCTCAAGAAGTTGGTGCTCATGCGGTCCTGAGACCATCTCCAACGCGGCGAACCTATCCAACATGCGCGCGTTCGGATAGGTCGCGGCGGACAAAAACGCGGTCCAACACCGCGAAGCATCCCAAATTCGGATAGCCGCGGTGTTCGGAACGACCCAAACTCGTCTCAATCTAGGTCAGGTTTGTGTGACCGCGGATGGCACGCGGCGTCCTCGCGCATCTGCCCACTCGCCTGCTCACCTCCCTGGGCCTAGCTGTCGGTGGGCAGGCGCGCATCTTATTAAATGTGACTGGGAGGGGACTGTCCTGTCCAGTCCACTTCCCCACTCGCACTCCAACTCCCCACGCGCCCGCGTCCCATGGCCCCGAAGAGAGCTTTCACTCCCGGCTTCAACAATGACGAGGCCGGCAGCAGCCGGTGGGTTGCGCCAGCTGTGAGGGCTGCCCGCCACCGGGCGGGATCTACATCGAGGATGCGGGCCTCGTCGCCACGGCAGTGGCATAACCCACGCCGCTGGTGCCGAAGCCTGAGGAGGAGGACGACCCCGACATGCGCGCCGCTCTGGCGGCGTCCCTCGCGGAGGAGGAGGCCAAGTGGCCGCAGCTCCGCACCTCCGCGATGGAGGAGGAGGCCAGGCAGGCTGTCGACGACGTCGAGGCCTGGGCGTTGCTGGGCCAGGCACGCCGGGAGGAGGAGGCTAGGCGCCGGCAGGAGGAGGCTAGGCTCCGGCATGAGGAGGCCAAGCGCCAGGCGGATCAGGAGCACCACCTCCGCCTCAAGGAGGAGGTGGAGCTGCGGGCTGTTGCGGCGGGCGGCCAACCCTCCGGAGCCACGGTCAGCCTAGGAAGAGGCCCAGTGGTCGCTGTGGCTGGAGTCCCCGGCGTGCTCTTGCCCCAACAGCGCGTCTCCACCTGGGGCGTCGAGGCCAACTAGGACTAGGCACGCCAACGGCCACCTCCCACCTCAAACCCTAGCTAGGCTTTTTTTTCAGCTAAAGCCCACATAGGGATTTCTTTAGTATAAATTTGCCCAAAATAGGACATATGTTTAAATGAACTAAGTTTAAGTTTAAGTTTTTTTATTTTTACTTTTTTTGTGGTCTTTTATTTTTTACCTTACGACGGCGCGTTAAACGCACTGCGCGACCCAAACAGACCATCGGCCAGGTCGACCAAAACAAACCGTCGGCCAGGTCCGAGTGTCCACGCAGGCACCAAAACGGGGGCCAACTCGTCCGTGTTGGAGATGCCCTGAAGGTGCTTTTCAGAGGGAACACTGATAGGCAAGATGAAAACAACTGCGGTTCCATGTTAAGTAATTACACCTCGGATCATTCAGATAAGTTTGTCTATGCAAAATTCATGTGGATGCAGATTACTCTGCTCGGTAACCCGTTTCAAAAACAGCATCTTTGCTACCACGCTAAACTATTCTGAAGATATCCACATATTAATAATTTACTGTAGATATTTTGCCATGCCAAGTGTATTACACTGACGCTGAGAGCAATTGTTTCTTATTATTACTGGGGAGGGACAAGTATAAAAGAAAGCGGCATCACTTCTCCTTGACGTACGTTTACAACACGTTCTCTCGTGCTAATTAGTAAATCTACACAAACAAGATAGTGCACAGATTGTCTCTGATACTGATACGCCCTCCTCACTGCTCTTTGCCGGAAAACAGAGTCAGTTCATGGTGATTGATACTATGCAATCACAGATGTCTCGATTCCGACTTTGCTCGAGTTCCTGACATCCTCGTCCTTCACAGCTTCCTCCCACAGCTCAGGCAACGCTTCCTTCACGTTGTGGATGCTCTCCAGGGCATGGTCAGCGCCTTCAATTCTTTTAGAAGTTCCAATCTGACACATTGATAAATTCAACGCATTCACATTAGCAACTCAAATCATTATATAGTACAATATTGCGCAACATTAACCGGGGGTGAGATTTCACCAGGACAGTGTGCATTCCAATTTGCTTCCCAGCCTGGATGTTCCTGATGCTGTCATCGAAAAATACCTGGTAAGTGTTTTCATGGTCAGTTAGTAAAGCATAGAACGGACATGAGGTACCCATGAATCTATCAGAATGAAAAATGAGTAATTTGGGGGCTCACAGTTGTGCGAGGATTGATGTTGGCAAGCTTGAGGGCATGCAGCATTGCATCTATGGACGGTTTGCACATGATCGACGACTTTGGGAGCTCAACCCCAGGCTGGGGATCAGCCAGGTGCTTCATGAAGTCGAAGATTTTGACTTCATTGGCTGGGATGGTAGCAGGTGATGTTGGGTTCAGTGTCTCAAAGCACAGAACGCCTTCGAAGCAGTCCTCGATTCCGAGCCTCTTTAGGGCCCTCGAGGCATGGAGCCTATCACCATTTGTGAACACCTGGTAGCACAGTTACATCATCATTAGTTAACATTCTACTACTTGGGTTCTGATATAGGATTTTAAGGTGGCGATACATACAACTTTGCGGATGGGCAGGCTTAGGAGCATGTTCCTGAGTACCGGGTCAGGCTTGAGTTTTTCGTACGCCAGCCTTCCATGAACAAAGCTGCAAATCACGAGTTCATTATAAGAACCTGACATTCCATTATTTTTCTCTCCAAAATTACTGACCCGAACAAGTAACAGCAACTTAAGAGAGAAAAGCAGTGGGTACCTACCTGTGAAAATCATCGTAATCGAATTGGTAGCCGACAGCCTACATCACAGGATCACAAGAAACATGCACGGTTTAGTCTCGGAATAAAAAGGAGAGAAGTAGGCTTTACTGTGGATGATACAAATCATGTGCATCAAGATACATTGTTATTAAGGCTAGGAACAAACAAGATGACCAATCTTCATGATGTGATTCAGAGGACACGCACCCTCAAGCCGGCCATGGTGGTTCCGTACTGCTTGTAGAGGAGGATGCAGAGCTCCAGGCTGATGCTCTTCTCGATGCCGAGCTTCTCGACCATATATTCTGGAGCAGACAATGAAAACAACAGCGTGAACTCACGAAAACAGTACACAAACCAAAATCAGTCATCTCTTCCTGCAAACTGGTTTTTTTTCCGTAGAGCCACATGTTGGATAGTATGTGTACCTTGGATGTTCTTCATGACGTCGACCCCGATGCCAGAGCTCACCGGGTACAGGGTATCATCAAGGTCTGAAAAACAGAGCATAGTACAGGTAGATGAGATACCACCACGCAAGATGTGGTGAAACTAATCGGCGACAAATGGGTGGGCATAATGCGTGCGTACCGAAGAGGAGGCAGTCGCAGTTGGGCCGCGGGTCCTCGCCGTACTTGCCGCTGCCCTGGTGGCCCATTTGGATCAATCTGCAACCGCAAGAAGAGATTCGTCACACAATATAACCAATCCCAAATCAATCAACCAATCAATCCACGAGATGCGAACGAACATAGATACAGTAGAACAGAATTACAGAACAACACAGGCAGGGAAGCGGTTGCCTGTAGATCTAAGAAATCAGTATTCCGCGTGACACTACATTACAGACCCAACAGACGCAGTGCTCGAGAGGATGGAAGTTTAGTGTCGCCGACGAGAGGAACGGCCGGGGAGTGAGGAGGGGATTGGAGTGGATAAAATGAGCAGCACGTACCAGATTGCAGAGTGAGGAAGGGGCCGGACGAGATGAGATGCGCGGGCGGGGAACCGTGGAGGAGGAGAGGAATGGCGGATCGGGGAGAGGTTTCCGTGTGAAGGCGTACGTATTTATGGACCGGAGTCCGGAGGAGGGGGCGTCGGCGGCGTCGGCGTGGGAAGAGACGAGGAAAGGAGAAAGAGAATGGGGAGGTGGCGTTGGAAACGGAAAAGAGAAACCGTCCCGTCCAGTGTTTACGATATGCAGTACACTACCTTTTTTTTATTACATTTATAAAATTATAAAAAACACTGATAAAAATAAAAACGCACAATATTGTGAGGAAATTCATTTTGGCTGGTACATTTAGATGCACCCACTGCTTAGAAACATACATATACCAAAATGTCTAAAAATTCCAAAACAGATATCGAGGTATTAATCCGGACATTCTATGTTCATACTCCATGTTTTTTTTTCCAAAAAAAGATATTTCTCCTAAACTGGCTAAAATATTAAATGTTGTTCCAAAATAGCTGCTGAGAAAACATTTTTGTTTGTCTTTTACACACAAGACATAATATGCCTTATTTTGGTAAAACTTTGTGTGCATACACCATACACATGAAAAACTAGTATTTTTAACTTTTATTGAAATGCATTCGTAATATTTTTATTTATAATGGGTGCACCTCGACTTATGAGCCAAAACACCATGTCTAAAACTATGTCGCAAATAAAACAAATAAACGAGAAATACCACTCGCTTCCCATCCATTTACTCCGATGCATTGTGTTCCGAGATTTTCTCTAGTGCACAATGTAAGATGTCAAAAAATAATTTAGCCTAACTTACTTAGTTAAAAAAATGGATGATCAACTCAGCCACCTAATTTCAAATCCTAGGAACCCATATTTGTGTTCTATTATTTTTCAATAAAAAAATCTCCGTGGAGGTTTCTCCACCGTGCTCCTTTCAAAAAAGAAAGTAGCGATGTCAAAATCAACATAGTTTTGATAAATAATTTGATCAGAAATTTGGCAGATGTGGTTTTCTAGTTAGCCCGTGCAGTTAGCTGTCTAAATCATCCAAACAGATGAGCACTTGCCAAATGTACTCACTCACTTAGGTCACAATCGACTCACGAGTTTCTTGCTCCACAACACAACGACAGGAAACTATCTTTCCTTGTCTCCATTTATTTTTGCTAAGATAGTTAGACAGCTGTGGCAGGGGCCTTCTGCGATCCACCTTTTTTCCACCCTTTCGTGTTACCTTAACTAAGAAAGGAGCTAGAACCGGAGTGACCGAGCGTTTTCTTCCTGCCGCTCTCGAGCGGCAGGGTTAAACCCTAGATCAGGCGTCGCTGGCCCCCCTCTCCCCTCCCTCGCCGCTGCCAGGGCGCACCAAGGCGAAGCCTCGGTGGCGTCGGCTGCGGTCGGGACCTCTCCTCCCTCTCGCTTGGGTGCAGTCGCGTGGGCTGCGGCGGTCGGCGGGGCCGTGTCGCTGGTTGAGGGGCGTCGTGGCGTGGTCGTGCGGCAGCGGCGTGGTGGCTTCAAGATCCCGGCGTACTCATTGCGGGGCGGTGTGATGTCTACGTTCCCCCTCCTTTCCTGTAGACAGTGTTGGGCCTCCAAGTGCAGAGGTTTGTAGAACAGCAGCAAGTTTTCCCTTAAGTGGATCACCCAAGGTTTATCGAACTCGGGAGGAAGAGGTCAAAGATATCCCTCTCATGCAACCGCAACAAAGCAAGAAGTCTCTTGTGTCCCAACACACCAAATAGGTGCACTAGTTCGGCGAAGAGATAGTGAAATACAGGTATGAATATGTATGAGCAGTAGCAACGGTGCCAGAAAATAGCTTGCGTGTAGTTGATAGTGGTAGTATTGTAGTAACATAAAACAGTAAACAAGCGGTAGTAACTCAGCGGTATTTAGGAACAAGGCCTAGGGATTACACTTTCACTAGTGGACACTCTCAACATTGATCACATAACAGAATAGATAAATGCATACTCTACACTTTTGTTGGATGATGAACACATTGCGTAGGATTACACGAACCCTCAATGCCGGAGTTAACAAGCTCCACAATAATGCTCATGTTTAAGTAACCTTAAGTGTAAGATAGATCAAAACGACTAAACCAAGTACTAGCATAGCATGCACACTATCACCTTCATGCATATGTAGGAGGAATAGATCACATCAATATTATCATAGCAATAGTTAACTTCGCAATCTACAAGAGATCATGATCATAGCATAAACCAAGTACTAACACGGTGCACACACTGTCACCTTTACACTCGTGCAGGAGGAATAGAACTATAATAACTTTGCTAGAGTAGCACATAGATAGTAGTGATACAAAACACATTGCAATCATCAAGAGATATAAATAAGCACTTCACTACGCTCTTCAACAGTGAATAAGTACTTCGTGAAATATAGCCTAAGAGACCCACACGGTGCACACACTGTCACACACACGGAGTCTCCGGAGATCACATAAGTAAAACCCACTTGACTAGCATAATGACATCTAGATTACAAGCATCATCATATGAATCTCAATCATGTAAGGCAGCTCATGAGATTATTGTATTGAAGTACATAGGAGAGATGAACCACATAGCTACCGGTACAGCCCCGAGCCTCGATGGAGAACTACTCCTCTTCATGGGAGCAGCAGCGGTGATGAAGATGGCGGTGGAGATGGCAGCGGTGTCGATGGAGAAGCCTTCCGGGGCACTTCCCGCTCCGGCGGGGGAACAGAGACTCTGTCCCCCAGATCTTGGCTTCGCGATGACGGCGGCTCTGGAACTTTTCTCGTATCGTGGCTTCCTCCGTAAGGGTTTTCGATGCGGGGGCTTTATATAGGCGAAGAGGCGGCGCGGGAGGGTCAACGAGGCGACGACACCATAGGGTGGCGCGGCCGGGGCCTGGCCGCGCCACCATGTCATCTGGGCCCACCAGGGCCCCCCGCGGCTCTCGGTGTTCGGATGCTTCCGGCAAAATAGGAACAGGCGTTGATTTCGTCCAATTCCGAGAATATTTCGTTACTAGGATTTCGAAACCAAAAACAGCAGAAAACAGGAACGGCACTGGCATCTTGTTAATAGGTTAGTTCCAGAAAATGCACAAATATGACATAAAGTGTGCATAAAACATGTAGATATCATCAATAAAGTAGCATGGAACATAAGAAATTATCGATACGTTGGAGACGTATCAGCATCCCCAAGCTTAGTTCTCGTCCCGAGCAGGTAAAACGATAACAAAGATAATTTCTTAAGTGACATGCCATCATAAACTTGATCATATTGTAAACATATGTAATGAATGCAGCGATCAAAACAATGGTAATGACATGAGTAAACAACTGAATCATAAAGCAAAGACTTTTCATGAATAGTACTTCAAGACAAGCATCAATAAGTCTTCCATAAGAGTTAACTCATAAAGCAATAATTCAAAGTAGAGGCATTGAAGCAACACAAAGGAAGATGAAGTTTCAGCGGTTGCTTTCAACTTATAACATGTATATCTCATGGATATTGTCAACATAAAGTAATATAACAAGTGCAATATGCAAGTATGTAGGAATCAATGCACAGTTCACACAAGTGTTTGCTTCTTGGGATGGAGAGAGATAGGTAAACTGACTCAACATAAAAGTAAAAGAAAGGTCCTTCAAAGAGGAAAGCATCGATTGCTATATTTGTGCTAGAGCTTTTATTTTGAAAACATCAATAGAGCATAAAAGTAAGTTTTGAGAGGTGTTTGTTGTTGTCAACGAATGGTAGTGGGCACTCTAACCCCCTTGCCAGACAAACCTTCAAAGAGCGGCTCCCATTTTATTTTGTTTTTGGGTGGCACTCCTTCCAACCTTTCTTTCACAAACCATGGCTAACCGAATCCTCGGGTGCCTGCCAACAATCTCATACCATGAAGGAGTGCCTTTTTATTTTAGTTTTATTATGATGACACTCCTCCCCACCTTTGCTTTCTCAAGCCATGGCTAACCGAATCCTTCGGGTGCCATCCAACAATCACATACCATGGAGGAGTGTCTATTTTTGTTAATTAATTTGGGACTGGGAATCCCATTGCCAGCTCTTTTTGCAAAATTATTGGATAAGCGGATGAAGCCACTAGTCCATTGGTGAAAGTTGCCCAACAAG
The DNA here is from genome assembly GCA_030979885.1 of Lolium multiflorum. Lineage (NCBI taxonomy): Eukaryota > Viridiplantae > Streptophyta > Magnoliopsida > Poales > Poaceae > Lolium > Lolium multiflorum. Next base: position 343,212,852 of record CM061749.1, read on the forward strand.
ATTGAAAGATAAACACCACATACTTCCTCATGAGCTATAAAACATTGACACAAATCAGAGGTGATAAATTTTGAATGGTTTAAAGGTAGCACTCAAGCAATTTACTTTGGAATGGCGGAGAAATACCATGTAGTAGGTAGGTATGGTGGACACAAATGGCATGAATATTGGCTCAAGTATTTGGATGCATGAGAAGTATTCCCTCTCGATACAAGGTTTAGGCTAGCAAGGTTATTTGAAACAAACACAAGGATGAACCGGTGCAGCAAAACTCACATAAAAGACATATTGTAAACATTATAAGACTCTACACCGTCTTCCTTGTTGTTCAAAACTCAATACTAGATATTATCTAGACCTTAGAGAGACCAATTATGCAAACCAAATTTTAGCAAGCTCTATGTATTTCTTCATTAATGGGTGCAAAGCATATGATGCAAGAGCTTAAACATGAGCACAACAATTGCCAAGTATCACATTATCCAAGACATTTTACCAATTACTACATGTAGCATTTTTCAATTCCAACCATATAACAATTTAACGAAGAGGAAACTTCGCCATGAATATTATGAGCTAAGAACACATGTGTTCATACGAACCAGCGGAGCGTGTCTCTCTCCCACACAAGGATGAACTTATTCAGAGAACTAAGATAACAAAACAAAAACAAAAATAAAAGCACACAGACGCTCCAAGTAAAGTACATAAGATGTGACCGAATAAAAATATAGTTTCACTAGAAAAAACTTGATAAGTTGTCGATGAAGAAGGGGATGCCTTGGGCATCCCCAAGCTTAGACGCTTGAGTCTTCTTAAAATATGCAGGGATGAACCACGGGGCATCCCCAAGCTTAGACCTTTCACTCTTCTCGATCACATTATATCACCCTCTTCTATTGACCCTTGAAAACTTCCTTCACACCAAACTTCAAGCAAACTCATTAGAGGGTTAGTGCATAATAAAAAATTCACATGTTCAGAGGTGACACAATCATTCTTAACACTTCTGGAAATTGCACAAAACTTCTGAAAGTTAATGGAACAAAGAAACTCATTCAACTTAACAAAAGCGGCAATGCGAAATAAAAGGCAGAATCTGTCAAAAACAGAACAGTCCGTAAAGACGAATTTAAATCTGGCACCAGACTTAATCAAATGGAAAAACTCAAAACTAATGAAAGTTGCGTACATATCTGAGGATCACGCTCGTAAATTGGCAGATTTTTTCGAATTTTCTACAGAGAACTGTGCCCAGATTCGTGACAGACAGCAATGCTGTTTCTGCAGCGATCCCAAATATAACATCAACTTTGACATAGAAACTTTACTTGGTACAAAAACATGATAAGGAGAGGTTGCTACAGTAGTAAACAACTTCCAAGACTCAACAAAACAAAAATTGCTGTAGTAAAATAAACACATGGGTTATCTCCCAAGAAGTTCTTTCTTTATAGCCATTAAGATGGGCTCAGCAGTTTTAATGATGCACTCGCAAGAAATAGTATTTGAGGCAAAAGAGAGCATCAAGAGGCAAATTCAAAACACATTTAAGTCTAACATGCTTCCTATGCATAGGAATCTTGTAAATAAACAAGTTCATGAAGAGCAAAGTAACAGGCATAGGAAGATAAAACAAGTGTAGCTTTAAAAATTTCAGCACATAGAGAGGTGTTTTAGTAACATGAAAATTTTTACAACCATATTTTCCTCTCTCATAATAACTTTCAGTAGCAACATGAGCAAACTCAACAATATAACTATCACATAAAGCATTCTTATCATGAGTCTCATGCATAAAATAATTACTACTCCCAACATAAGCATAATCAATTTTATTAGTTGTAGTGGGAGCAAATTCAACAAAGTAGCTATCAAATATAGGAGGTATATTGTAATCATAATCAAATTTATCCTCCATAACAGGTGGTAACAAAAGACCACTATCATTATAATCATCGTAAACAGGAGGCAAAGTATCATCAAAGTAAATTTTCTCCTCAATGCTTGGGGGACTAAAAATATCATGCTCATCAAAACCGACCTCCCCAAGCTTAAATTCTTCCATAGCATTAGCAACAATGGTGTTCAAAGCATTCATACTAATAATATTCCCATTATAATGCATATAAAGTTCCATGGGTTTTTTAATTCTTTCTTCAAACACATCATGTCCTAATTCAAGATAAAGTTCATAAAGATCTCTCATATTTTTGTTGTTTTCCATTATGCCTAACTAGTGTAAACAAGAAACCAAATGTCGCAATTGCGAGTCTAAAGGAAATAGCTTCGAGTACTTACAACGGCGCCGGAAAATAGCTTAGTAGCCGAGCCGGGGTGTGAGTACCTTTTACCTTTCCTCCCCGGCAACGGCGCCAGAAAAGTGCTTGATGTCTACGTTCCCCCTCCTTTCCTGTAGACAGTGTTGGGCCTCCAAGTGCGGAGGTTTGTAGAACAGCAGCAAGTTTTCCCTTAAGTGGATCACCCAAGGTTTATCGAACTCAGGGAGGAAGAGGTCAAAGATATCCCTCTCATGCAACCCCAACCACAAAGCAAGAAGTCTCTTGTGTCCCCAACACACCAAATAGGTGCACTAGTTCGGCGAAGAGATAGTGAAATACAGGTGGTATGAATATGTATGAGCAGTAGCAACGGTGCCAGAAAATAGCTTGCGGCGTGTAGTTGATAGTGGTAGTATTGCAGTAGTAACACGATAAAAAAGTAAACAAGCGTAGTAACTCAGCAGTATTTAGGAACAAGGCCTAGGGATTACACTTTCACTAGTGGACACTCTCAACATTGATCACATAACAGAATAGATAAATGCATACTCTACACTTTTGTTGGATGATGAACACATTGCGTAGGATTACACGAACCCTCAATGCCGGAGTTAACAAGCTCCACAATAATGCTCATGTTTAAGTAACCTTAAGTGTAAGATAGATCAAAACGACTAAACCAAGTACTAGCATAGCATGCACACTGTCACCTTCATGCATATGTAGGAGGAATAGATCACATCAATATTATCATAGCAATAGTTAACTTCGCAATCTACAAGAGATCATGATCATAGCATAAACCAAGTACTAACACGGTGCACACACTGTCACCTTTACATTCGTGCAGGAGGAATAGAACTACTTTAATAACTTTGCTAGAGTAGCACATAGATAGTAGTGATACAAAACACATTGCAATCATCAAGAGATATAAATAAGCACTTCACTACGCTCTTCAACAGTGAATAAGTACTTCGTGAAATATAGCCTAAGAGACCCACACGGTGCACACACTGTCACCTTTACACACGTGGGACAAGGAGTCTCCGGAGATCACATAAGTAAAACCCACTTGACTAGCATAATGACATCTAGATTACAAGCATCATCATATGAATCTCAATCATGTAAGGCAGCTCATGAGATTATTGTATTGAAGTACATAGGAGAGAGATGAACCACATAGCTACCGGTACAGCCCGAGCCTCGATGGAGAACTACTCCTCTCTCATGGGAGCAGCATCGGTGATGAAGATGGCGGTGGAGATGGCAGCGGTGTCGATGGAGAAGCCTTCCGGGGCACTTCCCCGCTCCGGCAGGGTGCCGAACAGAGACTCCTGTCCCCGGATCTTGGCTTCGCGATGACGGCGGCTCTGGAACTTTTCTCGTATCGTGGCTTCCTCCGTAAGGGTTTTCGATGCGGGGGCTTTATATAGGCGAAGAGGCGGCGCAGGAGGGTCAACGAGGCGACGACACCATAGGGTGGCGCGGCCGGGGCCTGGGCCGCGCCACCATGTCATCTGGCCCACCGGGGCCCCCTCTGCGGCTCTCGGGTGTTCGGATGCTTCCGGGCAAAATAGGAACCTGGGCGTTGATTTCGTCCAATTCGAGAATATTTCGTTACTAGGATTTCGAAACCAAAAACAGCAGAAACAGGAACGGCACTTCGGCATCTTGTTAATAGGTTAGTTCCAGAAAATGCACAAATATGACATAAAGTGTGCATAAAACATGTAGATATCATCAATAAAGTAGCATGGAACATAAGAAATTATCGATACGTTGGAGACGTATCACGGTGCTGTCACGCGCTTCCCCGGCGGCCCGTGACGCGCGCGAACGCCCCTCCGGTGGGTGGAGGTCAGGGGAAGCGGCACAGTGCGGAGCTTCCACGACAACTTGGTGGAGACGTGGGGGCGGGTGCTCGGGCCAGGGCACCTCCCATGCTCCTATTTGTCCCCCAGATCTAAGGGCGCCAGTAGCCAGGAGGCTGCTGGCCGGCGATATGGCTGGTGGAACCACCCCTCGCTGTTTCTCGTCTCCGAAATCTTCGTTGCGGTGTCGTGTCTCCTTCGTCGGCATGAGGTGCGTGCACTTGGACGCCATGGGGCGGCCCTGGAAGGTGAGAGCTTGCTGGTGCTGGCTAGTGTCCACGGCTGTGAGGGCGGTGTGGCGCCGACGAGCAGTGTGTTGCGGTGGTGGGTTGACCTTTTGGTTGGTCCCATCTGTAGATGGTGGAGATATTTTTCCGAGGGGAAACCCTTGCCCGCTTGGGCCACGACGGCAACGTTCGCGGACGCCGTGACCTTCCTGAAGGTGTCGTTGGGGCTTCTCTCTGTCCATCTACGGGCTCTGGGTGAAAACCCTAGATCCTCGGATCGAGCGGTGGCGGTGCTCTAGTGTCGTACTCTTCTTGAAGACACCGTCTTGGAGATCGCAGCAGGCGGCTATCCGTTGGTCGGGTAGCGGTGGTGTGTTTTCTTCGGATGGTGGGTCTTCGTTTGGCGATCTCCGGCAAGGCTTGCTTCGCGTCTTGCTCCCTCGTTGTGCTACCTGGAGCTGTTTGTTGGTTGTGGGCAGCAGTGGCCGGTTCCCGGTGGTGGTCGGACTCTGGGGGCACCGTCTACGTCGGTGGAGGGCGGTTGACGGCGTGCGTGTTCGTTGGTTCACTCTTGGGGTGAGCTCCGGCTCGACACTGTTGCTGCTCTGCTCCGATTCAACGTAGTCTGTGTATAGTCGTTCATGTTGTTCGTGTGTTCAGTTGTAGTTTCCTTGTTAGCTTGTGTGGGTGTGTGGATCGATCTCATAAGCTAAGTTTAGCATCATGTACCTTTTTCACCGGAGAAGGCGTTATCAATTTCACGTTGGGCTGCTGGCCTTTTATCTAAAAAACAGCTACGGCAGTTCTCCAGATGCAATGCAACACTTGACTTAGTCGTGAAGCAACGCAAGCATCTGCATTTTGGTGCGTCACCATGCATAGTCACAGCTCTGTCGCCACGTGCACCATTCTCCAGCACAAAAACTGAATCTCGTATCAAATCAAATAAAAAGTATTTGTCATACTGTACACCTGTTGTATTAAGAAGACAATAAAGAAGATGTAACCCAAAAAAGAAAGGAGACATCACCGTCCACAATCCAATCCACGAGGTCTCACCAAAGGGATTCCATTATTCAATATTAAGCAAAAACAGCAGCAGCTTCAACTTTGGCTGGCTTTGCACCGACAACTACACTTTTCGTCGGTGTCACGTTCTGACCCGGTATATACTCCATTCTTTCTCGCTCTAGAAGCACCACGTCACACAGGATCTGATACCGTACGTTTACTCATCACCCGTGCAGAATAAAAAGAATAATGATAAATGTGTTCGATTTGTTCCGTGTGCTTCGCGATAGTCATATTCGGTCTCTCCATTTCTTTTCTGAGCTGTTCATATTTCGGTCTTAAATTATTTGCCGCAGATTCGTCTCGATACAAGACGCGTTTTAGTCATAGAAGAAGAGAAATATGTGCATAGATATACAAATGCATGCACATCAATTTTTGAAAAAACTTGTATATCTGTGTAATTCACATGAGCAGGAGAAGTATGAGTAAAACTGTCATCTGTAGTAGCCTACTATGTACAACTATTGCTCATACAACTTCGCCACTGGTTTTAGTATATAAATACTCGCGAATCTGGGTCAACGTGGGAAGAGACAGGGAGAAAGAGACCAAGATGCAGTGTTGGTAACGGGAAAAGGACATTGTTCCATCCGGTATTTATTTTTCATTTCCTTAGTTTGATAACGAACAAACTACCACGTGATCGACGATTGTCAAAGGAATTCGTGAATTACAAAAAAATCACTCCTTGTTGACGAGTCTGTATGCAACTGTCGAAATCGCCGAACCAACGAGGTATCACCACGTCTGCTCATCGCGGTGCCGCCACGTGCACCGTTTGTCCAGCACAAAGGGGCATTTCGTGACAAATCAAAACAATATAGTAGTAAGGGCATCTCCAACCGGGCGACCCATCCCGCGCCCGCGCGTCCGGATGGGTCAACAAAACCCCGACGCGTGCGCACCGCAAAAGCGGACGGCGCGGCGTCGAACGACGCAAACCCGGCCCAAATCTTGGCCGGGTTTGCGTGGCCGCGATGGCACGCGGCGTCCTCGCGTGTCCGCCTGTCCGCGTGGCTGGCCCCTGTCGGTGCCCTCCTATTAAATGTGGACTGGGGAAGGGGCCTCCTATCAGTCCCCACTCCGGCCGCACGCGCGAGCTCGAAGCTTCGCGCCGCCATGGCCGCGCGGTTCGAGCCGTCCGCCAACGACCACGAGGCCGGCGAGCGCGGCAGCGTCGCGCGCCGGCGTTCCGCGCGCGGGCGCTCCAGTGCGGCGGATCTTGTCGCGGCGGCGGGGATGCGGGGCGGTCCGGCGTGGGGGCGTGCACCACGGGCCGGCGCGGCGGCGGGGGGCGGATCGGCCCGCGCTCGGCCGCGGCCCCGCTCCTCCGCGGGATCCAGCGCTGGCGTCGGGAGTCAGGGAGGACTTGAGGTTCGGGTGGAGCGAGGCACGTGCGCGGCGCGTGGGCTTCACATCCGCGCCGCGCGGCCTCCGCGCGCGCGCCGCGCACATGCAGCGGCAGGCCGCGCCCCGGCGGTCTGGCGCGAGCCCGCGGGCCGGAGGGCGCGGCGGCGGAGCGCGACCGGCGGGCCGGCGCGGCAGAGTCGGGGAGTGGCGGACCTGGCCAGGGCGGCGCGCGAGGCCGCGGCGGGGAAGGCGGGAGGCGGCGAGCGGCCGTGGGCGTGCCGGTGCGGAGGCTTGCGTCGCCGCGCGCGGGAGGAGGAGGCCGGCGCCGCCGGAGGAGGGCGCTCGGAGGAGGAGAGCAGGTCCGCGCCGGAGCACGGCTGCGCGGGCCGGCGAGCCCGCCGAACCCGCACTCGCCAGGAAAGGGCGCAGTGGGAGCCCCGGCCGAGTCCGGTGCCCTCCGGCGTGTCGAGCCCGCGCGCCGCCGGGGCGTCGTCGTCATCGACGCCCATGACGAGTACTACTGGGGTAGTACTGCCGGCGGCCACCGTGCTCGCAAACCCTGTCTAGGGTTTCTTTTTTTTTAGTTTAAAGCCCATATAGGGCTTTCTTTTGTGTAAAAATTGCCCAAAATAGGGCTAAGTTTAACTAACCAGTAGTTTATATTTATTTCGTGCTGTTTTTATTTTTCATTTTCATTTATGTTTTTTTTATTACATTTGCGGTGCGTCCGCGCGTTGGGCGCAGCGTGCGACCCAAACGGACACGCGGACGCGGTGCGCTGTCCGGGTGTCCGTTCGGCCACGCAAACGGCCCAAAACGGACGCGCTGGGCCGTCCGTTTGGGTCGCCCGGTTGGAGATGCCCTAACACTGTTTATTGTGCTCCACTAGTAGCATTAAACTAACAACAAAGAAGTTGTGACCCAAAATGAAGGAAGAGAGCACCGTCCAGAATCCACAAAGTCTCCTTAGCCAAGAAGGTTCCATTCAATATTGAACGAACAGCGGCTTCAACTTTGGCTTGCACCCAGCCACCAACCGACCACTACCGCACTGCTCGGCTTAAACTTTGGCCTGCACGTACTCCTCTTCTCTATCCAGAAGCAACAGATCAGATGGAGAGGGATTCGTGCTACGCACCATTTCCTTCTCCTTCTCTCTCACCGTGCTACAGTAATTGCGCTTCTCAAGCTAGGGACCGGAGCTCTCCCATGTCCACTCCGCTGGGCTAGCTGGCCGGAGTTGGACTGGGAAGGTCACCGGAGTAGCTAAGTTTAGGTTTTTCGGCAGTCTGCCGGTTTTGGACTGCTTGCCCGTAGTTTGGGGTAGTACTCCAGATCTTTTCGGCCAGATCTTAGGTCTATGGTTCGTCGGCGTGGTTCTTGAGCTTCACTGATCGGAGCTGGAGACGACGCGGATGGCCAATACCTCCTGGAATAAAGTCGCTTGCCTCCTTCTTATTCGGATTAGCAGCTCGTGTCCTCTTTTTATGGCCGGCTGTGGCGACGAGGGGAGGAAGAGGATAAGTGTCCGCTTCTCCGCTGCAAGATGGTGGAGCAACTCTCTGTTGCTCATCTGGACGAGACCGCTGGTGGCTCTGCTCGCCAAAGTGCTCCTATGGTTGGAGACAGCAGCGATAAGAGTGTTTGCCACAAGCAACTCCATCAGTAAGGCTCTTGGCTATGTTGGGCATCTTCTTCCTCACTCCTCTGCTCCTCTTTCTCTGGCCTGCAGTGGTGCCGAGGGGAGAAGGAGTGGCAGGGTTGTGTGAAACTCTGGGGCTCGACGGCAGCGGGAAGTGTTGAAGCTCGCTGTGTGATGCGCGTAGATGTACACGTCCGTTGGGAACCCCAAGTGGAAGGTATGATGCGCACAGTAGCAAGTTTCCCTCAGTATGAAACCAAGGTTATCGAACCAGTAGGAGCCAAGAAGCACGTGAAGGTTGTTGGTGGAGGAATGTAGTACGGCGCAACACCGGTGAAACCGGCGCCAACGTGGAACCTGCACAACACAATCAAAGTACTTTGCCCCAACGTAACAGTGAGGTTGTCAATCTCACCGGCTTGCTGAAAACAAAGGATTAAACGTATCGAGTGGAAGATGGTGTTTGTTTGCAAAGAACAGTAAAACAGTAGAATGTATTCAGATGTAAAAGAATGGACCGGGGTCCACAGTTCACTAGAGGTGTCTCTCCAATAAGATAACTAACATGTGGGTGAACAAATTACAGGGGCAATTGACAAATAAAGATTCAATACATATCAACGATGATTACTATGTGATTTAATCAGGGCATTACGACAAAGTACATAGACCGCTATCCAGCATGCATCTATGCCTAAATAATCCACCTTCAGGTTATCATCCGAACCCCTTCCAATATAAGTTGTAAACAATAGATAATTGCACTAAGTATGGTGCGTAATGTAATCAACACAAATATCCTTAGACAAAGCATCGATGTTTTATCCCTAGTAGCAACAACACATCCACAACCTTAGAACTTTCTCACTGTCCCAGATTCAATGGAGGCATGAACCCACTATCGAGCATAATTACTCCCTCTTGGAGTTACAAGTATCAACTTGGCCAGAGCCTCTACTAGCAACGGAGAGCATGCAAGAACATAAATAACACATATATGATAGATTGATAATCAACTTAACATAGTATTCTATATTCATCGGATCCGCCAAACACAACATGTAGCATTACAAATAGATGATCTTGATCATGTTCAGCTCACAAGATCTAAACAATGATAGCACAAGCGGAGAAGACAACCATCTAGCTACTGCTATGGACCCATAGTACAAGGATGAACTACTCACGCATCAATCCGGAGCGGGCATGATGATGTAGAGCCCCTCCGGTGATGATTCCCCTCTCCCAGGGTGCCGGAGGCGATCTCCAATCCCCCGAGATGGGATTGGCGGCGGCGGCCTCTCGTTGTTTTCCGTATCGTGGCTCTCGGTGCAGGGGTTTCGCGACGAAGGCTATTTGTAGGCGGAAGGGTAGGTCGGCGCGCGAGGGGCCCACACACTAGGGCCGCGCGGCCGGGGGGGTCGCGCCGCCCTGGTGTGTCGGCGCCTCGTGGCCCCACTTCCTTTCCCCTCGGTCTTCGGAAGCTTCGTGTAAAAATAGGCCCCTGGGCGTTGATTTCGTCCAATTCCGAGAATATTTCCTTACTAGGATTTCTGAAACCAAAAACAGCAAAACAACGGCACTTCGGCATCTTGTTAATAGGTTAGTGCCGGAAAATGTATAATAATGTTGTAAAGTATGTATAAAACATTCAAGTATTGTAATAAAAGTAGCATGGAACATAAGAAATTATAGATACGTTTGAGACGTATCAAGCATCCAAGCTTAGTTCCTACTCGCCCCTAGGTAAACGATAACACAAATAATTTCTGAAGTGACATGCTACCAACATAATCTTGATCAACATTATTGTAAAGCATATGAGATGAATGGAGTGATCTGAACAAAAGATTGCTAACAAAGATAATGACTAAACAAATGAATCATATAGCAAAACTTTTCATGAATAATACTTTCAAACAAATATCAATAAGACTTGCATACGAGCTAACTCATAAGCAATAAATTCAAAGTAGAATGAATTGAAGCAACACAAAGGATGATTAAGTTTCAGCAATTGCTTTCAACTTGTAACATGTATATCTCATGGATATTTGTCAACATAGAGTAATATAACAGGTGCAATAAGTAAACATATAAGAATCAATGCACACAGTTAACACAAGTGTTTGCTTCTAAGATAGAAAGAAGTGGGTAAACTGACTCAACATTAAAGTAAAAGATTGGCCCTTCGCAGAGGGAAGCATGGATTACTATTTTTGTGCTAGAAATTTTGTTTTAAAAACATAGAAACAATTTTGTCAACGGTAGTAATAATTCATATGTGCTATGCATAATACTTCCTACAAGTTGCATGTCTCATGCATAGAGTACTAATAGTGCTCGCACCTTGTCCTACTTAGATCGGAAAACACAGATTATCATCGCATAACATATGTTTCAACCAAGTGTCACAAAGGGGTACCTCTATGCCGCCTGTACAAGTGTCTAAGGAGAAAGCACGCATTAGATTTCTCGCTTTTGATTATTCTCAACTTAGACATCCATACCGGGACAACATAGACAACAGATAATGGACTCCTCTTTTAATGCTTAAGCATTCAACAACAGTTAATATTCTCATAAGAGATTGTGGTTGTATGTCCAAACTGAAACTTCCACCATGATACATGGCTTTAGTTGGCGGCCCAATGTTCTTCTCTAACATATGCATACTCAAACCATTTGATCATGAAATCGCACTTACTTCAGACAAGACGAACATGCATAGCATCTCACATGATATCCAACAAAGGTAAAGTTGATGGCGTCCCCAAACATGGTTACCGCTCAACAAGCAACTTATAAGAATTAAGACACATAACTACATATTCATCACCACAATAGTTTTTAAGCTATTTGTCCCATGAGCTATATATTGCAAAGGTAAAGGAATGAAATTTTAAAGGTAGCACTCAAGTAATTTACTTTGGAATGGCAGAAAAATACCACATAGTAGGTAGATATGGTGGACACAAATGGCATGGGTTTTGGCTCAAGGTATTTGGATGAACGAGAAGCATTTCCTCTCAGTACAAGGTTTGGGCTAGCAAGGTTGTTTGAAGCAATCACAAGTATGAACAGGTACAACAAAACTTACACAAGCTCTACACTATCTTCCTTGTTGTTCAAACACTTTACCCGAAAATATCTAGACTTAGAGAGACCAATCATGCAAACCAAATTAAACAAGCTCTACGGTAGTTCTTCATTAATAGATTAAACTACATGATGCAAGAGCTTAAACATGATCTAAGAGAGCTCAAACAATTGCCAAGTTAATCCAAACCATATGCAGCATTTTCTGATTCCAACCAATTAGCAATTTAACGAAGCAATCAGCCTTCGCCATGAACATTAAAGCACAATTAAGAACACAAGTGTTCCATATGAAAAAGCGGAGCGTAATATCTCCAATGTAAGAATGGTGGGATCCAACTTTATTCAAACCAAAACAAAAATAAAAACAAACCGACGCTCCAAGTAAACAACATAAGATGTGATGGAATAAAAATATAGTTTCACTAGAAGTGACCTGATAATGTTGTCGATGAAGAAGGGGATGCCTTGGGCATCCCCAAGCTTAGATGCTTGAGTCTTCTTAAAATATGCAGGGATGAACCACCGGGGCATCCCAAGCTTATACCTTTCACTCTTCTTGATCATAGTATATCATCCTCTTCTATTGACCCTTGAAAACTTCCTCCACAATAAACTTCAAGCAAACTCATTAGAGGGTTAGTGCATAATCAAAATTCACATATTCAGAGGTGACACAATCATTATTAACACTTCTGGACATTGCACAAAGCTTCTGAAAGTTAATGGAACAAAGAAACTCATTCAACATAGCAAAAGCGGCAATGCGAAATAAAAGGCAGAATCTGTCAAAAACAGAACAGTCCGTAAAGATGAATCTGGCAGGGGCACTTAACTTGCTCAAATGGAAAAACTCAAAACTAATGAAAGTTGCGTACATATCTGAGGATCACGCTCGTAAATTTGCAGATTTTTTCGATTTTTTTACAGAGAGCTCTGCGAGAATTCGTGACAGACAGTAATGTTTTTTCTGCGCAGCAATCCCAAATATAGTATCAACTTTAACATAGAAACTTTACTTGGCACAAAAACATGATAAGGAGAGGTTGGTACAGTAGTAAACAACTTCCAAGACTCAACAATACAGTAAATAAAATAAAACATGGGTTATCTCCCGAGAAGTGCTTTTCTTTAACGCCTTTCAGCTAGGCGTAGAAAGTGCAAATCAAGTATTTTCAAGAGATGGAGCATCAACATTATCTCCAGGGGTGTTGGAAGTTTCTTCCACAATGCATGTTATCTTATCTATGTAAGTTTCAGAGGCTCCTTTTTCATTATTCTTAGGCTTGCTATTCTCATGAAACAAATTTTCAGGAACAATCCAATCATAATTCTTTTCTAGTTCCTCGATCATTCCTACGAGCTTGCAAGGTATTGATGTCTTAATGTCCCCTCCATCATTAACATTATTAGTGTACTTTATCCTATCAATGTCCATCTTTTCAAGGGTACTAGCAAAGTTGGTGTAAGAACCAAACATTTTATATTTAGTAAAGACTTTTCTAGCCTCTCTTGCTACACCACCAAATTCTTTGAGAAGAGTTTCTAAGACAAAATCTTTCTTTTCTCCTTCCTCCATATCAGAGAGTGTAAGAAACATATGCTGAATTATAGGATTGAGATTAACAAATTTAATTTCCAACATGTGTACTAGAGAAGCAACAGCCATTTCATAAGTAGGAGCAAATTCTACCAAGTGTCTATCTTCAAAATCTTCAGCTATACTAACATGAGTGAAAAAATCTTCTATATTATCTCTTCCAATTATAGACCCTCGGCCTACCGGTATGTCTTTTAGAGTGTACTTAGGAGGAAGCATGATGAAATAAACAAGAGGAAAATAAGGTAAATGCGAGTAACTAATTTTTTGTGTTTTGATATAGAGATAGTAAATAAGACAATAAGTAAAGTAACTAATTTTTTTGTGTTTTTAGTATGAAGCAAACAAGACAGTAAATAAAGTAAAGTAAAGCAAGACAAAAACAAAGTAAAGAGATTGGAAATGGAGACTCCCCTAGCGTGTCTTGATCTCCCGGCAACGGCGCCAATTTAGCTTGATGCGCGTAGATGTACACGTCCGTTGGGAACCCCAAGTGGAAGGTATGATGCGCACAGCAGCAAGTTTCCCTCAGTATGAAACCAAGGTTATCGAACTAGTAGGAGCCAAGAAGCACGTGAAGGTTGTTGGTGGAGGAATGTAGTGCGGCGCAACACCGGTGAAACCGGCGCCAACGTGGAACCTGCACAACACAATCAAAGTACTTTGCCCCAACGTAACAGTGAGGTTGTCAATCTCACCGGCTTGCTGAAAACAAAGGATTAAATGTATCGAGTGGAAGATGGTGTTTGTTTGCAAAGAACAGTAAAAGTAGAATGTATTCAGATGTAAAAGAATGGACCGGGGTCCACCGTTCACTAGAGGTGTCTCTCCAATAAGATAACTAACATGCGGGTGAACAAATTACAGGCGGGCAATTGACAAATAAAGATTCAATACATATCAACGATGATTACTATGTGATTTAATCAGGGCATTACGACAAAGTACATAGATTGCTATCCAGCATGCATCTATGCCTAAATAATCCACCTTCAGGTTATCATCCGAACCCCTTCCAGTATTAAGTTGTAAACAACGATAATTGCATTAAGTATGGTGCGTAATGTAATCAACACAAATATCCTTAGACAAAGCATCGATGTTTTATCCCTAGTAGCAACATCACATCCACAACCTTAGAACTTTCTGTCACTGTCCCAGATTCAATGGAGGCATGAACCCACTATCGAGCATAATTACTCCCTCTTGGAGTTACAAGTATCAACTTGGCCGAGCCTCTACTAGCAACGGAGAGCATGCAAGAACATAAACAACACATATATGATAGATTGATAATCAACTTAACATAGTATTCTATATTCATCAGATCCCGCCAAACACAACATGTAGCATTACAAATAGATGATCTTGATCATGTTAGGCAGCTCACAAGATCTGAATAATGATAGCACAAGCGGAGAAGACAACCATCTAGCTACTGCTATGAACCCATAGTCCAAGGATGAACTACTCACGCATCAATCCGGAGGCGGGCATGATGATGTAGAGCCCCTTCGGTGATGATTCCCCTCTCAGGGTGGAGGTGATCTCCTGAATCCCCGAGATGGGATTGGCGGCGGCGGCCTCTCAATGTTTTCCGTATCGTGGCTCTCGGTACGGGGGTTTCGACGAAGGCTATTTGTAGGCGGAAGGGTAGGTCGGGGCGCGAGGGGGCCACACACTAGGGCCGCGCGGCCGGGGCACAGGCCGAAAGGATCGTATGCCGCACCTAGAGGGGGTGAATAGGTGCTAACCAATTTTTAGTTCTTTTTCAATTTAGGCTTGACACAAAGGTAAATTCTCTAGATATGCAACTAAGTGAATTTACCTATATGACAAGGTTATCAACTAAGCAAGATATAGCTACGCAATATATAGGAGATAGAATGGGATAGAGGTAACCGAGAGTGGAGCACGCGATGACACGGAGATGATTCCCGTAGTTCCCTTCCTTTGCAAGAAGGTATGTCTACGTTTGGAGGAGTGTGGTTGCTACGCAAGCCAAACCAACAGCCACGAAGGCTTCACTCAGATCTCCTGTGAGCAACGCCACGAAGGCCTAGCCCACTTCCACTAAGGGATTTCCTCGAGGCGGAAACCGGGCCTTTACAAGGTTCTTGGGGCACACATCCACAACCGAATTGGAGGCTCCCAAATCTGTAACAACACAACAATCAACAACAATACATCAACACAAATCAACTAGGGATCCAAAGAGGAACACTAGCAAGGGGGCCCTCAAACAAATGAGGGGGAAATGTAAATCGCTTCGGTGAGGATGTAGATCGGGGTCTTCTCCTTCGATTCTCCAAAGCACAAGGGATTTGGGTGGTTGAGGGAGGAGATCCGATGAATTTGGTGTTCTTGGTGGCTCAACAATGGTGTCTTGATTTTTTGGGGAAGAAGTGAGCAGCCAAACCACTTGAGGAAGAAAGGTATTTATAATCCTGGAGAAAATGGCCGTTGGAGGGCGGAGCGGTAGTACCGGCCAGGTTGGGCCGGTACTACCGGCCGTAGTCGAGCAGCGCAGGCAAAGGGGAGAAGGCCACGTGGCCAAAGGGGAAGCCGGCCGAAGGGGGGAGGCCGGAGCCTCCGGCCGGGGTACCGGCCAAGGTACCGCCGGGGCTCCAACTCCCTGGCTCATGTACTGAGCCACACGGGCGGTACCTAGCCCGGAGGCTCCGGCCGCTGTGTGGCCGGTGGTACCGCCCGCACCACTGCCGGCGACCACCCCTCCTCTCCTTTTTTTCTTCTTTTCTTTTCTTCTTCTCATTTCTTCCTTTCTTCTTTTCTTTCTTTTCTCTTCCGATAACTTGTATGCTCTTCACACTTTGGGCATCTAGAGAATGTAATAACCTACAAATCTTATATACCGAAATGTTCATATATTATCATTGTCATCAACACCAAAACTATATATAAAATGAGACATGTTCTTTCAGCGCCGCCCTAGTGTGTCGGCGCCTCGTGGCCCCACTTCCTTTCCCCCTCGGTCTTCTGGAAGCTTCGTGTAAAAATAGGCCCCTGGGCGTTGATTTCGTCCAATTCCGAGAATATTTCCTTACTAGGATTTCGAAACCAAAAGCAGAAAACAACTAGCACTTCGGCATCTTGTTAATAGGTTAGTGCCGGAAAATGTATAATAATGCTGTAAAGTATGTATAAAACATTCAAGTATTGTAATAAAAGTAGCATGGAACATAAGAAATTATAGATACGTTTGAGACGTATCAGTGCTACCAAGCGACGGCGAAGCGCGCCGCTGCTATCTTTGGCCAAGGGGACCGCTCCGCACCTCGAGAGCTACTGATCCGAGGATCTGCTTCCGCCAGGCCTACGAGCCAAAGTGGAGGATCTTTGATCTCAACACGGCGTCCTACACTGACGGCGGCGCAAGTGGCGTAGTCCCTAGTGTCGTCGACGGTGGCCGTGTGCTGAGATCCTGCCAAGGGTGAGGCGGAGAAGAAGGACTGGGTTGCATTTCCAAGTTTTTAGCTAAGGTCTTTCTTGTAAAAATTGAGGACCTTTTCATCTTTTATGTATTTGTTAGGGTCCGCTATGTAAATGTACCCGCCAATTAATGGAGCTTCCGGGCCTTCGTGCCCCTTCCCGTTCTAAAATAAAGATGGAGAGGATCTGATACCGTTTGCATGCGTGTAGAAGGAGAATGGTGTTGCTCAAGTGCTCATTCAGTTCCGAGAGCTGTGCCGTGTGCGGCACCTTCCCCTGCCTTCCACTCTTTTTTGGCTCCCCTGGTTCCAGTTGCCCAACATACACTCCCAGGATTTTTGTTACAGACTTTTTCTGTGCGGACTTACGTGGAGACACACCGGGAATCAGGGAGAGTATTTTTCTGGAGCAGAGCAGTTGTTCACATGGCCATGGGAATATGAGATCCTAGCTGCTAGACACAAAAGAACCGCGCTCTTCGTTTTGGTCTGCTTAGATAGAGGACACGCAAATCCCAACCCCATGGCCCGATGCAAAAGCATCAATGGTTCCGCGACGATCCATTTTCACCTTAAATTTTAGCTGAAAATCCGTCGCCGTGGACAACGCCAGATATCAACTAAGTGTCTTCCATCTTCCATCCTAGGTCCGCCAAGCGGGACGACTGCGTAGGCGTTAATCACCACGATGCCATCTCGTTAGG
Organism: Lolium multiflorum; assembly: GCA_030979885.1. Lineage (NCBI taxonomy): Eukaryota > Viridiplantae > Streptophyta > Magnoliopsida > Poales > Poaceae > Lolium > Lolium multiflorum. Next base: position 343,230,156 of record CM061749.1, read on the forward strand.
TCTGCCCCCAACCTAAACAGACAAAAAGGGGACACGAACATCCAACTCCGTCATTCTCTCTAAAGCTTCCCAACTCCGGCGAGCCCTCACCCGCACTGCACCCACCCTCCCTTAAGTTCTCCAGCGATTCCCCACCCCATCTAAGTTCTCCGACGAGCCTCACAAATGCACCCGAAACCCTAAGGTTTTCGGCCTCACAGCCGCCGGCGACGTCGCGACCAGCCACGTCTTCCCCGTCTTCAGTGACGTCTCAGCCACGTCTCCGCCGGTGACGCAGCGGCCAGCCGCATCTTCCCCGTCTCCGGCAAGGTGCACGCTTGGGAGTGGTTGTGTCGTTGCCTACTCGACAATACCCCGGAGGAGGCATCCTCACGGAGGGGAAGAAGTGGGGGCCATAGGGCAGAGAGCACTCGCGGCGGTGGTACGCGATTTACCCATCTTCGGAACACCTGATCAAGGACAAGACCTACTGCTGCCTGTCTGGAATTATCTGGGCGCTTTCGCGTTGTTACAATGAGTTATGGTTGTGCCTCTAGGGCTCCCAGGATCCGGCTTATAAAGGTGCCATGATTTAGGGTTTCTACGGAGAGTCCTAGACGGAATACAATCTTACCTAACTACGGAACATTACATTGCCGTGCACGTCAAGGATCCGCCTATTCCTAATCCTTTGTACTGGATCCGGCTACCCCTGATGGGCTAGGCCGGATCCGACTCCAAGGGAAGGTCGGCTGGATCCGGCTCCTTGTTCCTGGGCTGGACTTTCTCCATCTTGATCAACAACAACTGGGCCGTCCGATGGGCCGTATGCCACCACCACCGTCTATGGGCCACCCGGGCTCGCCGTATCTAGCCAATGTCAATAGTACACCCATGAAATATACCCACAACAGGTTGCCTTCTTCCACCCTCACACCTTCCTTATGGAGCCCCTATACGGATATTTGGTCAGCTAGGAGCATGCACTGCACACCCAGGTGTTGGGCGGCTCACTGTTGTCCTTTTTTGTGCCATTTTCATTTTTTTATTTTCTTTTCTATTGTTTTTTTAATTCAAACTTTGTTCTCGATTAAAAGTTTTCAAAAAATAAATTTTTTCCAAAATTTGAACATTTTTTAGTTTGAACATTTTTTAAAAATCTTAACATTTTTAAAAATTAAAATTTCCGAATATGAATTTTTTTCAAACTTGATTTTTTTTCAAAAAGTGAATAGTTTTAAAATTTGAACGTTATTTGAGTCTTAAATTTTTTCAATTCTAATAATAATAAAAAACAAAAAAAAGCAAAATAAAAAATGACAAAAACCTGAAAACCGAAACTAAAAAAACGGACAAACGACAACAAACCGGATGAATTTGACATTTGGTTTTTTAGGATTTATAGCTCCTTTTATTACTCAATCATCATAGGTACTATAGCAGTATCTAGGGAATTAAGGAGCCACATGTGGCGACCATGATCAAGAGAAATATGACTATAGGCTAAATTATGAGCATGCATATTGGACTTTGTTCCTTTATTATCTAAGCTAACTGAAGCAAAGGCCAAACTGCATTGGTGAATCTCTCGGAGCAAATAATAGTAGCTTCCTCTGCTCCCTTGCTGACAACATTAACAACTTCTAGGCTGATGCAAGAATAAGACGTGAAGATCAAAGCAGAGAGCGCGCAAGTCCTTCATGGCAAGCTATCGCCTCCAAAGTTGCAGGATCAGCAATCCCTGCCAAGACAGAGGCACCGAGAAAAGGTCCATGTTCATCCCAACAAATTTCCGCAATCACATCTCTATGCTCATGCTTAGATACTACAGCATCAACATTTACCTTTAATGCATTGCTTGGTGGTGCGATCCAGGAGGCAGCTGGAGTTACTGCTGGCACTTGCATTCGAGGTTTCTTGATTGTTTGAATAAGGTTCGGTACGGCTAGATAGTTTTGTGATAAGATCATAGACTGTCTGAGGGCTCTGAAAATTTTCTTCGTGTGGTGCTTTTCTTCTTGCACACCAATTGCCCAGAGGGTGATAATTAATTTGGTGAACTTTTCGTGCGATAGTGTCGAACATCCAGCCCTTGGCATTGTCACACATGTTTATGCTTATGTGCTCGGTCACTTCTTCATCGACAAGAGTCTGGACACATCTCGCCATGGTACAGTCCATTAACGAGTGTCTCCACTCTCCAATCATCATTGTTAGCTGCACGGAATGGACATCCATGAGTTGTTGCCATGTTTCGATGGTGACAAACTGATCTAGTTTGGATGGACTGATGAGCCGCTGACAGTAGACGCCGACGGGAGAATCACCCTGACCGGTGTTGCGACGCTCGGTGTTGAGGCTGTTGACGCGGGATTCAACGTTGTCTTGAAAATGCTAACGGAGGGACGACCATAGCGCGGCGGCGGAGGAGGCGTCGCAGAAGACGAGGTTGAAGATCTCGGTGGAGACGCGCGTGTAGATCAGTTGGATGATCGCGAGGTCGTCCTTTGCCCAGCAAGGATCTGCAGGGCGGGAGACGCAGTCGGCAACGACGTGAACGAGAATATTGCACCGCTCGAGGTGAGCTTGAGAGAGGTTGCGCCAATGGTAGTAATTGTGGGAGGGAAGATCTAAAGGGATGGGAATAAAGGGAGAAACATCGGAGATAGTATTAGCAAAGGATAGGGAAGGTAATTGTGGGGATAATTGGGACATAACGGAGCTTGTGGTAGAGAAGGAGGAAGGTGCAGCGCCGATAGCGTGAGCCTCAGCCGAAGTGAAGAGCGGGACGGGCGGCGACATCGGCGAAGGTTTTGGCGGTGGAGCCATGCCGAGGTGCGGAAAACATAGGCATCTGATACCATGATATTTAGAGTATTGATACATGAGATTATATAGCACATGAGCCGGACCCTTTAGGGTTTGGGCTGAGCGAAGAATTTTTCCTGCCAGTTTCGTGTGTTCCTGTACATGGATTGCCGGGTATGACTAGAAAAAGGGAAACCTTTGGAAAGGTCTACCCGTGCGCGTGCGGTTGACGCGTGGCATCACGCCCGCGCGTTCCAGGCTTCCAGCTCGAATACGGCGCTCCGCACGAGTACGTCGCTGCGCGCTCCGCGCGAGTACGTTGCCGCGCGTACTTCACTTCGTTCCGCGCGAGTACGGCCGCGCGTACAGCACCTCTGCGCGAGTACGGATAGCACCGATCAAACTTACGAATACAGTTACTTGTGGACACACGAATACAGTTGTGTACAACACACGGATCAGCGCATGCGGCAAGATCAATACGATCGGTACACACAACAACGATGTTAAAACACACAGCGATAAGATCAAGCACGGCAAGATCGTGCGTGACAATACGATCACACAACAAAATATTGAACACACAAGCGAGTACAACGATCACGCATCAAGATACAAAACGCGCTGACGAGATCGTGAACACAAGCAAGTACATGTAAAGATGCGCACGAGCGATCCGGCGTAAATACATCCCAGCGAAATATTAGCGAGTAAAGGAAAATTGCAAAAACAAAAACAGTACTTATCGGTTGAAACACGAGACAGTTAGCAGTGATCATAATATTATTGACGAAAAAAATATCTCCAAACCTATCAACATGGGATCTAGTTTTGAAGATCTCGACGCGAGGATCTCAAAGGTGAAAACGGTTCGCAATTTGGACTTACGGTTCTCAAGATATTTCATTTTGAAAAACGAATCTAGAAGAAAAAGGGAAAACCCCGTCTTCTCTCCCTCCACCCCTTCGACACGTGGGCGAGAGAGGATTTTCTAGCAGCCCACGCCGCGTGCGGAGCGAATTGCCTTCCCTTCACGAAGGTCGGCCTTTTTTTAACGATTTCTTGGATTGCCTTGTACTCTTGATATGAACTAGATTAAAATGTGCGCCTTGGCGCACGATCCCGTGAAACTCGAACCGATCTATAGGTAACGGGAATATATTTTATAAGATTTTTAAAAAATAAGTTAATAAGATGAACACACGAAATCAAAACAGAACAATTTTTTTAATGCAAAATCGGGAAAAAAAAAGCAAAATATAATGCACTACCTAATAGTGTGGTTTTTTGGAGAGTAAGGTAAGAGTAACAAAAGGTAAGCTCGCTGCAGTTCGGTCTTTAGAGGCCACACTGCACAGAAAATCTAAACGTAATTCTAATTCTATGGTTATGTTATGTCGACAGTAGTGCACATACTTTTCATGTAGAGATTTCAACTGTTTTTACTCCTTGAGCCAATCCAAGTGGTCTTTTGCCTGGAGATACAACTGCCTAAAACAATGGCCCCGCTGGCAGTTGGCGGAGCGGTGTGCGGTACCACCGATGGTGGTGGCGGAGATGGAGCACATGCGTGACGGCTGTCCGTCCGCTGGTGGTGGCAGAGATTGAGCGATGTCACATCGGCGGTCCATCTAGCGCTGCTAGTGGAGATATAGTAACGCCGCCTTGGTGCACGTAAAATCCTCACCGATTTACAGTTTGTATAGCAACGATAAAGTTCAGGTAGTTGAATGATAATACATTGCTTAGGCTTCACAAAACAAAGTTAATAGGATGAAATTAGGATAAAACACATGGAATCATAAACGAAGCAGCACATTCTTATAAACAATCATGGAAATAGAGAAATATATATATTACAATAACCAAACTCCAGTTTTATTAGGAGCATTACAAGTAAGGAAGGAGTAGCAAAAGCAACATATACATAAGCTTGTTGCATCATTCATGCTTTGGCGGTAACTTATTGTTTGCCAAAAAACAGCTCATCTTTTCAATCTGATTAGTAAGCGTGGCCAGACCGAGCTTGAATAGTTTTGCCACATTTTATGACTTGCAAAAGAACATAATACTACTATTTTAGTAGTAGGTCTTCCATCCAATATAGTTGGTAAGTAATAGATGCGGCAGAGATTAAACTTGTCTGTATTGGCTACAATGAAATGTCAAACCAAATAAGCATATACATGCACTTATATATAAAATAACCAAAATATATTTGGGCTAAAAAAACCAAGTAGTATACAGTTAGAGAGGCCAAATAAAACACAACACAATGGCAAGAAAAGCATAGATTGCATATACTACCTGAAATAAATAGCCACAACAACTGCATTTAAAGGTGCAAAAAAATATTAGAAAGAACAATTGTTACTTGCTGAAAATATTAGAAATAATTTGTAATTTAGGAAGATGGATATAATGTTGGATAAGCATTTGTAACATTAACTGGCTGAAATTATTAGAAGCTAAAAATAACTTGTATAGAGAGAAAAATATATAAGGCGAAGCAATGTATTGTTTTCAGCAAAAGGGGAGTAAAAGTGATCTCAATGCATGAAATTGTAAAAGATCACCTCACTTATGTCACGTTTGCTGGTCTCTATTCTCCCATATCTGGCCAATACATGCAAGGACTTCCCAAGGATGAGACTTAAGTGAGACATCTTTGACCAATGAAGTTTGCGTGTTGCTTCTCCTTTGATCTGCACAGAAGTAGAACTTATTATGTAAATTCTAAACTATATTAGAAAATGGATGGTGAAAAGAGTGGAGTATCTAGTTTCATGAGCCGGCACAGTGACGATAATGTGGGATTCTCTTACATAATGGACTGAACCACACTCGATCCATATGTGTTCTATTTATCAACTATGGCTCGTTTTTCTTTTATTTGATTATATTTTTATTATTAGTTCTTCCTGCCTAACCCATTGTCCTCACCACAAGCCTACAACGATAAAGAGGCAGATGATGAAAGAAGAGGTAGATGATGAAGGTCACTAGATATTTGGTTCTTCAGTGTCACACATCATGTCAATTAGACTGAAAGCCACCTTTGGAATCATCCATTTAAGTCAACAATGAGAGCTGACCTGCTGCTAAACGGTATGTTCCTCTTTCCTGAGTAAGAAAAAATTATTTTATCTACATGCACCAGTTGATTATGTCAGTTAACCAAAAATTCTTATTTTTGAGTTCAAGAAAATAAATGTGATGTTTCCAATTTGATCAAGGATTTTTTGATCTTTGACACAGTTTTCTAGCACCCATACACTCCTATGTCTCCCTGTAGAATTTACCCTATTCGTATCAGCAAGAAATTTGAGCCAAAATACCCCCAACCCCCTTCCAGCCTTGCTCTAGTATGGAATTTCTAAATATTTATATGAATCATGCCATGGTGGTTGACACGGGATTATCAGTTTATGAATCCAAATTTACTTATGCATCAAAATCTTTGACATGTATGGTCTATAGTCTACGCAAACCTCAGTTCAATATTACCAACAGTCTGGGACGGAATAGTGGTATATGAAAATCCAACATGAGCTAGAGGGGTGAAATGCAGTACATGTAGCCTACGCAAACCTCAATTCACTATTCCACCCTAGAGAACTGCAAAGGAATGCAGGGCTATTGTAATATTGAAAGAAAAAATACAATTTCACCATGCAGATACAATATGGATTATTCAAAAGGGGTGAAATGCACTTTTCCTGCGAGAAGGGAATCCAACATTTTGCAAGCAACTAAAAAATAACACAGAGAACAAAATCTAACATTATTATATTATGCCACTCGAGGAATATAGCTCATGGGAGATTTTCCTAAATTATATTTACCGTATACTATATGCAACGGATCTTTAATATTTCCGCCATGAAGCACTCAACTTTCTCGGACCCCAATTATTTTTGATACTGAATTTAAAGAGCTCCATCCCAAGAAGTAAATGACACAAATTGTCCTGTAAAAAGGTACCCAACTTCAGTTAAAAAAGAATAACATTTGGTATTTAATTTAAAGAACTCCATCCCAAGAAGTATGGAATTATAACGATGTAATTATTTACAAACAATGGCATGTTGTCATTATAGCACATATCTTGGGTGCAATATCCCATGAGATCTACCATATCAAACTTGGTCTTTAAATTTCTAATATTACAATCTGAAAGAAATTTAGTTAACCCATGAAGTTTTCTTCAGTTACACAAATAGTAGGTGATACTAACTTCTGGATAAAAAGAATGAATTACCATTGAAAAATGCATTGTACATTGCATCCATGACTTTTTGCTCGCCAAGGTCGATGTAGAGGCAGAGACCATAGCATGACCACATCAAAGTCTGCACTTGCCAAAGAAAAAAATATCCACGCCAATTTACATGACCAATTTATAGGCGCTAGAGGTTGTTGATATGTACGTTGCATGGGACGTCGCTACACAGATCACACATTATAATCTGTCTTTATAATCAGTACCTTGAAGCTCACCATGTGTCTCTGGAATTTAGTTGATTCAAACAGTGTGTCACTTCCCTGCACATGCTCCTCCTCGCCGCTGCCAAATAGAAGTATGGAACACAAGCACATGATTACTTGCATAATTAATAAATACATCATATTTGAAGTTCAAAAAAACTAAATATCAGAATCTTATTGCATCTTGAGAGAAGGGAGAGAAGGTACTGGCAAAATATTAGGTGCATTTTGCAATAGTCATCCATCTAAATATCAACCATTTATTAGACACAAACCTTCACGTTCAGGAACCATCATATTGGCCTTTGTCAACACCAGAGTCAGGAAAGCTTGTGCAGATCAAGATCCCTGTATTGCTATTTTCAATTAGAGACACATGAGATATGATAGAATTAGTTTATGTGAAGAACATAACTTATTTCTCCACACCATGGAGGCACATAACTGAAAAATAGTGATAACAGAGTTGGAAGGGTTTTTTCATAAGCAAATGAAAGGAAATGTGATAGAACGATAATGAAGAATGCATTATACATATAACAAAGCTAACAATTTGCAGAGGGAACTTAATCTTGTGCTTCTCAATACACCATACCTCGTCCCCCGCCAAAATTATTGAAATTCAAAACACATGCTAAACTGAATAGGGAATTCACTCTTAACTAAGTGGGAGCACCTTTATAAACCTGAAACAAAATTAAAATACAGAATGCTATCTTAGCATCTATTTCACATTATCTAAACTTGGAAACATCTCCACACATGTTAAAACCTCACCTTATACTCCCATTTCTGGTAGATCATGGTAAAAACCGGAGTAAAGATCACATGCGACCAGAAAATCAAGTCACCACATCATAAATTATACCTCTTGGGACTACGGTCATGTAACACCATTAACGTAAGATATTCATGCAAAAACAACCAGCAGGTAAAATATTTTGTTCAAGAAGGTGAAAGCCGAATCTTACAATTAGTGAGAAACACCTTAGCTGCATTCCAGGAGGTTGCAGTCTGTAAAGAGGTGAACCCTATGTATAAATGGAAGTAGTCATAAATGAACCGTAACAAGGAGCACCAAACTTCTTTCTAAAAATAATAATCACAAGCAACTTTTGAATATAAATTTGGAGCCCTGATGCTTTAACCTGAACTAACATAATATTATATGTCTGCCTTGGGTGGCAATATGTAACACAAATAATTACCCAACTAAAAATGTTAATTGCTTACAATATCCAATAATTATTATTTATTGACAATGAAGTGCCCATAAATTTGACTGAGTAATTTCCACTACTGCCATATACATGAATCAACATTATATCTGGAAACATCAGTAAATGCAAGTTTGCGAGACATCAATATCCAGGGTACCAAACACAAAACATTAACAGCCAAGAACACAAGTTATGAATCCGCAGTGCTTGAAGAGCATCACAACACTATTTTTCTTCCCATGTAAGCAGCCACATATTATTATTATTGGTATAGTTTATATGGACCTACTATAGTATGCAGTAAAAGGTTTAACATCATTACAATAGTATCATGACATGGATGCTCCTGCCAGCATTATAGGCTGGCAATGTGCCATAGACACAGCTAACTTTTTTAAATCGAAATGAGTGCAAGTAGTCATTACATATGCCTCAAACTTCCTACAATAATAGGGACAATTCTAACTCAAAACATTCAAACCTGAACCCCTGACTTCGAAGTTTTGCCAGCATGTACTGAGGATCCAAAACCACTGTCACAGTCGCACACCTGTAAAAATTTCACGTCCAACACATTACCATCACCAAGACACATCAATAATTAGATTTAATATTTCTGATGATTCTGACAAAACATCAGAGAATCATCTGCATATCTAATAGTACATAAATTCAGATTTCATTGCTTTGCTCAGAAGTAAATCTAAATATGGTGGATCAATACACCCTGATACACATTTACTCTAATAAATAAATAGAATACAGAGGCTAGGAATGATTTCATTGAGATAAATCTTCAGATGTATCCATATTCTAGAACTGTAGGGGGATAAAGGAATATGATGGTGGTGCCAACTTGGCTAGGGCCCAGGGCTGCACCAGATGGCCGGCAATGACCAAAATACGGAAACCACAACATACGTATGCTTAGTACACATTCATGACGATCGATCAGACAAATCAACTCCTTTAAAACCAAAGATGTACACATGAGGAAATAAATCCAGAGGAGTATGAAAAGCCATAATGGACATACAGGTAGGACAAGTCGATGTGCCATCTTGTGTACTCCTACTGTCATTCTCTTAATAGTCTTTCGAGTCTGGCATTTATAAAAATAACCGGCGTGCACACCTGCAAAACCAAACCAAAACACCAGTTGATGAAAGAAACTACATGATTCGAGCTACCTGCAGACTGCATCAGTAACAAAAACATATGAGAAGATGAGAGAAAGGAGGAGATAGCCATGGAACTCACCGGGATACGTAGCACTGAATCCGGTCCTCTGACCAATACATCAACATAGCAAAATTCTGCATCGGTAACAGTCTTTTATCTTGGGAGGCACCGCCAAAAATCGCGAGCGAGAGAGAAATGAACCCTGTGCGGTGATGACATCAAGAATGGCGATGCGACAACTGGGTCTAAATCGGCGATAAGGCTACACTGCAAGGTTAGCATGCCAGCGGATGGACACCATAAAAAATATTCACTACAAAAGAGGGCTCAATTTAGATAGTAGGAAGAAATGCTATATAGCAAATAGTATTATTTACTCATTATAAATAAAGCACCGCTCACAAAAGCTAAATACAATTCAAATGTTGTTGCGCTTCAAGGCAATATATGCACGCTTCACCTTGATGGAGGACATTGGGGAAATGGTTCTGCGTCATACCGCTGAGACCTAGTCCTCGTTTCCGTCTCACGACCAATGTTTCTCGCATCTTTTCCTTGTTGGTCGCTGCTTTGCTTTGTCCCCAGCTGGTTAATGGCTTGAATCGATGTAAAGAAATCCCAAATTCTCAATAGCTTCTAAGAAAGCCTCTGCAAAAAGTAATGTATTAAGAACTTGGCAAATGTTTAATAATCATACTTCAGATGTACATTCAAATTTCAATGATATAGAAGCCTATGCATCCATACCAAATTGTAGTTCTTGGGTTGCAGAGAACATCATGGTTCAGATGCGGTGAAACTGGTGTATGTAAAATGGCACAGATGCAGCCACCAAATCAAGATTGGTGACCAAAAAGAATCATACCTCGGATGGTGACTCGCTGGCACATGTGTGTTACAGGCAGCACGTACATGTAACTGTACAAATCAAACAAAATTAGGAAAAATTAGGGGCACATGTACATGGTGGCATCTACATCACGCAAGGGCATAGGATCTACATGGCCGTCTCCTCTTATCAAAGATCTGTGCTAGACAGAGAGGGAGAGATGCACCTGCAATCAAGCAAACACGTTGCCTGCTCTGAATCCACCGCACTGGATCTGGGCGGATCCTTTGGCCGCAGCTTTGACTCGACAAGAACAGATGGCTCTTCTGGTTGGAGGAGACAAAGCTGACCGGCGGCATGAATGGCGGCGGCAGAGGGAGCGGGAAGGGGACCACCTGCTCTGCCCCTTCGCGCCCACCTCCTCCCACATCCCGCAGGAGGCCGACGGCAGAGGCGAGGCTCCAGCGATGAGCTACACGGGACGGAGGTGAGAGGTCCCGATCGGGAGAGAGGAGGGCGAGCAGGACAACAGCGGCGGCCCCATGGAGGCTCGGGCAGGGAGAGAGGAGGGGCGAGCGTGAGAGGAGAGATGAGCGGAGGCGGCGGCTGTGGGGATTGGGGGTAGGGTTGCGGGGCTGATTTGCCTACTCTACCCCTGCGATGGGAGATATTTCCACGGGCCGATGGCACGCCTGACCGAAGCAAAGCCCACCCACAGCGACCGACGAGTGGACCTGGACGAACGTAGGACCCACTTGCAGCCAGAGGCAGGTAAGAAACGACTGTTACATGGGGTTAGCTAGTGGAGGAAGCAAGGTGGAAACTCCCACGCGTGTGAAGAGCCAACCAACACGCTCGTTTTGTGCCAGAAAGAACGGATGAGATTACCCAGACGTAAAGATCGGACGATCCAGAAGCTAGGATCGCTGTGAATCCCCCATGGAGGTGCATCTATTATACCTTTAGATGTAGGGCCATGCACATATACCATAGGCCCCAACGGAAGTTCAATAAAAGCATTTGCAGGCCCAACGGAAGCTACTTAGATTGCAGGCCGACTAGATTGAGGCACCCATTCAGATCACGCTCGCATCATCTCCACTCGCGCCGCCGCCGCCGCCCTCGCCCTAGGCGATGGCCGCCGCTGGCGTCGACCGCCTGTCCGAGCTCTCCGACGACCTCCTCCGCCGCGTCCTCCACTTCGCCCCGCTCAGGGAGGCCGCCTCCACGACGGCGCTCTCGCGGCGATGGCGCGCGCCGCTCTGGCGCTCCTCGGGCGCCGTAAACCTCGAGACGGGCAACGTCCGCAACAGCTACGACAACCCGCGCTTCTTCACCCAGCGCGACTGCTTCGTCACCGCGTCCGAGGCGGCGCTCAACGCCGCCGACGTCCCCGTCAGGAGGCTCACCCTGCAGCTCGACTCCGACCTCAACGAACGGGCGGGCGATATCAATACCTGGTACCGCGACAGAGCGCACGACAAGATCGTGTCGCGCTACACGGGCCTGGTCGACGTCGCGCTCTCCCACCGGGCCGTCGAGGAGCTCCGGATCGTCGCCAATGGCAAGAGCGACTACCTCTATGTCTATGACTATAATCGGGTTCACACAGGCCTCTTCACTGTCACCCTCGACACCCTGCAGTTGGAGACCATCCGGGTCTTGGAACTCACCCACTGCAAGGGACTACTCTACCAGAGGCAGGGCACCCACCTCGCTCTACCACGGCTTTCCTCTCTACGGCTGAGCCATTGCCCCCAGCACCTACGCTCTCTCCAACAAGTCATCGACGCCGCGCCGGCACTCGCTGCCATCCACCTGGAGACCGTCCTCATCGACGCAACGGACAAAGAAGCCAAGCATGGCACAACCCGCCACCTCCGCTGCCCCGCTGCCACCGTGCTCGTGCTGGACAGTTGCAAGTGGGAGGAGGAGAGCCAGGGCCGCAACCGCTCTGTCTACAACTATGAAACTACTGCCGCTGTCCAGGATGTTGAGATCCACGCACCGAGGCTGCGCCGCTTCAGGTACAAGGGGCAACTCCGCTCGTTCTCTTTCAGTGCACAGCCGCTGGAGTTGGAACAAGTGGATCTGGATTTTTCCGGGCGTGGCAACAACGGGAAGAACAAGGATCCAGACCGTGACTTAGCAGCCTTCTGGCGATTCGCTCGCAGCTTCACCAGCACCAAGGAATTTAGGTTGAGGGTGAACCACCTCGAGGATATTGCCGTCCTGAGCGAGGCAAGGCGGACTGAGCTCCTGCCGGCATTCCGCCGCCTCGAGCGTCTCGAGGTTCAAGGAGTGGATTCGACGAAAGGCAAGCCTGCAGCAATGGCAATCTTGAACATGCTCCGATGTTGTCCCATGCTCGCTGCCCTCAGGATCAACCTCACCGCGGAGAAAAAAGCTGACTCCTCAAATAAAAAAGGTGTACCCGACACACGAGCTCCTCAAAAGGAAATTCAGATCGCTGCCTTGGCTCAGTGCCACTTGTTCCAATGCTTGCAGAGCTCTCTCAGGAGAGTGGGCTTGCAGTTCCAGATAGAGAAATCCAACTGTCTTGGTGTCAAGCTGATAAAGTTCTTTGCTGAGAATGCCATGGTTCTTGAAGAAATGTATATTGATGGTGGAGACGAAAATTTGTGCAAGCACATGAATCCAAAGACTGAAAAGTGGAACTCAAAAAGGAGAAAATCAGGGGCGACAAGTTTTGTGGTCCTACCTCTTAAGAGGTGACTGTACAAATAAGGTGAATTTTAGTAAGTATACTCTTATTATTTAGGTACTGTTTTCTTAATAGAATACTATTTTATAGGAGGGTAATGTTGGGATAGAATTTGCTAGTACATCTTAGCTTCGTAGGTAGTGCTCGTACGAAATTCCAACTTGTTTTTTATCCAGTACAATGCTTCGCTTTGAAATTGTATTGTAAGCTATTCTGCAAACTAGCAACTGGAATCTGCTTAAAAAAACTAGCAATTGAAATGAGGTTAAATCAACATTACATCTGTGCCCATGTATCCTTCTGGTATATCCCATATATAGAAATCTCTGACCCCCCTCCCATCAGCTGATTTATTAGAATTAATAATAGTGTAAATAATAAGTGAGGAGATGATCCATGAACTCTTGTTTTGAAATTTCTAGGTCCATTTTCAGTTTCTGTAAATATCAGGATGTATTTCGTGCACCAATTCCAATCTATCACAGTACATACAAGCCTTTATTAAATGCAATAAACTTACATCACATCTGTAATTAGCAGCAAGCACCATTCTATTTGTTTGTATAAATCATGTTATTGTTATATGTTCAGATGACTATGTGTTGCTTCTGCAGTTGAAACTACCGTTTCTTCCTCAGCAAAACGAACATATATAAATATATACTGAGTTGAAACTGCTTTTTTCTAGTAAACTTGGTCTACATATATTTGGTTGGATGACTTCACTAGTGTTTAATACATATATCCCCTTTCTGAAATTTTAGGTGAAGACAACTCAGCCTTGTCGTACTACGTGCTTTGACGACAGTGTATGATGATTTCGTTGATGGCATTGGCCATAGCTTCTTCATCTGAAGTTTGTAAGCTGGAAATCGTGATGAAATTTGCACTTTGTGGCGCCAGTATAAGGTAGGTACACAACCTAGGCTAAATAATGCTCCTTCTCTGAAATAATGGAGTACCTACATGGTTTTGATGAGAAAAATGATAAGATTATTTATATTCCGTACGTTTAGAGCTCCCCTGTTCTCTCTATATATATCGTCATTTCAGATTTGTTACTATGCCAATTTCTGATTTGGTGCACACATCCGTGAAAACGGAACCTTGAAATGATGAAGTGCCTAGCAAATCGTGATGATGACTAGTGACGGCTGCAGCATAGTATATTACTCTAGTAAGATCTATATGGGGAAACCAAACATGTACCTATTGTATGCGGACACGTCCATTGCGCGGTTAGCAATTTTGGTGCAATTAGTTCGTCAGCAGCAGCACCACCCCATGGCATGGAAGCCAACCATAACACATGTACCAGTTTTACTGGCCAACAAACACCTATTCAAGATTAACTCTAAGATAAACATGCCATATACACTATTGCATCTGAGCACTTCTCGCACTTCAAGATTCTCTAACACACAATATGAGTGGCGGACAATGTTGTAGGAGTTCAATGTAACCAAACAGGACAATGCTTTCTATATGGTCCCAAAAGAAAACCGCACAGCAGGTCAGCCCAGAAAAAGGATAGAAAAAATACATAAGAAGTTAAATCCATCAGACCAAAACAGGGACTTACATTATTGTTCGTTATTTCCTTCTTTTCAACAAACTTACATCATCTCATACTCAAAACAAAGAAATAGTAGGTTGACTAGGTGAGGAATTCTCATATGTATTACAAGGAAAGATGAATTTAGCAGGAAAGGGATAAGAGGCACCCTTTAACTGGGAGGTGCGTAGCTCAACATTACACACAAACTAACGAGGATATTTTGAAGACAACATCAATTCCTCTTCCATACTATACCGCCTGGTTGACTCATTACTTCCATTTGCAGCCGGTGGATAATTTACTTGAATACCATTCCCTCTTGTACCTAAAACTTGTTGTGTATCTGGCCGAAGGCTTGCAAGTGTTGACTCCACTTGTTTCATTGTTGGACAATCCTCCGCTCTTGACTTTATGCACTTTACCGCAAGTGTGGAGACCTTTTCAACCTTTTCACCTCCCTCCTCAATAACTTGTGGATCTAGTATCTGTCTTAAATTGCCTTCTGCAAACATAGTAGAAAAATCTACAGCAAGGCCCTCACCTTTGATAGACAAATATGAAAATGGCTTTTTTCTGGTCAGTAATTCCACCAGCATGACACCAAAGCTATATACATCACTCTTTTCCCTGAGCCGCCCAGTGTAGATGCACATAGGGTCCATATATCCTCTCGTACCTTGCACCACAGTTGTTACCCCTGATCCATCCATTGGAACATACCTTGAAGCTCCAAAGTCTGCTACCTTTGATGCGAGAGATTCATCCAAAAGTATGTTAACAGATTTAACATCTCTATGGATGATTGGTACTGAAGTTGTTGAGTGAAGGTAGGATAAACACCCAGCTGTCTCATTGGCAATCCGCAACCTATCGTCCCATGGCAGTGATATTGATCCTTCAACGTGAAGATGGTCATAGAGGGTTCCATTGGATATGAACTCATATACCAGTAGTGGGACTTCTGTTTCAAGGCAGCAACCATAGAGTTTTACTACATTCCGATGATTAATTTGTGACAGAATAGCAACCTCATTGATAAACTCAACAATTTCTTTTTGAACGACCTTCTTTGGTTTCTTGATGGCCACAACATGTTGGTCCGACAAAATCCCTTTATAGACGGTACCATGCCCTCCAACACCAAGCTCACGTGATTTATCAAAATTACATGTTGCCTTCTCTAGCTCTTTGAGGGATATGATCATTTTTTCTGCAATATCAGCTCTTTGTGATACCAATTGTCGCAATAATTGTCCACGATTTTTATCAAAGAACTTGCGCTTCCTCATTTGCGCACTTGGACGTTTCAATTTATTGGAGATGAAGAATGCAGCGAGAACCAGAAGTATGACAAGGGCCCCAATAGAAATTCCGATAACGATGTACATACCTAATCAAAAGACAAGTTTTGACAGTATTATTTATCTTCCAGCATGTATGTGTAAATAAATATACCAAAATCCACAATGCGGCCTTATACGAGCAGCAATCTATCTACATTGTGGGTGGTAGTAGAGTCATAGTCAGGTTACTATTGCTACACGAAGGGAGTAGTAGTGGTGTCAAATTACAATACCACCATTATAAATTGCTATTTATTAACTAGTTGTCCAGACTAGCTTGCTTGGTATGGTAACATATATTCATTTGAGGGGAGTTTTGCCCACCTGTAGATAAGGGCTTCCGACGGCCACCTAAAGACAGACAAGTTCAATTTAGATGTTGAAATTAAGAAGGGAAATTAATTCCACAAATAAACCATATGTACTAGGAAGCAGCTAACCTTTGCACCCATCGTTATCAGGGCTATAGGGATTTCCAAAGTAGCTGTCCTCACAATAGCATCTGTAGCCTCTTGTTCCTGGTTGACAGTAGCTGTTCTTGCTACGGCAGAGTTTCTGGGTTACCAGCCAAGAACAAGTGGGATACGACTTGGCATCAAGTCTTTTCAGTATGGTGCCTGTCAACCTGTAAAACTTGTTTTTGATGAAGAAAGTGTAGGTATCACTTTGAGCTTTTATGCCTTGCTTGTGACT
Source organism: Lolium multiflorum (assembly GCA_030979885.1). Taxonomy (NCBI): domain Eukaryota; kingdom Viridiplantae; phylum Streptophyta; class Magnoliopsida; order Poales; family Poaceae; genus Lolium; species Lolium multiflorum. The sequence goes on from CM061749.1 coordinate 343,246,981, forward strand.
TGTGACTGCTGTCCATTATCGGTTTGAAAAGGAAGCTTTCAGTCCACGGACGTTATCTATCTATACATTTCCACACAGAAAATGTACAGCTACAATTCATAGGAGTCAGCAATGATGGTAAATGTGCTAACTAGCGTATCATTCTCAGCAAATTAGCTGCAAGCCTGCAACCAGGTTCAGAGGCTATTTTCAGTACCAAGCTCATCTTTTCCAACTACTGTAACCAATTTGCATACAGATAATAATCGAGCTAAAATTAATGCTGTTTCTGCTAATTCGTTGGTCAGAGTAAGGTCAACCATCTGTGGTGTTGATCAGGCAAACCTGAAATTTGTTAACTCAAGACCAACAAGCAGCAGAAGCATTAACAAGATGAAACCATGGTGAAATTTCCAAAGAAATGTTTCAAGTAAAATGGTGAAGAAACTTTTGTATTACAGATCCTGAACCATGGTGAGAACTGCACAGAAAAAATGTTCCAACTTATCAAACTGTACATAAAAAAGTTCACTTAGGTAGCATAGATACTTAATCTTTTTTTTTTTGGTTCAAGTTAGACAGTTGCATCATACACGTCAATGGGAGCCCTTTTATACGTTCAACATTTGATGCATTCGGCAGCATTTCAGTAAGCAACAACATAGAGACTAATAGTGATTAATTGGTTTTTACATCGGCTACTTCATATTATATAATAGTGTTTCAATCCAGCATAAATTCTGAACTGAACACTCAGCACTCCATAATACCGTGTCGTGTATTATCTAGGTGAGGATCAGGATCATGCTACCTGACTTTGGTCGAATTCTTGTCTACGCCGCTTGTGCTACCTATGAAACTAAGATGTACCAGCACATTCTAGCCAGAAATTCACCTCCTATAATATAATGTAATGTAATGTCTGAAAAAAACTCATTTGTTTGTGGAGTCACCGCTTAAGAGGCAAGATCACAAAACTTGTCGCCCCTGACTTTCTCCTTTTCGAGTTCCACTTTTCAGTCTTGGGATTCATTTGCTCGCATAAGTTTTGGTCTCCACCGTCAATATACATTTCTTTAAGAACCATGGCATTCTCGGCTAAGAATTTTATCAGCTTGAGACCAAGACAGTCCGACTTGCCTAGCCTGAATTGCAATCCCACTCTTGTGAGAGAGCTCTTCAAGCATTGATACAAGTGACTCGGACCCAACAAGGCAGCGATCTGAATTTCCTTCTGAGGAATACGTGTGCCGGCTACCCCTTTTTCATTAGAGGCGTTGTCTTGCTGCTCTGCGGCGGTGAGGTTGATCCGGAGGGCAGTGAGCACTGGACAGCAGCGGAGCATGTTCAAAATTATCAATGTTGCAGCCCTGCCTTTTGTCGAATGCGCTCCTTGAATCTCGAGACGCTGGAGGCGGCGGAATGCCGGTAGGAGCTCGACCCGCCTTGCCTCAGTGAGTACGGCGATATCCTCAAGGTTGTTCACCTTCAGCCTCATCTCCTTGGTGCTGGTGAAGCTCCGAGCGAATCGCCAGAAGGTATCTAAGTCACGGTCTAGATCCTTTTTCTTCCCGTTATTGGCACGCCCGGAGAAATCTAGATCCACTTGTTCCCACTCCAGCGGCCGTGGACTGAATGAGAAAGAGGGGAATGGCCCCTTGTACCTGAAGCGGCGCAGCCTTGGCGCGTCGATCTTCAGACCGTCGACATCCACGACATCGTAGCCGTAAGTGTGGAGGTACTTTTTCTCCTCCCACGTGCAACTATCAAGCACCAGCACCTTTGCTGCCGGGCATCGGAGGCAGCGGGCATTTGGAGACGGCGTAGGGGGAGCGTCGTCTTTGTCTGCTACGTCGATGAGGACGGACTCGAGGTGAACGGCATCCAGCGCCGGCGCGGCATCAATGACGCGTTGGAGAGAGCTTAGGTGCTGCTCGCAATGGCTCAGCTGAAGGGAGGACAGCCGCGGGAGCACGATGGCGGTGGCCTGCCTCGGATAGAGAAGTCCCTTGCAGCTGGTGAGTTCCAGGGCCCGGAGGGTCTCCAACGGCAGGGTGTGGAGGGTGACGGTGTAGAGACAACCCCAATTATCGAAGAGGGAGTATTCGTCGGCCGTATCATTGGCATCGATCCGGAGCTCCTCAACGCTGCGCGCCGCCCTGTGAGAAAGCCCAACGTCGATCAAGTTGGTGTAGCTCGACACGACCTCGTCCATGTTGCGGGGCGGCCAAGACAGGAACTCGTCCACCGATTCGTTGAGATCAGAGTCGAGGCGCATGGTGAGCCTCGTGGCAGGGACGTCGGCGGCGTCGAGCGTCCGCACGGCAGCGGAGATGTAGGCATCGCGCCTGGAGAAGAAACGGGCGAAATCGTCGCGGCGGGGGAGGCTATAGTAGACGTTCTCCATGCCCGTCTCGAGGTTTACTCCGCCCGAGGAGAGCCAGAGCGGCGCGCGCCATCGCCGCGAGAGTGCGGTCGTGGAGGCGGCCTCCTTGAGCGGTACGAAGTGGAGGACGCGGCGGAGTAGGTCGTCTGGGAGCTCGGATAGGCGGTCGTCGCCACCGGCCATCGCCTACGTCGGCGGCGCGCGCGAGAGGATGTCGATGGGATCGTGAGTGATTTCGATGGGATTTATGAAGCGTCGGTTCGATCGGGTCCTCAACGTATCCAACTGATCGACCTGCAAACGAATCGGGCTGTAGACTAATCGGACTCACCTTATCTTATTGAACTTCCGTTTCTTGCTTTCGTAGGAGTTCATAATAACACAAGCTCAAAAAACAAATGTACATCATCTCAAAAAAAAGATGTAGTATATAATAATGCGATCTGTAAGCGGTGCTTGTTACAGATGTGCTTTAATCCGAAACAAGAAGAGTTTTTTTTTTTTGCATTTTTTCTCTCGAAATGGGGTACACCCCGGCCTCTGCATCGGTTGATGCACACAACCTTTTATTAATCAACGAAATATTCAAAGTTTACAACTCAAGGATCAACGAGGGTCGATACAAAAATAAACCATCAAAACAATAAAAGACTACTAAGTAATCTAAGCATCTTGTAATCTCTTAACAGGCCGCCAAGAAGCCTGGTAGAAAATATCCGGCGCAACCATTCGAAGACGGTTGCATCCAGAAACCATGCACTCCCGTTGATCCTCCGGGAGCAAGAAACGCCAAAGCTGGATCCAGTGGACCATAGTGTGGATAACCTGCAAAAAATTAGTAGAGTCCTTTCTGTTAAAAACAATATCATTTCTGCAATTCCATATTGACCAACATAAATCCGAAACACCAATGCGAATTCTCGCTTTATCGTTTTTGTCAACTCCATTAAGCCAATTTCCAAACATATTTATCACATTGGATGGAGGTGGAATATTATAAGCAGCGAAAATAACCCTCCAAATAAGCCTAGCAAAAGGACATGAAATAAACATATGTTCAATTGATTCCTCGGCGTCACAGAAAGAACATTTCGTATTTCCGTTCCAATTTCTCTTTACTAGATTATCACGGGTTAATAGGACTTTCTTACTAAGGAACCACATAAATATTTTTATTTTCAGTGGGATTTTTATTTTCCAAAGATACTTACGAAGATATCTTGTATGTCGATTTAACATATCAGCATACATCGATTTAACCGTGAATTTCCCTGAAGATGTTAGACCCCAAACAAACTTATCAAGATCATCATTTAAATTTATCACCATTAAACGCTTGACATAGGTGTGCCCATTGATTCCATTTATCACCAATTAGTCTTCTCCTAAAACCAATATTTAAAGGAGTTGATCCCATAACATTTGCCACAGTATCATATTTACGGTGGACTATATTGTATAGTTGGGGATACTGAGTTGCAAGTGTCTGATCACCTACCCATTTATCTTCCCAAAAAAGCACTCCTTCTCCAGAGCCTACCACAAATTTACCTCTACTAAAAAAATTCCCCCTTGATTTTTATTAGTTCCTTCCAGAATGGTGAGTCTGTCGGCTTACTTTCAACTTCAGCCAGAGTTTTTGTGATAGGTACTTATTTTTCAACAATTGTTGCCATAATCTTTCTTCAGAAAGCAGTTTGAAAAGCCATTTACTAAGAAGGCATGAATTTTTAATCTCCAACACTTCAATTCCCAAACCACCTTGGTCCTTGGGTCTGCAAATCAAGTTCCACTTAGTTAACCTATATTTCTTTTTTATTTTCCTCATATTGCCAAAAAAATCGTGATCGGAAAAAATCTAGCCTCTTCCTTACCCCATTAGGTAGATCAAAGAAGGATAGCATAAACATTGGTAAACTAGTAAGAACTGAATTAATCAACACAAGGCGATCCCATAGGATAATAATTTTCCAGCCCAACATCCTAATTTGTTCTCAAACCTACTTTTCACTGGATTCCACTCAGAGTTTTTTAATTTTCTATAATGGATTGGAATACCCAAATAACTAAAGGGTAGAGAGCCAGATTCACAACCAAATAGTTGTTTATACTGTTCCTCTTCCTCTTTAGCCTTACCAAAGCAGAAAATCTCGCTCTTGTGGAAATTAATTTTTAATCCTGACAATTCTTCAAAGAAACGCAAAATCAAGAAGAGTTTGCAAAGTTTCTCGGTAAAAGAAAAGCAAATTCTACAAATTTTATATCCCAATATATCTGTTACCAGTTGATATTTAATAAGTGCCAAATACTGAACAAAATAATGTTTAGTGTTCTTAATTTTGTTCGAGTCCTGATTAGTTTACAAGTTTATGAGGCTCAACTTAGCCAAAAGTTTCGCTCCGTATATGAAGTGACAAAGCCATGTAGGTGCAACCTCTAGACACGTACCCCGGCGCTCCGCCGCCAAAGCCCAAGGAGAACAACAAACACTTCAACGACTTTGTGTACAACGTGCTCGCTGAGGCCGACATGGACACTCGTGTTGTGTGCCCTTCTCTGGCCGGGCAAGTGGCGAGCGGAGTTACAACCTGGCTCCATGGCGCCATGCAGCACACTATCATCCTTAACTTTCGAGGCGTCGAAGAAGCCGCGGAGGACAAGGAAGATGCTGGAACATGTCGCGGAAAAGCTGCATACCCAGGTGGCCCTGCCTACTACCATGAGGCTGACTACAATGTCGTTCGAGCTAGACTTTGCCATTCTTCGGCTCCCGTCCGCAGTCAATTTCCACGCGCTATAATTGCGCACGGACCTATAGTTGTCATGGATGCTTGTAATTTTGGTGAAAGCACTTTGGGCTAGGGAAACAAGGGTGTTAATGAAAGGCGCTAATCTTGTGGCCATCATTTTTGCAACAATCTTTTTCACGGCATGGATGAGACTAATAGGCCTAAATCCGTAATGTCTTGGGCTCCCCTTACTTCTTGTGGAGTAATGCAATGTTGACTGAGTTGAGACAACGAAAATTGTCGGTATGAAGGTTGGAGAACAAGGAGATTACTTTAATTAGATCCTCTTTTATGATGCTCCAAAAAGACTTGAAGAAAAGCACGCTAAAACCATCCGGACCGGGGGCCTTGTCGAGTGGGAGTGCTTTGATGGCCTCATGCACCTCCTTTTCCGAGAAATCCTCAGTGAGGCAAGAGAGGTTACAATATTGTTGTTGCATGTTGTCCCAATTAAAATCCCAGGTCCGCCTAGGCCCCTTCTTCATAGTCGAAGTGAAGTGCGTGTGGATGGTAGCCTTTGTGCTTAGTAGCCCAACCCGGACTGGTCTTCATTTTTCGAATGAAAATTTTCCTTCTACGCCCATTGATCGTCATGTGAAAATACTTGGTATTGGCATATCCCTCTTTTAGATTGACCATGCAAGCACATTGCTTTTTTCGCGATCTCTCCATCACCGCCAAGCTCAAGACTTTTCTTTTCAATCTCTTTGTAATATCAACTTCCTCCGGGGATAGTGGACGAAAATCTTGCGCTTCATCGAGCTTTAATTAGGATGACCTCAAGTGCCATGTGGAGGTGAAGTTTTGCATTGGAGGAGAAAGACCGGCTCCATTTCCGAAGGCCCTTTCCCAACCTCACAAGCTTGTAGAAAAGGACTTGGCAAGGCTCAAAGTGAGTTGTGGGAGAGGTGTGCAAATGTATATCATCAGAGTTGATATGCGTAACAATAGTTTCAACACGCTCCGTATGTGCTGCATATCATCAGAGTCGATATTCTTAGTAATGGATTCAACAGACTCCACATGTGCTATGATAAGTTTGTCTATATGGAAGAAGACAGTCATCGGACCAGTGCAGACATTCGAAAGACATATCTAGGAACCCGACTCGTGGTTGTTTCTACTGCGAATATCTAGGGCCGTCGATCCGTTGATGTACATAATGCTGTCATCAACCACATGTGGTCGTAATACAAGTGCGGGAGGCCGGCAAAAGTCCAAACACAGTGGTTCCGGGGGAAGCCCCACCCATGCTGGCACGCTCCCTAGGTCGTCCTATACAGTTGTTCTATTGGGCAAACGAGAGCTGACATATGATCCTTTTAAGAATGTTTTTTTTTGTCTTATCCCTCCCAGGAAACTTTGTTGCTGTTAGATAGATTAGTTGAAAATAGTTTATGATGCAAATTGGAGCGAGTGGCTATAAGAAGTCTCACAAACACATACGCAGCTAGTTGCCGTCAAGTGGTAGCCCAGTGTCAGCATCAATGAAGAATAGCTGACTGAGCCTTGCGCTAGAGACCACCGGTTGCTCACCGCGGTCAACATCTAGACATGCTTCACAGCAGCTCCGACTCTATAGCAACACAGCGAAAGCACATAACCAACCGGAGACGCCGGGTAAACATATCGCTTGCTCCCAAGTCACTTTGCTCTTTCCAGGAAAAGACTTCAAGGAATCCATCAGTCATCAAACGTGATCCCAGCCGGCGCTGCTAGACACTCCTTACGCGCTGTAACGTGCCTCAGTTTGTATGGTGATCATATCTCGCTAGCTTGCTCCGAAGCTCCTTTGCTCCTTCCAGGAGACTTGAACTTAATCAATCAGTAGTTAAACCAGATACCAACGGGCGCTGCTAGTTTACAATTTTTTCAAGCAAGACCTGATCTTGGACATTAATCAATAGAAACCTTAACTATACACATGCATACGGATGCTCTTGGAACGGCTAGTGTTTTCAGCTTGATGGGCAACCACTCTAAATGATGATTAATCGGAGAGGATCTGACTTAGTGATGATTGGACGATACAGCACAGTCTGCACTGCTTGTCCGGTGTTTGTGACGTACTTTGCGTACGTACGTTCCTCTTCAAGTTAAATACAGAATCTTAGAGATTGGGTTCTTGGTCTCTTGCAAAATGCATATTATAGGAACACAAACCACGACACGATACATAGCTGTTGCGAAATTTGAAATTATACACTTGCGTGGTAGTTGAAAAATAGAGAGATGGTCTAAGTAATCGGGTGCTAGCCTTCCTAAAATTTATATAATCACTCGAGAGTACATGTTGAACAAATCAAGATGCACTAATTTACGTTGACAACATTTTCTCTTGATCAGTTGTGGCAGTTCTCCTATCAAAAACCTTTTTCTAAACCCTTATTCAAGGCTTGTCTTGTTTATTCAAACTTCGTACTTGTTAGCTAACAAAATCTAACCGAAATACCAATTACTTGTGCTCTCTTCTGCTGATTTTATATGAGTTGTTTGCATTTATTGTTTAACTCTTGTATGAATATTCTCCTTAATTATTGAACGGAGGGGAATCTTATGCCCTTCATTTTAGTTTTTGTTTTGTTCGATGCTACTGTCTTGTACCGGTAGAAAATTGTAACTTCAAAATCCTCTCAACGGAAAGTGCCAACATCCACAATGATTTTTAGCAATATAACTTCCTTCAATCTTCCAAAAGGACCTGCATGTACGAAGGCTCACATACGATGTTGCCGGCACGGGAACCATCATAATGGCAAAATCGGTGGACTTATATTGTCGAGTTACAACTTATATTCCAAGAAATTAACTCTAATTTTTGGAAGTAGCAGGAAAACCTTCTTCGGGACGAACCTTTCCACTTTCCATCCTGATGCTAATAATCAAAAGGCAGAAATCCATACATATTTATGTAGACTCTAAGTTCTTGGTGCATCACAGCTTAGAGTTTGAGCCAGTGGGTCTGGGGCAGACCTCCCCCTCCGTCGGAACTTATTACCCACTTGACACATGTTTCCTCCAAGTGCTTTAGTTTCCTCCAGGTTTCTTCAGTGTGTCTGTGTTTGTTTTATCAGGGCGTTTCTGCTGGCGTCCGTGCATGGACTGTGATGGAGTTTTTGTCGGCTTTTTCTGAATGCGAGATTTGCCTGACTCATCCTTCTTAATTTCATCTTTATCCTTGTTAGTGTCATCTGCATGCTGAGTAGTGTCGTGTGCATCCTGATGCTGCTGACAGTTCTGGTCTACATTAACCTTCTCTTTCCCTTTGTCACCCATGCTAAACAATATCAGATGCACCAATGTCAGTTCGCAATGCATGTACAAATTTACTTCACGGGGAATTGTACGGATCCAGTGAAACACACGTACGAGCATGCAAAACTAAACTAGACACCATGCACATTGCTTGGAAAATAATTTACTTGGTCTGCAATCGAGAACACCATCTACATGTCCACTTCTGCTCTGGTGCTCCTCTCCTGGAAAAATTCTAGGCGCGTCAAACACAACAATGGTGAAGATCTTTCCATACTTGTTCGTAAGTGAGGGCACGATCATAATTTCAGTGTAGGTCAACCGTTCGTACAGCCCTGTATAGACCTATATGACCGGCGTTGTGTTGTACTTTTTTTATATGTATCTACGGTCACATGCGTGTACCGAAATAGAAGGCATGCATGAGGTGGGGCGGTACTTAGACGGATGAGATCGTTAACTGGTCACGTAGCCTCTTTTTTTCAAACGTGACGTACATATACCGTATCAATACATACGGGTGTACATGAGATGGATATAGGTTATCGGCAGGCCCAACGCAGGAAAAAATAAAAAACTAAATATGACCCCTCAACTTCCTTTAGGGGGAGAACCGGAGTAGCCCTCCTACATATCAAGTTGTGTTGATGACTTCAACACTTAAAGTATGCATCGGTATTGTTAGAAAATGTTCTTTTCTCGATGGATTAAATGTATAAAGGTAAAGTTGTTTCTTTTATGTAGAGCTGGCAGCCCTCGGGAGTCAGTTGTATTTTCTTTTCTTGAGAGAAATATATTTTAAGTAGTTTTTTTTGTAAATTTATTTCTAAGTATCAAGGTTTTGGTTCCCAAATAAAAAAGAATTCCGAGTGCTGGCGTGATTTTCAGTGTACCACAGTTACCCGTAAAGGCTAGCATTTACTGACCGAAAATTTTCAGATGAACTTTGAATTCAAATTTTCATGGAAGGTCAGTAAAGCTCTTAACACTACGTGAATGCAAATTGAGGCTAATGCTTTCGTTTCTCATTAGTGTGCCGTTGTATTGTCTGAAGATCGACTCACTGAGTTCTCGAATTAGAATTAATTTCAAATATCTACTACAAATAAAAATAATCATCTACTCGAAGAAAATAAAATCCGGACATAGTAAACGAGCCACATACCTAAATCATGCATGCCTAAGCACAGACAACACCATGTCACCGTAATTCGTACACGTAAAGGAAACACACTATTTTTTTTTCATATAACTGTATATTTAAAATCTTGATATATTTTGGTCAGTACAAGCTTTACCCGTGGGTCAGGAAAACCTGTTTACCAAGCAGTAACAGAATTGACCCACCGGTAACCAAATCCCTGCTAAGTATACACCTGTTGGTAAGTGCAAATTTAACTTTGAGTTAAGTCTTTTTTTTATAATATTGACCAACGGTTTAGCTAAATATGTGTTATAAAATTATTATATTATGAAACTATATTTTAAGATGAATCTAATAGTACTAATTTATTGTCATAAAATGTGCTACTTCTTTCTAATAATTTGCTGAAACTGAGCAACCTTTGTCTTGCTACAAAAGCTAAGCATATACTTATTTTTGATGGAAGAAGTATGAGCAATTAACATGGGTAAAAATGATGGGCTATTCAAGTTGTTGTTCACACTTCAATGGTCACTTGGATTCGCAATGGAGGTCTAGAGGAGCAGACACCGTAAGCTTGGCATATCAAGTAATAATGAAATCTTTATCAAAAAAATAGCGAGCCCAATCATCTGATTGCAGCCACTACGTGCAAGTGTTAGAGGACCATGTCAGAACTGGCTGTTAGCTGAAGGAGTAGACGGATGGCAGGAGGGGAAGATTCAGTTAATGGGTTCAACCAGCCATGGTAGCGTTAGTGTAGTTTTGATTATAAGGGTCAACAATAATATGTTCGTGACGTATAGTTTGTACATGATTAACCAAAAATCATTGGTTCACCAAGTGAGCAAATTTCTATGGTCAATTTTTGTGATCATGCTTTTGTCTTCGAAGATATTGGAATCCATCCATCAACATAAGCTAAGACTATATGTATTTCTAAAGAATGTTAGTCAGGTCAATCCGGAATATTATGATTCAATTTCTATTGTATTTTTTTGAAATTGATTATTACAGTTATAAAACTACATGTAAAAAATGATGTTTTCAATAAAAATCACTGATAATTTCCTCAGGTAAAAAGATATATATTTTAGCCCTAAAAATAGATGTATCAGACCAGCCTTTGATCCAACCTATTATTTAGTAGCCATAGAACCCGTCGCTTCGATTAACTTGACAGATTTTCTGCATTAATATTTAAAGATATTCATTTTTCTACCGAGAAAGATAGTTATATTTTATACATGAACTATTTTTGAAGGTCACTTCTTAGTCAAATTGGACGAGGACAACACATTGCTTAGTTTTCAATTTAATTTGTAAATTTAGCTACTAGTTTTACACATGAAGAAATCAGTTCGTTATCCTTGAAATACCTTGTTGTTCCCGAATAACCGCTAGATTTTCTTCTCTTGGGACCTTTAAATCCGAAACACATATTTTTATTTAACTCAAAAACCTATGATCCAAAATATTTTATATATTTAACTCACGAACCTATGATCCAGTAGTTGTAGCATGACTTGATTGGGTTTCCAAGTGCTAAAATGAATCATGGAGATTCATATCTACAGTAAGTTAAACCCAAGAGGAGGAACCACCAAACTAAAACTTAATTTGAAATATAAAGCACTTCAATGGGAAATTGACTTAACCTTGATGTGTAGATGCACGGGGTTGGATGAATCGTAGATGCACGTGGTCGATGAAGCACCGATGAAGGATCTGAAGGATTGGGGGAGGTTATGTCTAGTGTTAGGATGAAGTATGGATGGAGGGTATATATAGCACGAAGTTGGATGGTGAGGCCCACATGCCAGTCTATAGACTCGTTCCTACAACGCCATCCAAGGTGTTTACTCATCACCATCCCCTACAAAGTATATTAACCTTCCTCACCAAATATGTAGACTAGCCTAACCAATAAGCAAATCAAGCATCTTTTGTATCACAAAATTATTTGATAGTTTAGTACGTGATGAAAGTAGGAAATGATTGTATGGAAATAGTACATGTAGAATTGTCGATATACTTTATGACTAGAATAATGGAGTTGACATTTCATTTCATCCTACCAGAGCAAGTCGCTGAAAAAAGACATGGATCCTATGAATATTGATATTGTAGCCAATTAAATTAATTAACTGTCTATTTATTATGTAATTGCGTAGTACGACGTAATTTACACCTAACTCTACATACGGTGGAATATGAGCCCAACAACTGTATATCAACATAGTCAACTGTAGACCTAACTCGATCTACGTACGGTGTATGAGATGGGGGATCCGGGAGGGATCTCGGAAGCGGAGAGCCCGTCTCGTAGGCCGACAACATCGATTTCTCTCGGCGGTTTGATTCAGCGGCGGAGGAGCTTGGGTCTCTCTCCGCCATGGCCGCAGGCGAGCCTTTGCCCCGGGCCGCAGAGGCTCAAGGTTCCAGGCAACCACAGCGCATCACTTCCTGCGGCTGGGCGACGAGACGAGGGAGGTCGCGGGGGTCGGCTGCGTGCTCGCCCCTCGCTGAGGCGGTGCTTCACTCTGGCGTCCGATTCGTCCGGGGGTTCGATCGTTATTAGGGGCGGTACCGTCGCCGGAGTCAGTGCATGCGGCTGCCGGGGTGTGCCGCCACTGCGGAGTGGTCGAGCGCGTAGGTGCGTCCTGCGAGCCTCGCGGGCCACCTGCCTGGGCTGGGACGGAGGGGCCCTGGTGCTCCAGGGTCCGGAGGTTGGCGGCCCAGCGGCCGTGGAAGGCAAGGCACGGCCTTGGGCTGGTTTCCTACGGAGGGTGTGAGGGCCCTCATGCCTCTGGGCCTAGTGGGCAGCCCAGCGGCTTGCCAATGGAGAGAGTATTTAGATGGCTCTGACTGCCCGAATGGGTGCGTTTCACCAACTCTAGGGTTTCCAGCTAAGCTTAGCGAAGTGTGGTGGTGCCTAGGCGATCTTTTTGCCCCACCGCACCGCTTGCTCTGGCGAGTCCAGGAGCCGCCACAACTCGATCGTTCGTTCGATGAAGCGATCATGGATTGTGGATTCGACTAGGGCCGCAAGCGGCGGTTCAATGGAGCGGCAAACGTCAGGAGGCAGGAGGGGGCGGAAGGGGTGACGGCGGAAGGCGCTTTGGCGGAGGAGGTCGACAGGAGGGCGGTACAAGGGTGGCGGTGGCCGCCAGGAGGGCGGTTACCTTTACCAGGAGAACATGCGGAAGTCGCCAGGAGGGTGGATCCCGCTTCCATGGGGAAGATTTCATGTACACAAAGCGCGATAAGAACAAGTGGGGCCCGCCACCGACATGGTGGGAGGAGCAGCAGAGGAGAGAAGGGGCGCTACGCGTGAGGGAGCTGCAGGCACATGCTTAGTATGCCAGAGGCCAGGGGGATTGGGTGGGCTCGGGCGGTCAGGGACACCATGCCGGAGCGGCGCAACAATAGCAATTCCAAAATCACAAACAAAAGCTAAGGGGAAAAAAGTGTTGGGCCAAGGGGCAGGGGCTGGCCCTGGCTAGCAGAAAGGGAAGAGCAAGACGGTCATCGCCAAGGCAGGGGCACCGGCGGCCGGGGAGTATTTCAAATGCGGTCGTGAGGGGCATTACCAGGCGGACTGCACTTATGACCCTCTACGCATGGTGTGCAGCAGCGAGGGCCACGCTTCCGCGAACTGCCCGTCGAAGGGAAACTCACTATACCTGCAATCTATGGGACACGCGATCACCGGAGGGCGTTTCTTCAATATCGATGTGCAGCCGCTGCATGGCGGGAGCATACCAGGGAGGTTTTCGCGGTGGTACGTCATCAAGTTAAATACCCCACCTTTGTTGGAGGAGCGGCTGTCAGATGAGTTGAAGCACCTGGTGGATGAGATGTGGGATTTTCAGGTCCGTAGGCTGTCCGATACGGAGTTCTCGGCCGTTTTCCCCTCGCAGGAGACAATGCGGCTGATCGAGCACGGGAAGTGGAAAACTCTACCTTCTGCTGTCAAAGACGAATACTACCATCCGGGAAGCATTCATCTCGCCGAAGCCTTCTTTGGTGTTGCCGTCAACTTGGGTCAGGCTCACAGGGGTGCCAGAAGATCTGCTGACCAAGGAGAGCCTAATTATCTAACTGCAGCCGCTACGTGCGAGTGTTACAGAACCATGTCAGGCTGTGAGTTGAAAGAGTAGGCGGATGGCAGGAGGAGAAGATTCAGTTAATGGGTTCAACCAGTCATGGTAGCGTTAGTGTAGTTTTGATTATAAGGGTCAACAATAATACTTTCATCACATATAGATTGTACATGATTAACCCAAAATTATTGGTTCACCAAGTGAGCAAATTTCTATGGTCTAATTTTTGTGATCATGCTTTTGTCTTCGAAGATGATGGACTCCATCCATCAACATAAGCTAAGACTATCTGTATTTCTAAAGAATGATAGTCAGGTAATTCAGGAAGATTATGATTCAATTTCTTTTTACTTTTTTGAAATTTATTATTACAGTTCTAAAAAAGTACATGTAATACCAATGGTTTCAATAAAAAAAACACTGATAATTTCCTCACGTTAAAAAAACATATATTTTAGCCCTAAATATATATGTATTGGACCAGCCTTTGATCCAGCCTACCATTTAGTAGCCATAGAACCCATCGCTTTGATTAACTTGACAGATCTTCTGCATAAATATTTAAAGATATTCAGTTTTGTACAGAGAAAATAGTTCTATTTAACACAGTCACTATATATGAAGGTCACTTTTTGGTCAAATTGGAAGAGTACAACGTATTTTTTAGTTCTCAAGTTAGCTACTGGTTTTACACATGACGAAATCAGTTCGTTAATTATCCTAGAAATACCTTGTTGTTCCCAAATAACCACTAGATTTTCTTCTCTTGGGACCTTTAAATCCGAAACACTTATTTTAATTTAACTCAAGAACATATGATCCAAAATATTTTATATATTTAACTCACGAACCTATGATCCAGTAGCTATCACATGACTTAATTGTGTTTCCAAGGGCCACAATGAATCCCAGAGATTTATATCTACAGTAAATTAAGCCCAAGAGGAGGAACCACCGAACTAAAACTTAATTTGAAATATAAAGCACTTCAATGGGAAATTGACTTAACCTTGATGTGTAGATGCACAGGGTCCGATGAATCGTAGGGGTGGATGAAGCACCGATGAAGGATCTGATGGATTGAGGGAGGTTATGTCTAGTGTGAGGGTGAGGATGAAGTATGGATGGAGGGTATATATATAGCATGAAGTTGGATGGTGAGGCCACAAGTCAGTCCATACTCGTTCCTACAATGCCGTCCAAGGTGTTTACGCATCACCATCCCGTCCAAAGTATATTAACCTACCTCACCAAATCGGTAGACTAGCCTAACCAATAAGCATATCAAGCAGCTTTTGTATCACAAAAATATTTGATAATTTAGTACACGATGAAAGTACGTAGGAAATGATTGTATGGAAATAGTACAACTATATAGAAAAACTCTATAAGGAACGCTCATTGGCAGCGCACCCGTCTAAGCGCACGCGATTGGTATTAGTAGTCGCGTGCAAAAAAACACGCACGCGACTGGTACGCGCGTAATGGCAGCATGGCGAAGTGTAGCACATGCAGCTAGTAGGTGGGCCCAGCTGTAGTCAGGTCCAGAATGTGCCCGCAGCGCGCTCCAACAGGGCACACGACTGCTATCTTCATACCGGTCGCGTGTGCCTTTGCCCGCCAGCTGCTAATATATTAGGCCGATGGACGCGAATTAGGCGAAATACTAGTCATGTGCCTAATTTGGGCACCCTTCTACTGTAGCGTGCCCTATTTTGGGCACCCTGCTACTAATCTCAGGATTTGCACAACCCGGGATCGATATCGCCTTTCAGTTTCAAAAAAATCATAGAATATTTAAAAACTAAAATCCTTTGAGATGACCATGTGTTATGTCATCTAGTTTTAACGAAAATCAACAAACATGAATTTCGATATATTATGCAAAATTGGGCCATGTTTCGCTAAACGGCTTTTCTGGTTGCATACGACCTCCCATGAAAATCTTTTTTATACGAAAATGTATCTACGCAAAATTTTACATCCCTCTGGGTGTTTATACATTTCTTAGATTCCAAAAAATCAAAAAGGAAAATAGAATTTTTTCAGGTTTTAAATTTCGGCGCAAAAAAGATCTATTTTTTTTCACTTTCCTACTACTCCACCCTCTTTCCCTCATCCTCCTCCACTTATCCACCTCCTCCCTTCCTCATCTTCCAATTCTCCACCTTCTCCTCACCTCCTCTCCTCCATCTCCACCTTCTTTCCCTCCTCCACTTTCACTTGTCCACCATCTCCTCTTCTTCGGAAACGACCGGCCATCTCCTCCCGACAATGGCGACCACCAGCCCTCCTCTGGTGATGGCGACGGCGTAGGCTCACACCCTCCCTCCCGGAAATGGCGACCACACTTCCTCCCCGACGATGGTGACCACCTCCTCCCCCACCTCCCCCGATGACGGCGACCACCTCCCCCGATGACGACGACCACCTCCTCCCCGACGATGGTAACCACGTCCTCTCCGACGATGGGCCACCACCGACGACATGCTCCTCTCCGACGATGGGCCACCGCCGGCGACCTGCTCCTCTCCTAGATCTCATCAATGCTATGGAATCGATTACTTTCTTTTGATTTTAGGGTGTTTTGTGAAAAATCACGTGGACAGCTGGGCGCTGGTCCCAGCTTTATTTAAACTGCAAAAAAAAAAATACTGGCTGCGAACCAAACGAGAGCACGGGGCTAATAATTTATTGGCAGCGTCCCGGGAGCACACACGACTAGTACCTGACATAGTAGTCGTGTGCCGGGTGCGCACGCGACTAGTAGGCCATTACCATTGCCGAGGTACTACTGGCGGGCCAGTACCGTGACTGGTAGGCTTTTTACTACTAGTGATAATCGTCGATATGCTTTATGGCTAGAACAATGGAGTTGACATTTCATTTCATCCTACCACAACGAGTTGGTGAAAAAAAGATAGATCCAATGGATTTCGTAATATTGATATTGTAGCGAATTAAATTATTTTTTGTCTATTTATTTAATTCTGCTGTACGACGTAATTTACACCTAATTCTACGGACGGTGGAATTTGAGCCCAACTGTATATCAACATTGTCAATATATGTGACAATAGACTCCACATACTCCCTCCGTCCACAAATAAGTGTATACACGGGTTTTTCAAGACAAATTATGAAATTGAGTAAAAATACGTTGGAAACATGCATCTCTTCTCTTTAATTCTTTGATCTCCAATAAGCTAAGTGCATGTAGAAAACAAGAAAAATATGTGGTTAATATTATTGGGTTTGATTTCCGTGCAACGAGAGAGATGCAATTAAAGTGAATTGGGAAGATAGGAGTACACTCTTGTGTGAACAAAGTTTAGGGCTAGATGTCCACTTATTTGAGGACGGAGGGAGTATACATGTATAAGTGGGTCTATATTGAAAAAATAAAAGATACACTTGGATCAGAGCAGACATTCAGGAGAGAATCCGGCTACCCGACTTACAGTAGTTCCACGCTTGCATGTGTAAAGTTTACCTGTGTTTCTGGCACGAGGATCCAGACAACAGTTACGTTGTTGTATTTCACAGGCCCACCGACCACAGTAGTTCCACGCTTGGTCAAAGCTACTCTGTGTGTCTGCCTCGAGGGTCCCGACGAGCTTGTATTAGGCAAACGGGAGTCCACGCTGCTTCTTCTACTAGTGTAGGTTATTTTGTCTCTCCCAACCTCTGCATTAATAATCAGGAAAGCTACTTGTTGTCGTTAGATATATTATTTCAAAATAATTATTTACGCATGTTGGAGCGAGTGGCTGTAATGAAAAAGTCTCACTATAAGATATTACGCAGCTAGCTGCGGTCGACCCCGTAATCGCCCAGTATCATCCTCAACGAAACTGAGCTAGCACATCGCCCTCTTGCATAGCGTGTGGGCCTTTGAGTATCTCACTGCAACCCTATATTTTGTTCAATAGCCAAGTGTCAGCATCATCAATGAAGAATACCTGACTGAGCCTTGCGCTAGAGAGCACCGGTTGCTCACCGTGGTCAACTTCTAGACATGCTTCACCGCAGCTCCCACTCTATAGCAACACAGCGAAAGCACATAACAAACCGGAGACGCCGGGTAGACATATCGCTTGCTCCCAAATCACTTTTCTCTTTTCAGGAAAAGACTTCAAGGAATCCATCAGTCATGAAACGTGATCCCAGCCGGCGCTGCTAGACACTCCTTCCGCGCTGGAACATGCCTCAGTTTGTATGGTGATCATATCGCAAGCTTGCTCCGAAGCTCCTTTGCTCCTTCCAGGAGACTTGAACTTAATCAATCAGTTCTTAAACCCGATACCAACGGGCGCTGCTAGTTTACAATTTTTTCAAGCAAGACCTGATCTTGGACATTGATCAATTGAAACCGTAACTATACATGCATACGGATGCTCTTGGGACGGCTAGTATTTTAAACTTGACGGGCAACCACTCTAAATGATGATTAATGGGAGAGGATCTGACGTACTGCGCTTGTCCGGTGTTTGTGACGTACTTTGTGTACGTACGTTCCTCTTCAGGTTAAATACAGAATCCTAAAGATTGGGTTCTTGGTCTCATGGAAAATGCATATTATACAAACAAAAACCACGACACAGATAGCAGTTGCGAAATTTGAAATTGTACACTTGCGTGGTAGTTGAAACTTAGAGATATGGTCTGCGTAATCGCATGCTAGCCTTCTAAAATTTATAATAATCACTTGACACTAGTAGAAAAAGGGGCTTCTGTGTAGGCTTTAGTACCGGTTTCCTTACGAACCAGTACTAAAGGGTGCATTAGTACCGGTTCCGGCCTTTAGTACCGGTTCCAAAGGACGTTTAGTACCGGTTCGTGACACGAACCGGTACTAAAGAGTTAGCGTCAGCCAGAAAACCTTTAGAACCGGTTTGTGACACGAATCGGTACTAAAGGGACCTTTAGTACCGGTTCCTGTTTCCTGCTACCAGCACCTCCACACCCCCGGATCGCCTTTTTTGCATTGTAAAATACAAATGGAAATGATAGAAAATTCAAAAAATAAAATGTTTTCAGATTCTTATATGTTATGCAACCTACTATTCGGAGAAATTAAGAAATTCGAATTTTGACTTTTTTGCAAAAAAAGTTTGAAAAATGGTAAAACTGCATTAACTTTTGCATACGACGTCGGAAAATAACGTATAATATATCAAAATCATCGTGGGAAAAAGTTACATCCGAATTCATCGTGGGTTTACCCGGTTAGCCAAGTTTTAGATTCTCAAAAATCCAAATGAAAATATGAAAGCAGGAACATTTTAATTTTTTCTAGAAATTTAGAATTTTAGATATTTTTTAATTTTTTAAAAATTAAAATTAATAATTATAAGATTTTTTGAATCCCAGAATATTACTATTACTTTTAGAAAATTATAATATTTTCAAATTTTAGGTTTGGCAAAAAAAATATTAAAAAACTAAAAAAATTAATTTTAATACAAATTAAAAGATTAATTTTATTTATTTAGATAACATTATTAGTACATCATTACTTTTGTTTATTAAAAAAAATTATTTGGAATTTAAATAATAAAGAAGTGTGACATCGACCAACATGTTAATAGGATTGATATAATACTACTATCAACAACATGCGCGCGAAGCACTTGGAAGTGGGACGGAAAGGAACTTGGAGTGTTGGAGTACTGTGAGGATGGGTGACCGACCGCGAAGTTTGACCACGGGTAAGTAATTTGATTAGAGATTAAGTGTAGTTAGAGACTAACGGAAATATTAGAAATTCTGAGAAAAAATAAAAAAAGGGAGAGAAAAATAATTAGAAAAAAATGGATAATTTTTTTTAAACGAAATAGCCTTTAGTAACACGAACCGGTACCAAAGGTCTCCAGCCCCGCGGGCTCCTCCGTGCCCACGTGGAGGCACCTTTAGTACCGGTTCGTAAGGAACCGGTACTAAAGGTTGGGAGGCTTTAGTACCGGTTCCAAAACCGGTACTAAAGGGGGGTTTCTCTACGAGTATATTTTGAACAAATCATGACCCACTGATTTACGTCGACAACATTTTCTCTTGATCATCTCTGGCAGTTCTCCTATCTCTAACCATTTTCAAAACCCTTATTCAAACTTCGTACTTAAATCTAATGGAAGTACCAATTACTTGTCCTATCTTCTGCTGATTTTACATGATTTGTTTCCTTTTATTGTTTAACAAATATTCTCCTTAATTATTGAATGGAGGCAACTCTTATGCCCTTGATTTCGTGATAAGCGGTGACCCGATCTTCTCAGTAAGCAACGGTGGTGATGATGATCACGGGATGAACACAGCGGAGATACACGATGATGAACTGGATGATAACTCGTATGACGTTGTCGAGTCTCTCGATCGATCCATGGCCGCAATGACTCTCAACCCTGCAAGATATTCGCAACTCCACACACTTGCGCACGTAGCCGCCGACCACGAAGCGGTAAGTTGCAACCGTCTAATTTCCAATGGAACAGCAGATCACACAAGACTTTCAGGGGTTCAACACCAAATCGATGCAATATGGTGTAGAGATTCGATAGAGTTGCAAAGCAATCAACTATGAACTAGGGTTTATCTTCAACGTGGTCTAAACCTAATTTGGGGGCGTCCTGGGCACTTATATAGGGGTTCAGGACGACCTCAGGTCGAAAAGATACAAGAATAACCGACCAAGATTAGATCTGGTCGAGACAGACGGACTCGGCCGGTCTGGGGGCCGGTCAAACCGGGCCGTCCGGTTGAAACCGGATCTGGCGCCGGGTGCGGACCAGACTAAGGTTCCGGGCTTACTGGATGTCGCCCGGTTGACACAAGCTGGGGGCCCGGTTTGGACCGGATGGATCCGGCGTGGGATCCGGTCAAACCGGTGCTGGGACGGGGTGGCCCGGCGGCACGGCCGGTTTGACCGGGCCTGGCGCCGGGCTGAGCTGCTTCTTCCCTTCTCGCGCATTCCTCCCGCTCCTCCCTCGCGCGTCCATGGAATGTCTTCTTGTCCAGCTCCATGTCCAGCTTCACGTCCATCTTCTTGTCCAGCTACTCCTCTTCTCCTCGTGCGATGCTTGGTTCCTCCTCATACCTGATAATACATAAGTAATAGGACTTAGGCAGTATAAAGTTCTCATCGATCAAAGTATCACATAGGAACAAGTTCACATGTTTCTTAAGAAGCTTCGCACGAGTTCGTGTCATTGGTCCAATCCTGACTTCATTGGACTTGAACTTCACATCAGCTTTGTCTTCATCTTGCAATGACGGAGGTAGTGGCGTAGTAGTAGGGATGTCCTCATCATCTTCCCCCCTTAAAAAGGCGTCGACCTCGACGCTCCAAGGTCTTCTCCGTCATATGGTGTCAAATCAGCCACATTGAAAGAATTGTTGACACCAAACTCATCAATTGGAAGATCTATCGAGTATGCATTATCATTGATCTTGGCAAGCACTTTGTAAGGACGAGCACCACGCGGAAGCAACTTGGACCTCCGCAGGTTCGGGAACCTATCCTTGCGAAAATGTACCCAGACCTTATCACCTTGGTATCAGATTCTCGAGTTTCCTCGGTAAGCCATCCACAATCCACCCCATAGTTGAGTTGTGAGTGTTTCCTATCCAGAAAAAGCCATAAAAAAGTTAGGGTTAGGGTTTGCCATAGCCTTAGATTGCACTAATTTCGAGTTTTAGTTGATTTTCGTAGTTGTCTTTGCGTATCTTTTTCTTCCATCTAGTATTGTTAGCGTTTGAGTCTCCGCTATCATCTAGTTTTAGTTTTTGTTTCTCCGAGTCCACATAGCGTACAGTGTGCTTGTTCCCAACCATAGCCACATCCTTTCGATATAAAGTGACTAGGAACTTCCCCAGAAGAGACTAGTTTTACCGCTCGACAGGCTGCTCGTTAGGTTTTGGTGCTTTGCAATTTCTGTTGGCCGTGTTATCAAGGAGTTGATTCATAAAATCAAAAAAAAAGAAGCAAAAAGAGCTACATAGCTGCGTGTGTTCCAAAAAAACGAAAAAGTGAAGTGCTAGAAAGATTCAAGTGAAGGCCTAGTTTACTTTTCTGCACCTGTAGTTGAGCAATCTTGTGCCTGTTTCGTTGAGCTTTGCTAGTGTCTCTCGAGTGCATTGCAACCTTTCATTCATATAATCGCATTGCCACATTTATCGCCTTGTGTGAGTATCATTGGTTGTCTACGGTCAGCGCTAGGGCTTGTTATTGGTGCAAATAGGTAGTCTACCTACAGCCCCACATATATCCTGCTTTGTCGTGTGATTGTTCTTATACCCTTGATATTCGCTTCGCTACATCTCTGCACTAGTTGTAACTACAAGTGGTAAGCAACACTAATTTACTTTGGAACGGTAAGATTTTCTTTTCTTATCAGTTTTGAGTGAGTTGTGAGAGTACTGCTAGCGTGTAGGCAACAGCTTCCTTGTGACGGTAAAGCACACGTCCGTTGGGAACCCCAAGAGGAAGGTATGATGAGCACAGCAGCAAGTTTTTCCTCAATAAGAAACCAAGGTTTATCTAACCAGTAGGAGATGAAGGCCACGTGAAGGTTGTTGGTGGAGGAGTGTAGTGCGGCGCAACACCAGTGATTCCGGTGCCAACGTGGAACCTGCACAACACAATCAAACTACTTTGCCCCAACTTAACAGTGAGGTTGTTAATCCCACCAGCTTGCTGAAAACAAAGGATTAAATGTATGGTGTGGATAATTATGTTTACTTGCAGAAAAGAACAGAAAACAATGACTGCAGTAGATTGTATTTCAGATGTAAAAGAATAGGACCGGGGTCCACAGTTCACCAGTGGTGTCTCTCCAATAAGATAAATAGCATGTTGGGTGAACAAATTACAGTTGGGCAATTGACAGAATAGAAATTCATATACATATCATGATGACTAATATGAGATTTACTTAGGGCATTACGACAAAGAACATAGACCGCCATCCAGCATGCATTTATGCCTAAAAGGTCCACCTTCAGGTTAGCATCCGCACCCCTTCCAGTATTAAGTTGCAAACAATAGACAATTGCATTAAGTATGGTGCGTAATGTAATCAACACAAATATCCTTAGACAAGGCATTGATGTTTTATCCCTAGTGGCAACAGAACATCCACAACCTTAGGGGTTGCTGTCACTCCCCAGATTCAATGGAGACATGAACCCACTATCTAGCATAAATACTCCCTCTTGGAGTCAAGTATCAACTTGGCCGAGCCTCTACTAGCAGAGCATGCAAGAACATAAATAGTACATATATGATAGATCAATAATCAACTTGACATAGTATTCAATATTCATCGGATCCCAACAAACACAACATGTAACATTACAAATAGATGATCCTGATCATGATAGGCAGCTCACAAGATCTAAACATGATAGCACAAGAAGAGAAGACAACCATCTAGCTACTGCTATGGACCCGTAGTCCAAGGATGAACTACTCACGCATCAGTCCGGAGGCGGGCATGGTGATGTAGAGCCCTCCGGTGATGATTCCCCTCTCCGGCAAAGGCGATCTTCTGAACCCCGAGATGGGGTTGACGGCAGCGGCGTCTCTGGATCTTTTTGCGTATTGTGGCTCTCGGTACTAGGGTTTCGCGATGGAGGGATTAAGTAGGCGAAGGGGCGGCGGGGGCACAGGGGCCCACCATATGGCGGCGCGCCCCCCGCGCCGCCATGTGGGGTGGCCGCCTCGTGGCCCCACTCCATCTCCTCTTCGGTGTTCTGGAACCCTCTGTGGAAAATAAGACCTTGGGCTTTTGTTTCGTCCAAATCCGAGAATATTTGTAAACTAACTTTTCTGAAACCAAAAACATCAGAAAACAGGAACTGGCACTGCGGTATCTTGTTAATAGGTTAGTCTCGGAAAATGCATAAAAACATTATAAAGTATGACTAAAACATGTTGGTATTGTCATAAAAGTAGCATGGAACATAAGAAATTATAGATACGTTGGAGACGTATCAAGCATCCCCAAGCTTAGTTCCTACTCGCCCTCGAGTAGGTAAACGATAAAAACAATAATTTCTGAAGTGACATGCTACCAACATAATCTTGATCAACAATATTGTAAAGCATATGAGATGAATGAAGTGATTCAAAGCAATGGTATATAGATTGCTAACAAAAAGATAATGACTAAACAACTGAATCATATAGCAAAAACTTTTCATGAATAGTACTTTCAAGACAAGCATCAAAAAGACTTGCATAAGAGCTAACTCATAAAGCAATAGATTCAAAGTAAGAGGTTTCGAAGCAACACAAAAGAAGATTTAAGTTTCAACAATTGCTTTCAACTTGTAACATGTATATCTCATGGATAATTTTCAACACAAAGTAATATAATAAGTGCAGTAAGTAAACATGTAAGAATCAACGCACACAGTTGACACAAGTGTTTGCTTCTAAGATAGAAAGAAGTAGGTAAACTGACTCAACATAAAGTAAAAGAAAGGCCCTTCGCAGAGGGAAGCAGGGATTACTCATGTGCTAGAGCTTTTTATTTTGAAAACATGGAAACAATTGTGTCAACGGTAGTAATAATTCATATGAGTTATGCATAAAACTTCCTATAAGTTGCAAGCCTCATGTATCGAATACTACTAGTGCTCGCACCTTGTCCTAATTAATTAGCTCGGATTTCCATGGATTATCATTGCATTACATATGTTTCAACCAAGTGTCACAAAGGGTACCTCTATGCCACCTGTACAAAGGTCCAAGGAGATAAATCGCATTTGATTTCTCGATTTTGATAGATCTCAACTTGAGGACATCCATACCGGGACAACATAGAAAACATATAATGGACTCCTCTTTTAATGCTTAAAGCATTCAACAACAAATAATATTCTCATAAGAGATTCGAGGATTAATGTCCAAGCTGAAACTTCCACCATGATACATGGCTTTGGTTGGCGGCCCAATGTTCTTCTCTAACAACATGCATACTCAAACCATTCAACTCATGGCAAATCTCCCTTACTTCAGACAAGATGAACATGCATAGCAACTCACATGATATTCAACAAAGGTATAGGTTGATGGCGTCCCCAGAAACATGGTTACCGCTCAACAAGCAACTTATAAGAACTAAGATACATAGCAACATATTACCACAATAGTTTTTAGGCTACTTTCCCATGAACTATGTATTGCAAAGACAAGGAATGAAATTTTAAAGGTAGCACGCAAGCAATTTACTTTGGAATGGCAGAAAAATACCACATATAGGTAGTTATGGTGGACACAAATGGCATAGGTTTTGGCTCAAGGTTTTTGGATGCACGAGAAGCATTTCCTCTCAGTACAAAGCTTTGGCTAGCAAGGTTGTTGACAAAGGATTAATTTGTCAATGCCTACAGATTGTAGACTAGGGTTTTGCTGGAAGTAGAGGGCAAGTAGATCTCGAATGTTTCAGCCGAAAAGTACTCGCTGATTGTAAAAACTAGGGTTCTGTTGACAATAGATTCGATCCTTTCTTCTTCCCTCGACTCCCCCTTAAATAGAGGGTGGAGCCGAGGGTTTCATAACACACAAGTTACAGAGTTCGGGAGGGTTTCGTACCCAACCCTTAAGATTACAAGTCTCTATATTTCCTAATACAATCTATCTTTCCTTAACACTAAATGGGCTTCCGAATCTTCTTATTCTTCGAGTCCTGGGCCTTCAGTAAACCCCGGGTACCATCTTTGGCTGGTCCATTGGGGATGCCTATGTCAGTTGTTTGAAGCAAACACAAGTATGAACCGGTACAGCAAAAACTTACACAAAAACATATTGCAAGCATTATAAGACTCTACACTGTCTTCCTTGTTGTTCAAACACTTTTACCAGAAAATATCTAGACCTTAGAGAGACCAATCATGCAAACCAAATTTCAACAAGCTCTAAGGTAGTTCTCCACTAATAGATTTAAACTACATGATGCAAGAGCTTAAACATAATCTACTTGAGAGCTCAAAACAATTGCCAAGTATAAAATTATTGAAGACAATATGAGGCATTTTCTGTTTCCAACCAAATAACAACAAGTACAAGTGTTGCGGCTTTCAGCTTCCGCCATGAATATTAAAGCAAAACGAAGAACACAAGTGTTCAAATAAAAAAGCGGAGCGTGTCTCTCTCCAATACAAGGATTGCTGCGATCCGAATTTATTCAATCATAAACAAAAATAAAACAAACAGACGCTCCAAGTAAAGCACATAAGATGTGACGGAATAAAAATATAGTTTTCACTAGAGGTGACCTGATAAGTTTGTTGATGAAGAAGGGGATGCCTTGGGCATCCCCAAGCTTAGACGCTTGAGTCTTTTTGAAATATGCAGGGATGAACCACGGGGCATCCCCAAGCTTAGACTTTTCACTCTTCTTGATCACATCATATCATCCTCCTCTCTTGATCCTTGAAAACTTCCTCCACAAAACTCAAAGCAATCTCATTAGAGGGTTAGTGCATAATAAAAATTCACATGTTCAGCAGGGACACAATCATTACCAACACTTCTGGACATTACTCAAGGCTACTGAAATTTAATGGAGCAAAGAAATCTAATCAAACACAGTAAAATAGGCAATGCGAAATAAAAGGCAGAATCTGTCAAAACAGAACAGTCCGTAAAGACGAATTTTTCTGAGGCACTTAACTTGCTCAGATGGAAAAATTCAAAACTAATGAAAGTTGCGTACATATCTGAGGATCATGCATGAATTTTTTCTGATTTTTTTGATTCTTCTACAGAGAAAAAAACGCGAATTCGTGACAGCTAAGAAATCTGTTTCTGCGCAGAAATTCAAATCTAGTATCAACCTTCTATTAGAGACTTTACTTGGCACAAAATGCATGAAAATAAAGATACAAAGGTAATGCTACAGTAGTAACAAGCACCTTGACTCAAATATAAAACAAAAATTGCAGAAATAAAACAATGGGTTGTCTCCCATAAGCACTTTTCTTTAACGCCTTTCAGCTAGGCGCAGAAAGTGCAAATCAAGTAATATCAAAAGATGAAGCATCAACAGAGGTGTTTAGAGTTTTCTCAACTATTCATTTTATCTTATCTATGTAAGAAACTCCTTTTTTCATTACCTTTAGGCTTACTATCCTCCTCAAATAAATTTTCAGGAACAATCCAATCAAAATTCTTTTCTAATTTTTTTGTGTTTTTGATATAATGAAAGCAAACAAGACAGAAAAATAATGTAAAGCAAGACAATAAACAAAGTAAAGAGATTGGATGTGAGAGACTCCCCTTGCAGCGTGTCTTGATCTCCCGGCAACGGCGCCAGAAAACGTTGCTGCTAGCGTGTAGGCAACAGCTTCCTTGTGACGGTAAAGCACACGTGCGTTGGGAACCCCAAGAGGAAGGTATGATGAGCACAGCAGCGAGTTTTCCCTCACTAAGAAACCAAGGTTTATCAAACCAGTAGGAGATGAAGGACACGTGAAGGTTGTTGGTGGAGGAGTGTAGTGCGGCGCAACACCAGTGATTACGGTGCCAACGTGGAACCTGCACAACACAATCAAACTACTTTGCCCCAAATTAACAGTGAGGTTGTCAATCCCACCGGCTTGCTTGAAAAAAACAAACGTATGGTGTGGAGAATTATGTTTGCTTGCAAAAAAGAACAGAAAACAATGATTGCAGTAGATTGTATTTCAGATGTAAAAGAATAGGGCCGGGGTCCACAGTTCACTAGTGGTGTGTCTCTCCAATAAGACAAATAGCATGTTGGGTGAACAAATTACAGTTGGGCAATTGACAGAATAGAGATTCATATACATATCATGATGACTAATATGAGATTTACTTAGGGCATTACGATAAAGAACATAGACCGCCATCCAGCATGCATTTATGCCTAAAAAGTCCACCTTCAGGTTAGCATCCGCACCCCTTCCAGTATTAAGTTGCAAACAACAGACAATTGCATTAAGTATGGTGCGTAATGTAATCAACACAAATATCCTTAGACAAAGCATTGATGTTTTATCCCTAGTGGCAACATCCACAACCTTAGGGGTTGTTGTCACTCCCAGATTCAATGGAGACATGAACCCACTATCTAGCATAAATACTCCCTCTTGGAGTCAAGTATCAACTTGGCCAGAGCCTCTACTAGCAACGGAGAGCATGCAAGAACATAAATAGCACATATATGATAGATCAATAATCAACTTGACATAGTATTCAATATTCATCGGATCCCAACAAACACAACATGTAGCATTACAAATAGATGATCCTGATCATGATAGGCAGCTCACAAGATCTAAACATGATAGCACAAGAGGAGAAGACAACCATCTAGCTACTGTATGGACCCGTAGTCCAAGGATGAACTACTCACGCATCAGTCCGGCGGGCATGGTGATGTAGAGCCCTCCTGTTGATTCCCCTCTCCGGCAGGGTGCCGGAGGCGATCTTCTGAACCCCCCGAGATGGGGTTGACGACGGCGGCGTCTCTGGAAGTTTTTCCGTATCGTGGCTCTCGTTACTAGGGTTTTCGCGACGGAGGGATTAAGTAGGCGAAGGGGCAGCGCAGGGGGGCACCCGAGGGGCCCACACCATATGGCGGCGCGCCCCCCCTCCTGGCCACGCCGCCATGTGGGGTGGCCGCCTCGTGGCCCCACTCCGTCTCCTCTTCGGTGTTCTGGAACTCTCCATGGAAAATAAGACCGTGAGCTTTTGTTTCGTCCAATTCCGAGAATATTTGTAAACTAACTTTTCTGAAACAAAAAACAGCAGAAAACAGGAACTGGCACTGCGGCATCTTGTTAATAGGTTAGTCTCGAAAAATGCATAAAAACATTATAAAGTATGACTAAAACATGTTGGTATTGTCATAAAACTAGCATGTAACATAAGAAATTATAGATATGTTGGAGACGTATCAAGTACCACCACTATATTTTTGATTTAGTGCACTAACCTACTAACCATGTCTGCTAGTGATGCCAAAATTGTTAACCAGGAAAACAAGAATTCCGCTGATATTATGACATGGAGGGAGTATGAAGCGCTTCGCAATGAGATGCGCGTGAATTCCGCTCTCACGATGATGAGCTTAGGGGGTCTGTTCAGGAGATCTCCCAGAAGCTGGATGCTACTAATGAGACCGTCACTACAATGACCGATAAAATGACAGATATCCAGCACAGTCTTCAAGCTTTACAACTGGCTGTTGATAATCTCACACAACAACAGCAACAAGAAGATGAAGACCCTGAGCTTCAGGATGAAGCACGTGGAGTTGGTCGTGGTGTTGGACGTGGTAAGCGTGGTCGTGGCTTTGTTGAACTCGGAGCTCACCGTGTCCCTCCACAACAACATAAGGATGGTTTGGGTAAGCCCAACTTTTCCATACCCAAGTTTGAAGGAGGAGCTGATGTTGAAGAATACCTCACTTGGGAGCTGAAGATTGAGAAGTTATGGCGCTTACATGACTATACTGAAGACAGGAAGGTGAAACTCGCTTCCTCAGAATTTGATGGTTATGCATTGCGTTGGTGGGATGGAGTTACACGTGCTCGTCAAGAAGACAACGAGTTGCCAGTTCTTACATGGCGCGAGATGAAGGCCATTATGCAAGCTCGTTTTGTTCCCACCAATTATTTGCGTACAATATATGACAAGTTGACCCTATTGAGACAAGGTGTGAAGATTGTTGATGTTTATTTCATGGAGATGGAGATGCTCATGCAGCGTGACCGTGTCCGTGAGTCACTTGAGATGACAATGCAACGTTTTCTACATGGCTTGAAGTATGATATCGAAGGTATTGTTCGTCATCACAGTTACACAACTATGAATGAGTTGCTACATCATGCTAGAGAAGCTGAAGCATAGTTGGCTGAAGAAGCTCAAATCAAAGGTTGTGCTACGGGAGCTGGGCGCTACACGCCTAGGGCGCCCAAACCTTCGGCGCCGGCGCCATCTTCATGCTCCGCACCCTACTCTACTCCATCTAGCAAGCCGGTCTCCAATGTTTCCAACACAAAGAAGTCCGAATCTGCTGCAAGTACGAGTGGTTCTAGCATGTCTACGCGCAACCGCGATATGAATTGCCATACATGTGGAGGCAAGGGTCACTTCAAGAGAGATTGTCCTAACCGCAAGGTCATGATTATTAATGAGGACAATGAGTATGAGACTGGAGATGATGTTGATCCAAATGCTCCAGAAGATGATGACTATGACAGTGATGGTGTAGATGCTTTTCCGTCTGAAGCTCGCACTGTTGTGGTGTCACAACGTGCGCTTAATATGCAGCCGAGTGCATCTACTCAACGCTGTAATTTGTTCCAAACAAAGGCACTAGTTGGTCCTGATAAAGCTTGCAAAGTCATTATTGATGGCGAGAGTTGTCGCAATCTAGCAAGCAAGGAGTTGTGTGCCAAGCTGAAATTGAAGTATCTACCGCACCCGCATCCATACTATATTCAGTGGTTGAGCGACAATGGTGAGATGAAGGTAAAACACATGGTGCGTGTTGAGTTTGCGATTGGACCGTATAAGGATTGCATTGATTTTGATGTGGTTCCTATGACGGTGTGTCACCTACTATTCGATCGGCCATGGCTCTATGACCGTTCTGTGCAACACAATGGCCGCGCCAATACATATCACTTGGATTTCAAGGGCAAGAAAATCAACTTGCAGCCTATGTCACCACAGCAAATTGTCAATGAATCACGGGATGAACACAGCGGAGATACACGATGATGAAGTGGATGATAACTTGTATGACGTTGTCGAGTCTCTCGATCGATCCCTGTCACCAATGCAACAGCTCTCAACCCTGCAAGATATTCGCAACTCCACACACTTGCGCACGTAGCCACCGACCACGAAGCTGTAAGTTGCAACCATCTAATTCCCAATGGAACAACAGATCACACAAGACTTTCAGGGGTTCAACACCAAATCGATGCAATATGGTGTAGAGATTCAATAGAGTTGCAAAGCAATCAACTATGAACTAGGGTTTATCTTAAACATTGTCTAAACCTAATTTGGGGGTGTCATGGGCACTTATATAGGGGTTCAGGACGACCTCAGGTCGAGAAGATACAAGAATAACCGACCTAGATTAGATCTGGTCGAGACAGACTCGGACTCGGCCGGTCTGGGGGGCGGTCGAACCGGGCCTGAGACCGGGCCGTCCGGTTGATACCGGATCTGGCGCCGGGTGCGGACCGGACTAAGGTTCCGGGCTTACTGGATGTCGCCCGGTTGGCACAAGAAGGGGGCCCTGTTTGGACCGGATGGATCCGGCGTGGGATCCGGTCAAACCGGTGCTGGGACCGGGTGGCCCGGCGGCACGGGTTTGGGCCGGCGCCGCCTGAGCTGCTTCTTCCCTTCTCGCGCATTCCTCCCGCTCCTCCCTCGCGCGTCCATGAGATGTCTTCATGTCCAGCTCCATGTCCAGCTTCACGTCCATCTTCTTGTCTAGCTGCTCCTCTTCTCATCGTGCGATGCTTGGTTCCTCCTCATACCTGATCATACATAAGTAACAGGACTTAGGTAGTATAAAGTTCTCATCGATCAAAGTATCACATAGGAACAAGTTCACCTGTTGCTTAAAAATCTTTGCACGAGCTCGTGTCATTGGTCCAATCCTGACTTCATTGGACTTGAACTTCACAGCAGCTTCGTCTTCATCTTGCAATGACGGAGGTAGTGGTGTAGAAGTAGGGATGTCCTCATCATTTCGATATTTGTTTTGTTCGATACTACTGTCTTACTGTCTTGTATCGGTAGAAAAGCGTGACTTAAAAATCCTCTTAATAGAAAGTGCCAACATCCACGATGATTTTTAGCAACATAACTTCCTTCAGTCTTCCAAAAGGATCTACATGTAGGAAGGCTCAGATATGATGTTGCCAGCAAGGGCACCATCATAATTTTTTCGAAAGGCCAGCGGCCTATCTTTATTAAGATGCAGAAAAAGAAGTACAACAAGGCCGCTCCGAGGTGGAGCACAGGCAAGAGGCGCCAGCCAGACAGGCCTGGAGCGCGACTAAACGGTGGCCACAACCACTAGAAGCTACACCTGCTCCGCACCAAGCAAGCAACACTAGGCAGCAACAACTCTACCTGCTGCACACCATGCACTGATCTCCTCTCTAATCTTCTCGAAAACTTCCGCAGCAGAGCGTTGGACGTGCTCAAACACCCTGGAGTTCCACCCCTTCCAAATGCGCCAATGTACCAGAATAACGACAGCGTCAAAGTCTCGATGTAGGTTCTTGGGCGCTCGCTTCCGTACCTGCAGCCACCAATCTTTCATACTAGAGAAGCTCCGGTCTAGAGTAGGAAACTCGACCGCATCAGCCCAAGTCCTGACCAGCTGCTAGACCTGAAAGGTAAAGGTGCAGTGCACGAACAGATGTGTGCACGT
The DNA here is from genome assembly GCA_030979885.1 of Lolium multiflorum. Taxonomy (NCBI): domain Eukaryota; kingdom Viridiplantae; phylum Streptophyta; class Magnoliopsida; order Poales; family Poaceae; genus Lolium; species Lolium multiflorum. Next base: position 343,279,074 of record CM061749.1, read on the forward strand.
CTTCGGGGCAGCGTTGCGCAGCTGACAATCTGCGATGTTGGGCCAGCCTCTGCGCTGTAGATTATCCGCTGTGAGACATCGTTTGTGAACAGCGAGCCACATGAAGAATTTGCAGCGGGGAGTAGCCTTTGACCTCCAGATGGCGCTCGCGCACGGAAAGCGGATATTAGCTGTGAACAATAGCCCATAAGCACTACTAGTGGAGAAGCTCCCATCACTAAAATTCCCTGCTGGTGGTACGGCCGAACGCACCAGCTGAGGAGAAAGCCTCCAAACCCTATCAACAATCTCCACCCCCCTCGGTGTATTCGGATTAGCATTATAAGGAGTAATAACAGGACATAATAAAGGAGAAACAACCACTTATTTTCCTTTGTTCCCCGAGGTAGGAGGGCGAGACGTGTCCACATCCATGCTTGATGCCTCAAAAGTACATGTACATTTATTTTCGAAAATGGGCACTTTATTACTTAATGCAATAGACCCGGCCTCTGCATAGCTAAGATGCACACAACCGCACAAATATATGTTACAAAATCACACTGATGTTCGAATACGACAACAAAGTTCATGGAAGATAAAAGACTAGCTAGGTGGATCCAGCCGAAGGTCACGCTGCCACCCATGTTGAGAATAAATATCCCTCGCCGTATCCTCCAACCGTGAAGATACCTCCGTAAAGAGGTCTCGATGCTCCACCCACTGCAGTGGCACCTAAGAGCGGAGTGTAGCTGTGCACCGTGATACGTCCAAAACGTATCTACTTTCCCGAACACTTTTGCTATTGTTTTGCCTCTAATTTGTGTATTTTGGATACAACTAACACGGACTAACGCTGTTTTCAGCAGAATTGCACTGGTGTCTCGTTTTTGTGCAGAAATTCGACTTTCAGGTAAAACCCCGGAAACAATCACAATGGGCCTATTTTTACCGTGAAGATGAAGGGCCGAAAGGGCGAACCAGGGGGGGGGCGTGGCCTCCAGACCACAGGCCGGCGCGGCTGGAGGGGCGCGCGGTATGGTCTGGGCGCCTCGGCGGCCCCCGATGCTCTCCTTTCGACTACATATGCCTTTCGACCTAAAAACGCCAGGGGTTCGACCATATTTCCAGAGACCATCCAGCCGCCGCCATCGCGAAACTCCACCTCGGGACCAGAAACTCCGTTCGGCACTCCGCGGGACGGGGAATTGGAGGGGATCTTCACCATCACCACCGACGCCTCTCCATCGACCAGCCATGTTTCGCCCATCCATGTGTGAGTAATTCCCCCGCTGTAGGCTGAAGGGGATGGTAGGGATTGGATGAGATTGATCATGTAATAGTCACAAGATTGTTAGGGCATGGTGCCTAGTATCCGTAGATGTTACTTTTATGATATTGTTGCAACTTGTTATGCTTAATGCTTGTCACTAGGGCCCGAGTGCCATGATCTCAGATCTGAACATGTTATTGTTTCATCATGATATGCATTGTTTTATGATCTTACCTGCAAGTTGTATACACACGTTGTTGGGAACCCGAGGCCCCAAAGTGACAAGAATTGGGACAACCGGAGGGGAAGGCGGTGATGTGAGGATCACATGTGTTCACGGAGTGTTAATGCTTTGCTCCGGGACTCTATTAAAAGGAGTACCTTAATTTCCAGTAGTTTCCCTAGAGGCCCGGCTGCCACCGGCTGGTAGGACAAAACATGTTGTGCAAGTTTCTCATTGCGATCACGTACGACTATATATGGAACACATGCCTATTGATTGATTAGTACTTGGATACCGCTTTATTATTATCTGCAAATGCCCTACCATGATTGTTATATGAATTCTCTCATCCATGCAACGCCCGTTCATCCATCCCTGTGCCTACAGTATTTTAATCCTGCTGTTTACTATAATCACTACTACTGTCTTTATTTCACTGCTGTTTATTTCACTATTCCTATGCTATAAAACTGTTACTCGATAAACTCTTGCGAGCAAGTCTGTTTCCAGTGCACTGAATTGACAACTCCGTTAAGGCTTACAAGTATTCTTTGTCTCCCTTGTGTCGAATCAATAAATTGGGTAATACTTCCCTCGAAGACTTTGCGATCCCCTATACTTGTGGGTCATCAAGACTATTTTCTGGCGCCGTTGCCGGGGAGCATAGCTTTATTTGCAAGTTCACTTGGATTGATATTGTTCGTTGCAAATCCTCCATCATGGGTAAACCTCGCGATACTAAAGTCGCCATATTACCATCCACTACAAGAAAAGGTACAACTCTGAGTACCTCTGTTGCTCTTGATTCACCATCTGTGATAAGTCAACTTGTTTCACCACCACAAGCTTCACGTGTTGGTACTTCTGCTGAATCTGAAAATTCCTCTGATAATTTTGATGATGCTTCTACTGTGCTTGATAATACTGGTTCATTAGGTCCTTTTCTAGATGCTACAATTGCTAGGTCTAGACAAATTGAAAATACTGAAACTCCTAATGAAAATACTTACACCTGTTAATTCACCTGAGACTGATGATCTTGATGAAGATTATGTGGAACTTGATGATGATTTTATTGATAAATGCAATGCTACTACTAGTACAAATAACCTTAAAAAGCTTATTGCACAACATGCTGTTAGATATAAACTGTCTCCTGATCCTAAATTTGCCACATCTCCTATAAACATTAAGGATAAAGATTATGACTTTTCTCTTGATTTATCTCATATATCTATTGTTTAGAAAACAGCTTTTTGTGGTACTGAAAAAGAGAGTGCTGTAGAGCACATGAATGAGCTTTCTACTTTAAGTAGCTTGTTTTCTGATGATGTTAATATGCGTACTTATTTTGTTGCTAAGATTTTACCATTCTCATTAAAGGATGATGCTAAGATTTGGTATAATAATTTGCCTCCTGATTCTATTGATAGTCCAAGTTGTTTGCTTGATGTTTTCTTTCGAAAATATTTTCCCGCTAGTGCTCAACATATTGCTCTGCAGAGAATTTATAGTTTTGATCAAGAAGATGGAGAGAAATTGCCTGAAGCTTGGGCAAGATTTTGCTCTCTTATTAGAGCTCGGCCTGGACATGATTTGGAAAAGCATGATTTACTTGATATATTTTATAGTGGACTAACCATTGAGTCTAGGGCATACCTGGATAGTTGTGCTGATTGTGTTTTCAGGAAGAGAACTCCGGACGAAGCTGAAGAATTATTGGCTAAGATAAGCAAAAATCATGATGATTGGTCTACACCTGAACCAACCCCGACACCAATACTGAAGAAGAGAGGTATGATTGAATTAAATGATGAAGATATGAGGGAAGCTAAGAAATCTCTTATGGAGAAGGGTATTAAATCTGAAGATGTGAAGAATTTGCCTCCAATAGAAGACCTATGTAAGATAATTCCCCCTTCATCCACAATTGAGGTACATTCTCTTCAACGCTTTGATAGAGGAGATATTCCATATTCAAAACCTCCTGATCAATGTTTAGATGATTTTGATAATTATATTGTTAAGCAAAATAATTTTAATATGAGAGTAGAGAATCATCTAATGGAAAATTCTCAAGCTATTGGTAAATTGCATGATATTGTGGAGAGAACCTCCAATGATGTTAAGATGCTTGATAAACATTTTAATATGATTCAAACTCAAATTGATCAACTTACTAAAGTACAAAATGACTTGTTAAAAAACACTCATGAAGAAAAACATGCTTATGAAGTAACAACTAGATGCGGTGTTTCTACCCAGGATCCTCTATATCCTGAAGGGCACCCCAAAAGAATTGAACAAGATTCTCAACGAACTAAAGAAATTAGTAGTCCTTCTAAGAAAAAGAAGAAGAAACATAAAACTGTTGTAGAATCCTCTGAACCTATTAATGATCCTAATAGTATTTCTATTTCTGATGCTGAAGAAAGTGGTAATGAACATGATGAAGATAATGATAAGAATGATACTCGATAAAGAAGAAATTGAAAAAGAACCTGAAAAGCATGCTAAAAATAAAAATTACACTAAAGAAGATTTTATTACAAAGAAACATGGTAATGAAAGAGAACCTTGGGTTCAAAAGCCAATGCCTTTTCCTGCTAAGAAACTGAAATCAAAGGAGGAGGAACATTATAATAAATTTTGTGATTGGATGAAACCTTTATTTTTGCAAATCCCTTTGACTGATGCTATTAAATTGCCTCCTTATTCAAAGTATATGAAAGATATTGTCTCTAACAAAAGGAAAATTCCTAATGAGGAGATTTCCACTATGCTCGCTAATTACTCTTTTAATGGTAAGGTTCCAAAGAAGCTGGGAGACCCAGGTATACCGACTATTCCTTGTTCCATCAAGAATAATTATGTTAGCTCTATGTGATTTGGGAGCAGGAGTTAGTGTGATGCCTTTTTCTCTTTACAAGAGACTTGATTTAGATAAGTTGATACCAACTGATATATCTTTGCAAATGGCTGATAAATCTACTGCTATTCCTGTTGGTGTATGTGAAAATGTTCCTGTTCAAGTTACTCAACATTTCTTGATATTAACTGATTTTGTTGTGTTGGAAATGCCTGAAGATGATAATATGTCTATTATTCTTGGAAGACCCTTTCTTAATACTGCAGGGGCTGTTATTGATTGCAATAAAGGAAAAGTTACTTTCAATGTTGATGACAAGGAACATACTGTCTATTTTCCAAAGAGGATTGATAAAGTATATGGAGTTAATACAATTTGTAATGTGAAAACTATCAAGGTGGGATCCATTGATTGTCATATATATGAGCCTAAAGAAGAATATCAAACTCTTGTGATTGGATCTATATCAATTCAATATAAGGTAACATGATTGATTTGAGGTTTATTTCTTCTTGTGTCATATAAATTTATTTGGTAGCAAGACTTGATCAACCTTGTTAACAAGTATATTTTAATGCATGAGAGAGCTAAACAACATTTCTTTCCTTCTTTCTTTCTCCACTTGTTTTACTTGCTGTAGCACTTTTTGTTTTGCAATATGCTTTAGTTGTTTAAGATTTTGGAAATCATTTTCCTGCGCAGTAATAATTACTTTAACACCCAGAAATGTGCATTTGTCGAAGTTCTAAAAATTTACAAAAATTATACGGTAGTCTTATTTTTCGAAGGGGCACTGGGAGCACCTGGATGACCAGTGGGGCACCCCAGGGTGGCACCCCACAGCCGGCGCGGCCAGGGGGCGCGCCACTGTTGTGTGGGCCCCTCCTTGCCCCACTTTTTCACTTCTTCCTCCCAGCTCACTCTCTCTCCCGAAAAAACTCGTACTCACTTTCTCTCACTCGCGTTTCTGCTCAAGAACTCGAGATTTCTCGATCTCTTTGCTCAGCCCAGATTTCTGTCTGAAATTTGGCACATTTGCTCTTCGGTATGTGACTCCTTTGATTATCCAATTAGAATTTTGTTTGGTTGAGTATATATTGAATATTTTGCTGCTGTAGGTAACATGTTTAGTGAGCTTGTATGCTTGTTCTAAGTGGTAGAAACTAGTTTTGATGCATGTTTAGTACTCTAGCAAGTTCCTATAGTAGTTTTCCTCAATTATATACCTTGAAATCAAATTTTATAATAATTGTTGAAAAATTTCAGAAAATGGAAGGAAGTAGGCACCATCTAAACCAACAAGAATTGGAGGTGCAAAAAGTCATGAGAGTTCACCGCGAAGAGGGAGTATACCCCTCTTATTACCCATGCACTGATTTTATGCGGAATGCAGGAATCTTGCAAGATGTTCAAACACTGATTTCCAATGCAGGGTTGGAAAGTTTTACTGTTGGTGAACCTTACCAATATGCGAAACTAACAATGTCGGTGGTGCAGGATTTCGAATTTCATCGGTCCCAAACTAACCCCATGGTTCGATACAAGATTTATAATAAAACTCTCAACTTGCCAGTTACTGATTTTTGTGCAGCAATTAGAGTGCCACAATGAGGATCATGCGAGAAGGTTAGGCTAACGCCGCGGGAGCTCTCAAGTCTATATACGATGATTTGTCAAGGGAGAAGCTTCTCCGATGATAATGGTAAAATCAGTAGTATTCAACTCCCTGCTATTCGCTACTTTGCTTATTTCATCACAAAGTGCGTTCTTGCTAGAAGGAACGCAAATAAGTTGTCTATCCAAGATATGGCTTTCTTAGCTGCTGCACTGCAACATGATAGGACTTATAATTTGGGTGCTTTGATAGCTTGTAGACTTGCTACTAACCGTGAGAAGGGAGGAATTTGTGGAGGTCTCATCGCCTCTCGCTTATTAGCTATGCATGGTGTAGAACCTCACCATCTAGATATTCCGCTCTCCATGGAGAAACTTGATGTTGTTTCCATGATTAAACATGAGTTTGTTTCAGATGCGTCTAATTTGAACAACCTGTATTATAGGATAACATTTTATAAGAAAACTTAGAGAACAACTAAGAAAAATGAAAAACTAGTACGATTTCCTGCACCTGTTCTGCTTAACCTTGATTCCAGGAAAGGGTGGTCGGTCACAGAAAATGAGCTAAATGCATACATAGAAAGAGAAGGCCATCATGCAAGGGACGGCGCAGAGGAGGCCGAGGAGCACCTCGATTCTTCATCCGATGCAGCGAGCTCCTCATATCAATATTATGGTCATGTGGAGCCTCCACGCCATTCTTCTGCGCAGGGGCCTTATTATCACTCCATGTACGATCCACCCGCATGGAACCCCGACCCTCATTGGGAATGAACTCCACTTAGGCCAAAAGCCTAATCTTGGGGGGAGGTATACCGGCATCACTCATTCTTTTCATATTATGGTTGCTGGATACTTGTACATACTTGTTTAGTTTCTTAAAGTGGTTTTCTAATGAGAGGGAGATGATATTTGGGGAAGTGCTGTCCAAAAACAAATTCTGGGCTGTTACCAAAAAAAATCGTGCGCACAGCCAGAACGTTATTTTGAGTTGAAAACTTTTGAGCATGTGCCCCAGGTTGTTATCTAACTTTAATTAGTTGAACACTTTTTGAATTGAGCAATGGAAGATTTTTGTTAAAATCGATTTATGTAATGCTGTCAGGTTTTGGCAGATTTCTGTCATCCTGCTTTTCTGTGTTTCTTTTAATTTGCATTCTCTTGTTTTTGCTTTGTTTCTTTCCTAAACACAAATAGACCAAAAATATTTCTGTTGTTTCTCTTCACCATTTGTTTATTTAGTTCTTTGCTCTTATTTTACTTTATTTGCTATCGTTGGTTTTCTATGAGAAAATCCAAAAAGATTTTGCTTTGTTTGTTTGTTTCCTTTTGTTCTTGTTTCTAACCCGAAAACACCAAAAATATTTGTTGTTCTTCTTTGGTTTTGTAAAGTTCATTAGGAAGTTCAGAGGTCTCCGGTGGTTGGAGCTTGGTTTCATTCCATATTATTATTCAAGCTGCACAAGTGAAAGGCAATAATGACGATCTATGGCAATTTGACTGTGAGAGGCTGGTATGAACTCTATTTGTTTTCATTTTTGTACATATACTCATACATGTGAGCATGCTTAGTTGTTTCATGTGAGGTATATGTCATTTAATGAAAGCCTAGTAGTTTATGATCTCTCATGATTAGTTCCAATCTATTAATAATGAGTAGCATGTCATGAATATTCGCTTGCATTGTCTTATTCATAGATCGGTATGACATTGTGGTATCCTCCTCTGAATAATTCACTTGAATCGACTTGGCACATGCTCACGCATGCATATGACTAAACAAAAGTCAATTAAGCCTCGATGATTTACTTTGTTTCAGAGTTCTTGTATCACTTTTATGCCTCCATTAATTTTATTTTGTCGCAAGCATGATTATGACAGTTATTGCTCTCTTGATTGTCGCTTCCCAGTCTATTGCTAGCCTTCACTTGTACTGAGCGGGAACGCTGCTCGTGCTTCCAAATACCTGAAAACCAAGTTATTCCAAAGTGTCCACCATAAATACCTATGCATGGCATTTCAAACCATTCCAAGTAAATTCTCATGTGCTACCTTTAAACCTTCAAACTACTTCTCAATTTGTGTTAATGTTTTATAGCTCATGAGGAAATATGTGGTGTTTTATCTTTCAACCTTGTCATTTACTCCGGATAGACTTTCACCAATGGACTAGTGGCACATCCGCGTATCCAATAATTTTGCAAAAAGAGCTGCAACGGGGTTCCCAGCCCCAATTAATTAACCTTCATTAATAATTCTCTTCACATGTTTTGCTCGATTCATCAGTAAGCAACTTAACCTGCAAATAGACACTTCCCCATGGTATGTGAATGTTGGAAGGCACCCGAGGATTCGGTTAGCCATGGCTTGTGTAAGCAAAGGTTGGGGGGAGTGTCATCCATAATGAAACTAAAATACATGTGTAAACAAAAGAGAAGAGGGATGATCTACCTTGTTGGTAGAGATAACGTCCTTCATGGGAGTCGCTCTTGAGAGTCTGGTTGGCGAGGTGGTTAGAGTACCCACTATCATTCGTTGACAACAACAAACACCTCTTAAAATAATTTTATTTCTGTCTTTGAAAAATGAAAAGCTCTAGGACATGTTAATCCCTGCTTCCCTCTGCGAAGGGTCAATCTTTTAATTTTATGTTGAGTCACCATCCTTTCTTTGAGTACCTTCTTGAGAGCATAACTGTCATTCTTAGTATAATATGCTTGTCCCAAAATATGATCAGCTGTGGTATAACTTTGATGCATTTATCTTTGACAAATTTACTTCTAGTCTTTCTATGAACTTCAGAGGTGCCTGTGCATTTATGTTTTGCTACAAATACAGGCAAGCGAGATACCACTTTATCATATCTTTCTATGAACATTGCAATTCTGCTTATTGAAGTGTTTCATGATGCTTGTTATTAGTTTGTTGGTATCTTTTCATGATTGACACAGCTACTAGATGACTTTATTTGCATGTACCTTATTATGAATTGCTTAAGCACTTACCATATCATGAGAATATTTACATCATATGAACAAATGTGTTCGTGAAAGTTATTTTATCGCACTCAGTTGTTAACTGAATTGCTTGAGGACAAGCAATAAGCTAAGCTTGGGGGAGTTGATACGTCCAAAACGTATCTACTTTCCCGAACACTTTTGCTATTGTTTTGCCTCTAATTTGTGTATTTTGGGTACAACTAACACGGACTAACGCTGTTTTCAGCAGAATTGCACTGGTGTCTCGTTGTTGTATCGGTAGAAAAGCGTGACTTAAAAATCCTCTTAATAGAAAGTGCCAACATCCACGATGATTTTTAGCAACATAATTTCCTTGAGTCTTCCAAAAGGATCTACATGTAGGAAGGCTCAGATATGATGTTGCCAGCAAGGGCACCATCATAATTTTTTCGAAAGGCCAGCGGCCTATCTTTATTAAGATGCAGAAAAAAAAGTACAACAAGGCCACTCCGAGGTGGAGCACAGGCAAGAGGCGCCAGCCAGACAGGCCTGGAGCGCGACTAAATGGTGGCCACAACCACTAGAAGCTACACCTGCTCCGCACCAAGCAAGCAACACTAGGCAGCAACAACTCTACCTGCTGCACACCATGCACTGATCTCCTCTCTAATCTTCTCGAAAACTTCCGCAGCAGAGCGTTGGACGTGCTCAAACACCCTGGAGTTCCACCCCTTCCAAATGCGCCAATGTACCAGGATAACGACTGCGTCAAAGTCTCGATGTAGGTTCTTGGGCGCTCGCTTCCGTACCTGCAGCCACCAATCTTTCATACTGGAGAAGCTCCGGTCTAGAGTAGGAAACTCGACCGCATCAGCCCAAGTCCTGACCAGCTGCTAGACCTGAAAGGTAAAGGTGCAGTGCACGAACAGATGTGTGCACGTCTCCGGGGCAGCGTTGCGCAGCTGACAATCTGCGATGTTGGGCCAGCCTCTGCGCTGTAGATTATCCGCTGTGAGACATCGTTTGTGAACAGCGAGCCACATGAAGAATTTGCAGCGGGGAGTAGCCTTTGACCTCCAGATGGCGCTCGCGCACGGAAAGCGGATATTAGCTGTGAAGAATAGCCCATAAGCACTGATACGTCTCCGACGTATCGATAATTTCTTATGTTCCATGCTACTTTATTGATGATACCTACATGTTTTATGCACACTTTATGTCATATTCGTGCATTTTCGGAACTAACCTATTAACAAGATGCCGAAGTGCCAGTTCTGTTTGCTGTTTTTGGTTTCAGAAATCCTAGTAACGAAATATTCTCGGAATTGGACGAAATCAACGCCCAGTTCTATTTTGCCCGAAGCATCCAGAACACCGAGAGCCGCCAGAGGGGCCTGTGGGCCCCGATGACATGGTGGCGCGGCCGAGCTGGGCCGCGCCACCCTATGGTGTGGCCCCCGTCAGCCCTCTGCGCCGCCTCTTCGCCTATATAAAGCCTCCGTCGCGAAAACCCTATGGCGTACGACGAAACCCACGAAACCTTCCGAGCCGCCGTCATCGCGAAGCCAAGATCTGGGGACAGGAGTCTCTGTTCCGGCACCCTGCCGGGCGGGGAAGCCCGGAAGGCTTCTCCCTCGACACCGCTGCCATCTCCACCGCCATCTTCATCACGCTGCTCCCATGAGGAGGGAGTAGTTCTCCATCGAGGCTCGGGGCTGTACCGGTAGCTATGTGGTTCATCTCTCTCCTATGTAGTTCAATACAATAATCTCATGAGCTGCCTTACATGATTGAGATTCATATGATGATGCTTGTAATCTAGATGTCATTATGCTAGTCAAGTGGGTTTTACTTATGTGATCTCCGGAGACTCCTTGTCCCACGTGTGTAAAGGTGACAGTGTGTGCACCGTGTGGGTCTCTTAGGCTATATTTCACGAAGTACTTATTCATTGTTGAAGAGCGTAGTGAAGTGCTTATTTATATCTCTTTATGATTGCAATGTGCGTCGTATCACAATTTATCTATGTGCTACTCTAGCAAAGTTATTAAAGTAGTTTTATTCCTCCTGCATGTGTGCAAAGGTGACAGTGTGCACCGTGTTAGTACTTGGTTTATGCTATGATCATGATCTCTTGTAGATTGCGAAGTTAACTATTGCTATGATAATATTGATGTGATCTATTCCTCCTACATATGCATGAAGGTGACAGTGTGCATGCTATGCTAGTACTTGGTTTAGTCTTTTGATCCATCTTACACTTAAGGTTACTTAAACATGAGCATTATTGTGGAGCTTGTTAACTCCGGCATTGAGGGTTCGTGTAATCCTACGCAATGTGTTCATCATCCAACAAAAGTGTAGAGTATGCATTTATCTATTCTGTTATGTGATCAATGTTGAGAGTGTCCACTAGTGAAAGTGTAATCCCTAGGCCTTGTTCCTAAATACTGCTGAGTTACTGCTTGTTTACTGTTTTTGTGTTACTACTGCTGCAATACTACCACCATCAACTACACGCCAAGCTATTTTCTGGCACCGTTGCTACTGCTCATACATATTCATACCACTGTATTTCACTATCTCTTCGCCGAACTAGTGCACCTATTTGGTGTGTTGGGGACACAAGAGACTTCTTGCTTTGTGGTTGCAGGGTTGCATGAGAGGGATATCTTTGACCTCTTCCTCCCCGAGTTCGATAAACCTTGGGTGATCCACTTAAGGGAAAACTTGCTCTGTTCTACAAACCTCTGCACTTGGAGGCCCAACACTGTCTACAGGAAAGGAGGGAACGTAGACATCAAGCTATTTTCTCGCTTGTTGGGAGGAAAGGTAAAAGGTACTCACACTCCGGATCTCGGCTACTAAGCTATTTTCCGGCGCCATTGTAAGTACTCGAAGCTATTTCCTTTAGACTCTGCAATTGCGACATTTGGTTTCTTGTTTACACTAGTTAGGCATAATGGAAAACAACAAAAATATGAGAGATCTTTATGAACTTTATCTTGAATTAGGACATGATGTGTTTGAAGAGAGAATTAAAAAACCCATGGAACTTTATATGCATGATAATGGGAATGTTATTAGTATGAATGCTTTGAACACCATTGTTGCTAATGCTATGGAAAATTCTAAGCTTGGGGAAGCTGGCTTTGATGAGCATGATATTTTTAGTCCCCCAAGCATTGAGGAGAAAATTTACTTTGATGATACTTTGCCTCCTATTTATGATGATTATAATGATAGTAGTCTTTTGTTACCACCTGTTATGGAGGATAAATTTGATTATGATTACAATATACCTCCTATATTTGATAGCTACTTTGTTGAATTTGCTCCCACTACAACTAATAAAATTGATTATGCTTATGTTGGGAGTAGTAATTATTTTATGCATGAGACTCATGATAAGAATGCTTTATGTGATAGTTATATTGTTGAGTTTGCTCATGATGCTACTGAAAGTTATTATGAGAGAGGAAAATATGGTTGTAGAAATTTTCATGTTACTAAAACACCTCTCTATGTGCTGAAATTTTTGAAGCTACACTTGTTTTATCTTCCTATGCTTGTTACTTTGCTCTTCATGAACTTGTTTATTTACAAGATTCCTATGCATAGGAAGCATGTTAGACTTAAATGTGTTTTGAATTTGCCTCTTGATGCTCTCTTTTGCCTCAAATACTATTTCTTGCGAGTGCATCATTAAAACTGCTGAGCCCATCTTAATGGCTATAAAGAAAGAACTTCTTGGGAGATAACCCATGTGTTTATTTTACTACAGCAATTTTTGTTTTGTTGAGTCTTGGAAGTTGTTTACTACTGTAGCAACCTCTCCTTATCATGTTTTTGTGCCAAGTAAAGTTTCTATGTCAAAGTTGATGTTATATTTGGGATCGCTGCGCAGAAACAGCATTGCTGTCTGTCACGAATCTGGGCACAGTTCTCTGTAGAAAATTCGAAAAAATCTGCCAATTTACGAGCGTGATCCTCAGATATGTACGCAACTTTCATTAGTTTTGAGTTTTTCCATTTGAGCAAGTCTGGTGCCATCTTAAAATTCGTCTTTACGGACTGTTCTGTTTTTGACAGATTCTGCCTTTTATTTCGCATTGCCGCTTTTGTTAAGTTGAATGAGTTTCTTTGTTCCATTAACTTTCAGAAGTTTTGTGCAATGTCCAGAAGTGTTAAGAATGATTGTGTCACCTCTGAACATGTGAATTTTTGATTATGCACTAACCCTCTAACGAGTTTGCTTGAAGTTTGGTGTGAAGGAAGTTTTCAAGGGTCAATAGAAGAGGGTGATATAATGTGATCGAGAAGAGTGAAAGGTCTAAGCTTGGGGATGCCCCGGTGGTTCATCCCTGCATATTTTAAGAAGACTCAAGCATCTAAGCTTGGGGATGCCCAAGGCATCCCCTTCTTCATCGACAACTTATCAGGTTTCTTCTAGTGAAACTATATTTTTATTCCATCACATCCTATGTATTTTACTTGGAGCGTCTGTGTGCTTTTATTTTTGTTTTTGTTTTGTTATCTTAGTTCTCTGAATAAGTTCATCCTTGTGTGGGAGAGAGACACGCTCCGCTGGTTCGTATGAACACATGTGTTCTTAGCTCATAATATTCATGGCGAAGTTTCTCCTTCGTTAAATTGTTATATGGTTGGAATTGGAAAATGCTACATGTAGTAATTGCTATAATGTCTTGGGTAATGTGATACTTGGCAATTATTGTGCTCATGTTTAAGTTCTTGCATCATATGCTTTGCACCCATTAATGAAGAAATACATAGAGCTTGCTAAAATTTGGTTTGCATATTTGGTTTCTCTAAGGTCTAGATAATTTCTAGTATTGAGTTTTGAACAACAAGGAAGACGGTGTAGAGTCTTATAATGTTTACAATATGTCTTTTATGTGAGTTTTGCTGTACCGTTTATACTTGTGTTTGCTTCAAATAACCTTGCTAGCCTAAACCTTGTATCGAGAGGGAATACTTCTCATGCATCCAAATACTTGAGCCAATATTCATGCCATTTGTGTCCACCATACCTACCTACTACATGGTATTTCTCCGCCATTCCAAAGTAAATTGCTTGAGTGCTACCTTTAAACAATTCAAAAGTTATTACCTCTTATTTGTGTCAATGTTTTATAGCTCATGAGGAAGTATGTGGTGTTTATCTTTCAATCTTGTTGGGCAACTTTCACCAATGGACTAGTGGCTTCATCCGCTTATCCAATAATTTTGCAAAAAGAGCTGGCAATGGGATTCCCAGTCCCAAATTAATTAACAAAAATAGACACTCCTCCATGGTATGTGATTGTTGGACGGCACCCGAAGGATTCGGTTAGCCATGGCTTGAGAAAGCAAAGGTGGGGAGGAGTGTCATCATAACAAAATTAAAATAAAAAGGCACTCCTTCGTGGTATGAGATTGTTGGCAGGCACCCGAGGATTCGGTTAGCCATGGTTTGTGAAAGAAAGGTTGGAAGGAGTGCCACCCAAAAATAAAATAAAATGGGAGCCGCTCTTTGAAGGTTTGTCTGGCAAGGGGGTTAGAGTACCCGCTACCATTCGTTGACAACAACAAACACCTCTCAAAACTTTATTTTTATGCTCTCTTGATGTTTTCAAAATAAAAGCTCTAGCACAAATACAGCAATCGATGCTTTCCTCTTTGAAGGACGTTTCTTTTACTTTTATTGTTGTGTCAGTTCACCTATTTCTCTCCATCCCAAGAAGCAAACACTTGTGTGAACTGTGCATTGATTCTTACATACTTGCTTATTGCATTTGTTATATTACTCATTTGACAATTATCCATGAGATATACATGTTACAAGTTGAAAGCAACCGCTGAAACTTAATCTTCCATTGTGTTGCTTCAATGTCTATACTTTAAATTATTGCTTTATGAGTTAACTCTTATGCAAGACTTATTGATGCTTGTCTTGAAGTACTATTCATGAAAAGTCTTTGCTTTATGATTCACTTGTTTACTCATGTCATTACCATTGTTTTGATCGCTGCATTCATTACATATGTTTACAAATATGATCAAGTTTATGATGGCATGTCACTTAAGAAATTATCTTTGTTATCGTTTTACCTGCTCGGGACGAGCAGAACTAAGCTCTTGATACGTCTCCGACGTATCGATAATTTCTTATGTTCCATGCTACTTTATTGATGATACCTACATGTTTTATGCACACTTTATGTCATATTCGTGCATTTTGGAACTAACCTATTAACAAGATGCCGAAGTGCCAGTTCCTGTTTCTGCTGTTTTTGGTTTCAGAAATCCTAGTAACGAAATATTCTCGGAATTGGACGAAATCAACGCCCAGTTCCTATTTTGCCCGGAAGCATCCAGAACACCCGAGAGCCAGAGGGGGGCCCTGTGGGCCCCAGATGACATGGTGGCGCGGCCAGGGCTGGGCCCACGCCACCCTATGGTGTGGCCCCCCTGTCAGCCCTCCTGCGCCGCCTCTTCGCCTATATAAAGCCTCCGTCGCGAAAACCCTATGGCGTACGACGAAACCCACAGAAACCTTCCAGAGCCGCCGTCATCGCGAAGCCAAGATCTGGGGACAGGAGTCTCTATTCCGGCACCTGCCGGAGGGAAGTGCCCCGGAAGGCTTCTCCATCGACACCGCTGCCATCTCCACCGCCATCTTCATCACCGCTGCTGCTCCCATGAGGAGGGAGTAGTTCTCCATCGAGGCTGGGGCTGTACCGGTAGCTATGTGGTTCATCTCTCTCCTATGTAGTTCAATACAATAATCTCATGAGCTGCCTTACATGATTGAGATTCATATGATGATGCTTGTAATCTAGATGTCATTATGCTAGTCAAGTGGGTTTTACTTATGTGATCTCGGAGACTCCGTGTCCCACGTGTGTAAAGGTGACAGTGTGTGCACCGTGTGGGTCTCTTAGGCTATATTTCACGAAGTACTTATTCATTGTTGAAGAGCGTAGTGAAGTGCTTATTTATATCTCTTTATGATTGCAATGTGCGTCGTATCACAATTTATCTATGTGCTACTCTAGCAAAGTTATTAAAGTAGTTTTATTCCTCCTGCATGTGTGCAAAGGTGACAGTGTGTGCACCGTGTTAGTACTTGGTTTATGCTATGATCATGATCTCTTGTAGATTGCGAAGTTAACTATTGCTATGATAATATTGATGTGATCTATTCCTCCTACATATGCATGAAGGTGACAGTGTGCATGCTATGCTAGTACTTGGTTTAGTCTTTTGATCCATCTTACACTTAAGGTTACTTAAACATGAGCATTATTGTGGAGCTTGTTAACTCCGGCATTGAGGGTTCGTGTAATCCTACGCAATGTGTTCATCATCCAACAAAAGTGTAGAGTATGCATTTATCTATTCGTTATGTGATCAATGTTGAGAGTGTCCACTAGTGAAAGTGTAATCCCTAGGCCTTGTTCCTAAATACTGCTGAGTTACTACTGCTTGTTTACTGTTTTACTGTGTTACTACTGCTGCAATACTACCACCATCAACTACACGCCCAAGCTATTTTCTGGCACCGTTGCTACTGCTCATACATATTCATACCACCTGTATTTCACTATCTCTTCGCGAACTAGTGCACCTATTTGGTGTGTTGGGGACACAGAGACTTCTTGCTTTGTGGTTGCAGGGTTGCATGAGAGGGATATCTTTGACCTCTTCCTCCCTGAGTTCGATAAACCTTGGGTGATCCACTTAAGGGAAAACTTGCTGCTGTTCTACAAACCTCTGCACTTGGAGGCCCAACACTGTCTACAGGAAAGGAGGGGGAACGTAGACATCAAGCACTACTAGTGGAGAAGCTCCCATCACTAAAATTCCCTGCTGGTGGTACGACCGAACGCACCAGTGAGGAGAAAGCCTCCAAACCCTATCAACAATCTCCACCCCCCTCGGTGTATTCGGATTAGCATTATAAGGAGTAATAACAGGACATAATAAAGGAGAAACAACCACTTATTTTCCTTTGTTCCCCGAGGTAGGAGGGCGAGACGTGTCCACATCCATGCTTGATGCCTCAAAAGTAGATGTACATTTATTTTCGAAAATGGGCACTTTATTACTTAATGCAATAGACCCGGCCTCTGCATAGCTAAGATGCACACAACCACACAAATATATGTTACAAAATCACACTGATGTTCGAATACGACAACAAAGTTCATGGAAGATAAAAGACTAGCTAGGTGGATCCAGCCGAAGGTCACGCTGCCACCCATGTTGAGAATAAATATCCCTCGCCGTATCCTCCAACCGTGAAGATACCTCCGTAAAGAGGTCTCGATGCTCCACCCACTGCAGTGGCACCTAAGAGCGTAGTGTAGCTGTGCACCGTGATACGTCCAAAACGTATCTACTTTCCCGAACACTTTTGCTATTTTTTTGCCTCTAATTTGTGTATTTTGGATACAACTAACACGGACTAACACTGTTTCAGGAATTGGTGTCTCGTTTTTGTGCAGAAATTCGACTTTCAGGTAAAACCCCGGAAATAATCACAATGGGCCTATTTTTACCGTGAAGATGAAGGGCCGAAAGGGCGAACCAGGGGGGGCCCTGGACCACGAACCGGCGCGGCCTGGAGGGCGCGCCGCCTATGGTGTGGGCGCCTCGGCGGCCCCCGACGCTCTCCTTTCGACTACATATGCCTTTCGACCTAAAACGCCAGGGGGTTCGACCATATTTCCGAGACCATCCAACGCCGCCGCCATCGCGAAACTCCGCCTCGGGACCGAAACTCCGTTCGGCACTCCGCGGACGGGGAATTGGAGGGGATCTTCACCGCCATCACCACCGACGCCTCTCCATCGACCAGCCATGTTTCCCCCATCCATGTGTGAGTAATTCCCCCGCTGTAGGCTGAAGGGGATGGTAGGGATTGGATGAGATTGATCATGTAATAGTCACAAGATTGTTAGGGCATGGTGCCTAGTATCCATAGATGTTACTTTTATGATATTGTTGCAACTTGTTATGCTTAATGCTTGTCACTAGGGCCCGAGTGTCATGATCTCAGATCTGAACATGTTATTGTTTCATCATGATATGCATTGTTTTATGATCTTACCTGCAAGTTGTATACACACGTTGCTGTCCGGAACCCGAGGCCCCAAAGTGACAAAATTGGGACAACCGGAGGGGAAGGCGGTGATGTGAGGATCACATGTGTTCACGGAGTGTTAATGCTTTGCTCCGGTACTCTATTAAAAGGAGTACCTTAATTTCCAGTAGTTTCCCTAGAGGCCCGGCTGCCACCGGCTGGTAGGACAAAAGATGTTGTGCACGTTTCTCATTGCGAGCACGTACGACTATATATGGAACACATGCCTATTGATTGATTAGTACTTGGATACCGCTTTATTATTTGCAAATGCCCTACCATGATTGTTATATGAATTCTATCATCCATGCAACGCCCGTTCATCCATCCTGTGCCTACAGTATTTTAATCATGCTGTTTACTATAATCACTCTGCTGTCTTTATTTCACCTGTTGTTATTTCACTATTCCTACTGCTATAAAACTGTTGCTGATAAACTCTTGCGAGCAAGTCTGTTTCCAGTGCAGCTGAATTGACAACTCCGCTGTTAAGGCTTACAAGTATTCTTTGTCTCCCTTGTGTCGAATCAATAAATTTGGTAATACTTCCCTCGAAGACTGTTGCGATCCCCTATACTTGTGGGTCATCACACCGGTATATGACCTGCATAAAAGAGGAAGAAATATTATTGAAAATCTTGTCATTTCTACATAGCCATAGCGACCAAATAATTGCAATCTCTCCCATCCTAATAAAACGTTTAAACCTAACATCCACACCATTGAGCCAGTTGCCAAATATATTGACAATACTACGGGGTGGGTATAAGGTAGACCCTATTTGGACGGCTGGCCGTATAGACCTAGAAAATTTACATTAAAAAATAAGCGTTTAATAGTCTCATCATGATGACAAAAAACACACTTTTTTACTTCCATGCCAGTTGCGTTTGGCAAGATTATCTTTAGTAAGAATGACCCCACGACGAAGATACCATGAAAAGACTTTTGTTTTAAGAGGTATCTTCATCTTCTAATTTTTTGAATTATTATCGACCGGAATATCAGGCTGGATAAGAGCATTGTACATGGAGGCTACTGAGAATGAACCATTCCCGGTAAGATTCCAGCGAAACACATTCGCTCCCTGCGTCAATTGAACTAAGTCAAGACGTTGTAACAATTCCTGCCAAGAGGTTTGTCTGGGACCGATGAGACTTCTTCTAAATGCCACATTTGGTCGGAAAATTTCCATCACCTTAGCGATAGTATCACTTTTCTGACGTACAATATTGTACAATGCCAGATATTAATCTCGGAGCGTGGTATTACCTAACCATTTATCCTCCCAGAAACGAATTTCTGATCCATCCTTAATAGAGGAAGATCCATATGTAAAAAAATACTTTTTTGTGTCCATAAGACCAACCCAAAAATGGGAATCTCCCAGTTTCCAAAGAACCTGAGATATAGATTTTGTGCCAATATATTTTCTCTTGAGGAGTGTTTGCCATATACCCTCTTCGGTAAGTAGCTTGAATAACCATTTACCGAGAAGTGCCCTAATCTTGATCTGGAGGTCTTGTATGCCAAGTCCTCCATGATCTTTAGGTCAACAAAGAACACTCCACTTAGCTAGTCGATATTTACGCTTCTCACTATCCTCTTGCCAGAATAATTTTGATCGTAAATAATCCAATCTTTTTAAGACTCCTCTAGAAAGTTGGAAGAAAGATATCATATATAGTACCATATTACTGAGTACCGCATTTATGAGAACTAATGTTTCTCCCAAGGACAGTAATTTACCTTTCCAACTGCTTAATCTAATCTTTAGTCTTTCCTCAACCATTTTCCATTCAGCATAGGTGAGTCTCCGATAATGAATCGGGATACCCAAGTACCTAATTGGAAATTGGCCTTGGCCGTAATCGAACAACTCAGCATAATCGACAACATGGTCTTGGGCCTCACCAAAACAAAACAACTCACTTTTATGGAAGTTAATTTTTCAACCCGATAGATGCACAAATGCTGAAAGAATTAACTTTAAATTCCGGACATTTTCGATGTCATGATCCATAAAAAATTGTATTGTCGGCATATTGAAGAATGGACAATCCTCCGTCGATAAGATGAGGAATCACCCCTTCAATCTCACCCTTCAATCTCACCCTCTTAGATGTACTTAATGCTGTCATCAACCACACGTGGTTGCAATACAAGTGCAGGAGGCCGGAAAAGTCCAAACATAGTAGTTCCGGGGAAGCCCCACCCACGCTCCTTACGTCGTCCTATACAGTTGTTTTATTAGGCAAAGAGAGCTGACATATATGATCCTTTTAAGAATGTTTTTTTTGTCTTATCCCTCCCAGGAAACTTTGTTGCTATTAGATAGGCTAGGAAAATTGCCCGTGCGTTGCAACGGGAGTAACAGAATGAAATTAAAGAATATCGACACGGGGTAGAAGTTGTACACGGGTGGGAGGTGTAGGGCAGGGATCGGTGGCGGCCCGCATGTGGAAAGGGTAGTGCATTGCGAAAGTTGAGGCGAGTGAACGGTTCAATCGTGTCAACGGCCAGACTTGTTAAGATTTTCATATTTTGGTTCCCAAATAGGTATATTGATACAAATTCACCCATAGCAACATGCGAACCTTTTATCCTAGTACCATGAAAGAAGCATATGATCAACAGACGGACGAAACACAAGACAAACGAGGTACAAAGGAGAACCTTTTTTTTGCAGTCAAATAACACTCAGCAGGTTATAGATTGACCTACCCCTTTCTGTCGCTCTAGGCCTAAGCCGAGTTAAGAACAATTATTATGCAAGACTTTAGGAAAATATATGTTGGTTAAGTGTACAATATTATTTTTCAATTTGGATGTGAATCGCCATAAATAAACAGAGTTGCACAATATATTCCAACCTCCATTGTCCATAAAAGTTCAAGGAACCTGATTCCACACGATGAATTGGATTTATTTATTTACTCCATACTTTCGGTCTTAAAATCTTGACAACCTAAACTAAACAGAAAAAATGTCAACAATAGGGGCCATATAGCTCAAATTCTAAGCGGAAGGGAGAATTTTTTTTTTGAAATGGGAGCATCGCCCCAGCCTCTGCATCCAAAGGATGCACACAACTTTTCTTTATAAAATTGTTCGCAACGCCTTACAAGGGAGATACAAAGATCAACTTGAAGCCACCTTTCCAGCGACAACTCGGTATGCCTACAAGAGCGATGAAGGGGTTGACCATGAACAGGGCCATTAACCTGACAATACACCAACACACATCATCTAAAACTGAATGCATTTCCAAGCCGTCCATTGGCGGATGAGAAGCACAACCAGTCAAGCGGACCCTGAGCGCACGCCAGTACACACGCCACAGAAATCGCAACCGTCGTCTTCCTCGCACCCAATTTCAAGAGGGATCGCCGCATTGACCTTGCCAGACCTGCCGTCGATGTCACCGTGACGCCAGATAGCTCCACCATCCTGCACGCGTCCAGCAGTCTGCGCCCGTCTTCGATACCCTGCAGCTCCACGCCGCCGAGCATCATTGACGTCAACGTGGTAGATGAACGCCAGTCCACCAAAATCCACCTCCATGCAGCAGCTGCTCCAAAAATGATGCCTCAAGAGGTAGAACGACGCAGGGAGCACCGTCATCATCCGATCCGGGAGATCCGGATTTAGGGTTTCCCCTGGAGCAGCACGAGTGAGTAGCCGCAAACTGCGATGACGATGCCTTCGAAAAGGTTACAATGCGTGACGTCGCCATCGCCCGCCACGACCAAGGTCGGATCACGGTTTTCACTGGCAGCCGCGCATCCCCAACTCACTGCTAGGACTAGATGTGAGATCAGGAGATTGCCACACCCAGCCTCAAACCGGCCGACCACCTTCGACGGAGAAGATGGTCACCACCACCATGCCTAGGGTTGCTGCCCTAGGAATCCTCATGACGCAAGAGAAGCTCAGTAGCGCCTCACCGCCGACATAGGACGCCTGCAGATTGGCGCCATGACTGCCGCCTCCCCGCACCGCCGCATCTAAGAAGGCCAGGCGGATCCTCCGCCGCCGTGCCCACTGATCCGCAGCCGAGGAGAATCCGCTGCCGCCGCCGCGAAGCCACCAAGGCCTTGCCTGGCAGCGCCTAGGGCGCCGGCGGCGGGGGAGGAAGGCGCACAGGAGCGAGAGGAAGAGGCACCGGCGGTCGCCCTGGCGCGGCGCCGCCGCGCGGGGGCGAGAGGTTAGGGGCGCGAGGTTCCTTTTACGTTTTTCTTGGTCTTTTCAAGCGGAAGGGAAAATAGCAGTACATGGTCTAACCACGTCGGGTTCTGCGCCTCTGCGTACTCCACCTCGTGTTGAGGACTTGAGGCCAAAGCTCTGTCCGGCCTCCAAAAGCAGACCCCCTTGCCAGTACAGTCCACACGAAAATTCTTCAGCGAAGCATGTGCAGGTCCACCTCGCGCTCTCGTCTTCATCCGCAATTTTCTTGCCTCCGTCGCAGCGGCCACAACCCAAGCCAGCGCCAACTTGCTTGCTTGCGTCGCGGCAACGCCAGCCTAGTCTGGCGCAGTCATGGGGCTGCCTTCTTGACGGCAACCGAGGACCGCTTCTTCATGTCGGCGTCGGCCGTGGCCCAGGCTGACACGAGCGTGGGGCTGGTGACAAGGGATTAACTTGTCAATGCCTACAGATTGTAGACTAGGGTTTTGCTAGAAGTAGAGGGCAAGTAGATCTCGAAGGTTTCAGCTGAAAAGTACTCGCTGATTGTAAAAACTAGGGTTCTGTTGACAATAGATTCGATCCTTTCTTTGTCCCTCGACTCCCCTTATATAGGAGGTGGAGCCGAGGGTTTTGTAATATACAAGTTACAGAGTCCGGAGGCTTTCGTACCCGTCCCACAAGATTACAAGTCTCTATATTTTCTAATACAACTCTAGCTTTCCTTACTAACATCTTGGGCTTCCGAATCTTCTTATTCTTCGAGTCCTGGGCCTTCAGTAAACCCTGGGTACCATATTCGGCAGGCCCATTTGGGATGCCTATGTCAGTAGCCCCCGAGATTTTACTTGAATCGGAGAATCAGGAAAAATCTCCAACTTTAATCATTCAATAATCTCGCCAATTTATTATATATCTTTTGGATACACAAATACTATATTGTACAGGGGTAATGGTAGTTGGGGCTAGTTCATCTGACGGATCAGGTACTAGTTAACTGCTCTAGTGGCAATCCGCAAAAACCTACTTCAAGATCACGTCCCGGACATGATCTCGGGATACTGGTGTAAACTTCGACAGGTGCTTAAGGTCTTACCATTCTGTCGAGTCCTAGTCATATTTTATCGGGTACCTAACGTGTCTGTTAGGATTTTTCTTCGTATCTGTTGATACGGAAAAAAGTAGCAAACCGCCGTCAGAGACGATGCCACGCTGCTCAGAACGGATCTGGGGTCTTACCTTCGTAAAGTTTTGCGGCATTCGGAGATTATTCACGACTTTTAGCGCTCTGAGAATATATTGGCGAGTGCTTTTCAGCTGTTGGAATAGCACATTTTATTGAGTCATATTTGATGAATTATTTTGCCTTCCCGATGGGAGTATATGTAGAGTTATCTATATAACTCGAAATATACACACTTCTTTTTGCTTTCTTTATTTTTTGTATAAATTCATCGGGCACGCGAACAGCGTTCCCGATGGGAGTAGCCCCCGAGGCTACAGCCAAGGACTTGTGCTTGGTTGTAGGCTCCACAAATTAGTATCTTCTATCGCTATATTGTTATTCCTTCTCGAGTCTTTCATATCTATCGGGTGCGCGACCAGCGCTCCCGATGGGAGTAGCCCCGAGGCTATGAACAAATGCTTGCATTTGATCATAGGCTCTCGCCATTTCTATTTTGTCATACTCGAATTTTTATTTTTTCCAAAGTAGCCCCCGAGCATTTGGGCAAAAACTTGTATTTGATCAAAGGCTCTCGAAATAATCAATAATCTTCTGTTGTCGACAATCTTACCAAGCTTCATAGTCGTGTTTTTCCTTGCCAAAGTGACATCATTGCGATAGCCACGATTATGTATCGGGAACATGCGAGAACTCTTCTCTCTTCCTCGTGGGTCCAATTTTCCTATCAAGTTGACACGTCGTGCATGTGGGGGACACACGTCCTCCGCTTTTACTAGCGCACGCACTGTATCGCCTGTCCCTTCATCTCTCAGTAAAAATCCATTTTTACCCTTTGTCCACGTGTTCACCATCTACCTCATAATTTTTCCGTCCAACGGTTGCGTCGATTCGCCGCACCACTACTTAAAGCCCTCTTCTTCTTCCTTAGGCGCTTTCGCTCGCGTCGCACCTCTGTTCTTCCTCTGCAAAAATCTCCACTGCGCCCCAGAGTTCTTTGCGCTCCTCCGCTCTTGCGCTCTTCTCCTCCACGCCTGTTGATGCCACCGCGCAAACTCACTTGGCACAGCACTCCGGAATCGAAGATGGCGGCTGAAGATCTGGGGAACTTGGAGTGGGAGAGATCCAAAATCTCCCAACAAGATATCAACATGCTGAAGAAGCTTGGGATCAGCGGGAAGCAAGACTCGCTGCGCTTCCCCAAGGAAGAAAGCTACCCGACCCCGCCAATGCAGTATCGGGCCAGTTTCGTCGACCACCTCATCCGTGGTCTTTCCACCCCCATCCATGATTTCCTGCGTGGTTTGCTTTTCATGTATGTACTGCAACTTCACCATCTTACTCCCAACTCCATCCTCCACATCTCTATCTTTATCTCATTGTGCGAGTCTTTCCTTGGGGTCCAGCCTAACTGGTCCCTATGGAAACGTATTTTTCTTTGTCGCCGTAATGGCTCTTCCAGCGTCGCCTATAACATAGGCGGCGTTGTGATCTGCGTCTGCCCTGACGTCGCCAAGGGTCGCTTCTTCTCCAACAGCCTCGTCATCAGGGAAGGGGCATCATGCAGGCTCCTTAAGGATCAGTTGGACACCATCTTGGAAGATTTGTTTAGCTTGTTAGAGATGCAAACTGTTATCTTAATACTTCTATTGCTTATCGAATATTATTTACTATGCCCGTCATTGTTGCATCAGCTGAAAGAAGCTTTTCAAAGTTAAAATTATTGAAGAATTATTTGAGATCTACAATGTCCCAAGAGAGGTTAAATGGTTTGGCGACTTTATGCACCGGGAAGAAGTTATTCTACGTGATTTGTATTGCACCATCCTCACCGACTTTGCATCCAGGAATGCAACGAGAAAAAATTAGGGTAAGATGTATACAATATTGTTATTATATGAATATTGCTATCAGGTACACCCTAAGTCTGCATTGGTTGTTGAATATATAAGCAAATATCCATCTGAAATAATCCGTACAAGTAATTGATAAATCATGACTATGTAAACAAATAAACTAAACGTGCAGTCTAGTAAGATAGATGAACAGATCACATCTAAAGTAGACAAACCGATCACATCTACCACATATACTAGAAGAAGAAACTCTAACAGAAACTGAAAGAGAAACGACAAGATCACATACTTCACAGCAGCGTCGTTGTCGCCCATGTTGAGGTTGTCGAAGAAGTCGCTGAGGTCCGGGAAGAAGTTGTCGGTGTGGAGAAACTCGTCGTCCGAAGACGATGTCATGCTGCCAGTAGT
Organism: Lolium multiflorum; assembly: GCA_030979885.1. Taxonomy (NCBI): domain Eukaryota; kingdom Viridiplantae; phylum Streptophyta; class Magnoliopsida; order Poales; family Poaceae; genus Lolium; species Lolium multiflorum. Next base: position 343,304,775 of record CM061749.1, read on the forward strand.
CGCGCCGGAGCGCTTCCCAAAAACCTGATTGCCCCTCACCCGTATAGGTTCACGAGGCAGGGTTCCGGAGGCCTACGGCGGTCGGTGCCGACGGACGGGATGAGAAAGACGAAGGCGGCGGCGCAATGAACTGGAAACAGGTAGTCGCATATGTGGCTCGCATATGTTCCAGAAAAACCGGAAGGCAAAACGGCTGAGTAACGCGTCCGTTAATGACTCAAAATTGATTACACAATTAATTTCCCAAACAGCAAAAAGATAAGCTCGGCTCGGCGAGATTCCCGCAACCCGCGGCGCGTCGTGACGAGGCGTGGTGAGGCGGGCGGAGGAGGAGGAGTGCGCGAGGTCTCTCTCTCTTCTCACTCACTTACTAGGACTAGAACAACCCACCTTATATACCACTCCAACTCTCTCCCAACTAGCAATGTGGGACTAAACTTTAGCCCCTACTAGTGCTGCCACTGATTATTGGAATGGGCCATGTGAGTTTCGGAATTTGATAATGGGCCATGGGCCAAAGGTCAAATGCCCACAAATTCCAGCAATCCCCCACAAACTCTCATTGGCACATCTCATCAAAAAGTTTCTAGAACATTGTTTTATATACCGGTATGTCGTGGAGACTGTTAAGTTGAAATTCCACTTAAAGCTTCATATTACACTAGATTGCAACTTGGATAGTGGACTATGCCTTGAACTACAAGTTTTCTGCGCACTAGCTTCATACAAAGCCTAGACCGATACTAGGCTGCCGCGAGGCTTCCTCGCGGTTTGGAGCTTATACGTCATACTCCAAGGCCTTTCATGAGTTTACTATAGAGCACCCAACTCTCATAGATTGCGACGTTTAACAATCAGACTCATATAGGTGTGTTCTTCAAAAGATGTTCTGCAGGACAACATCTCTGCTAAAATAAGCCACTTAGAACACATTAAGATAATTATCAACCTGCCATGCAGATTAGGAGAGTATTGCATCTTACGGAGTGGTAAAATTGCTATAGGGATATATACTCCCCTCCCAGCTGCTTGTCTCCCAGTTCTAATTCACGGGATCTCCGATCACATAGAGTGGGTTACCACCGTGGGCAGCTCATAGTGTGGGTCTCATACCCATCTCCCTCGATGCATTTTCTATCACATTTCGTGATAGTCCCTTTGTGAAGGGGTCTGCCAGGTTTCTAGACGTATGTATATAATCCAACGCTATAACTCCGGAGTTTCTCATTTTCCTGACAGTTTTCAGTCTCCTCTTCACATGCCTTGATGACTTCATATTATCCTTAGAACTGTTTACTTTGACGATCACAGTTTGATTATCACAGTTCATAGGAATAGCGGGTATTGGTTTCTCAACCACATGTAAGTCCATCAAGAGCTCACGAAGCCACTCTGCTTCAACAGTGGCTGTGTCTAATGCTGTGAGTTCTGCTTCCATAGTTGACCTCGTAATGATGGTCTGCTTGCAAGACTTCCAGGAAACAGCGCCACCTCCAAGTGTAAACAAATAACCACTTGTGGCCTTAGTCTCATCAGCATCAGATATCCAATTTGCATCACTGTAACCCTCAAGTACCCTTGGATACCCGGTATAGTGAATGCCATAACTCGCAGTGCCTTTCAAATAGCGCAAAACTCTCTCAAGAGCATGCCAATGAACATCTCCAGGTCTAGACACAAAACGGCTGAGTTTACTTACAGCAAAGGAGATGTCAGGCCTCGTGGCGCTGGTTAAATACATAAGCGAGCCAATGATCTGCGAATATCGCAATTGATCTCTAGCAATTCTTTTATTCTTACGAATTATCACACTAGGATCATAAGGCGTTGGAGAAGATTTGTAGTCGTTATACCCGAAGCGACTCAGGATCTTTTTCACATAGTGGGACTGAAGCAATGTAATCCCACCATCGTCATCCTTCAGCAGCTTGATGTTTAAGATCACATCAGCTACTCACAAGTCCTTCATCTCAAAACAACGAGATAGGAACTCCTTGATCTCTTTAATCACAGTAAGGCTGGTCCCAAATATCAATATGTCATCGACATAGAGACAGAGAATAACTCCCTCGCCCCCACCATGGCGATAGTATACACACTTGTCAGCTTCGTTTACAACAAAGCCTTCAGGTTAAAGTTCTTTCAAACTTCTCATGCCACTGCTTAGGCGCTTGCTTAAGCCCATACAAAGACTTCAGTAATTTACACACCTTTCCTTCTTGACCATCTACTACAAATCCATCGGGCTGCTCCATATAAATTTCCTCTTCAAGCTCTCCATTTAGGAAAGCAGTCTTAACATCCATTTGATGAACGAGAAGACCATGTGAGGCAGCCAAGGATAGTAGCACTCGAATGGTGGTCAATCTGGCAACAGGTGAGTATGTATCAAAGAAATCTTCACCTTCTTTCTGGGTATAACCCTTGGCCACAAGTCGTGCCTTGTACTTTTCAATGGTACCATCGGGCCTAATCTTTTTCTTGAACACCCACTTGCATCCTACAAGTTTGCACCCATAAGGACGATCAGTAACCTCCCAGGTTCCATTAGCTAGGATGGAATCCATCTCGCTACGGACAGCTTCCTTCCAGTAGTCAGCATCCAGAGATGTATAGGCTTCTGAAATAGAAGTGGGAGTGTCGTCCACGAGGTACACAATGAAATCATGTCCAAAGGACTTTGCATCCTCTGTCTCTTGCTCCTTTTGGGAGCTTCATTGTCATCCTCCACAGGATTTTCAAAGTGTTCTATAGCCATGGTAGGTCCAGGAAATAATTCCTGAGTAGATGAACTGGGCATCTCCTGAATTGATGAGCTAGACGTTTCTTTCATAGGAAAGATGTCCTCAAAGAAAGTCGCATCATTTGACTCCATAATTGTACCAACATGCAAGTCGGATACCTCAGATTTTACTATCAAAAATCTGTAGCCAATGCTATGAAATGCATATCCCAGAAGAACACAATCCACGGTTTTTGGTCCAAGCTTGCGCTTCTTGGGTATCGGCACATTTACTTTCGCCATACAACCCCAAGTTCGTAGGTAAGAGAGTTTCAACCTTTTCCTTTCCCATTCCTCAAAAGGAGTAATGGTTTTGTTCTTTGTGGGGACACGTTTTAGGACATGACATGCAGTCAATATCGCCTCCCCCACCATGCCTTGGATAGACCCGATGTATCTAACATGGCGTTAACCAAATCAGTTAGAGTACGGTTCTTTCTTTCGGCCACCCCATTAGACTGAGGTGAGTAGGGAGGCGTCCTCTCATGGATAATACCATGTTCCACACAAAAAGAATCAAACTCGTTGGAAAAAATACTCTACACCACGATCAGACCTTAGCCGCTTGATCTTTCGATCAAGTTGGTTTTCTGCTTCAGCTTTAAAGATTTTGAAGTGATTAAGAGCTTCATCTTTGGATTTCAGAAGATACACATAACAATATCGAGTAGAGTCACCAATTAAAGTCATGAAGTATCTTTTCCCTCCTTTTGTCAATTCGCCATTCATTTCACAAAGATCCGAATGTATAAGCTCCAGCGGTGCCAAGTCTCTTGCCTTCGCAGTCTTGTGAGACTTACGTGGTTGCTTAGCTTGCACACATACTTGGCACTTGGATTTCTTGACAATAGCAAATTTCGGAATTATATTCATATTCGCTAGCCGCGTCATGCACCCAAAATTAATATGACAAAGTCGTGAATGCCAAATATCGGACTCAATATTATTGCAAATATGATTCACAATTTGAGTACATAAGTCTGACAAAGATAAGAGGAACAAGCCTCCGCACACATAACCCTTTCCAACAAATTGTCCACACTTGGAAATTACAACTTTATTGGACTCAAAGACCAACTTAAAACCATCTCGACATAAAAGCGAACCGCTAACGAAATTCTTATTAATGGAGGGAACGTGATGCACATTCTTCAACTGGATGGTCTTTCCCGAAGTAAACTTCAGATCCACCGTACCAACACCACGAACAGAAGCACGTGAGCCGTTTCCCATCAGCACGGAGGAAGTCCTTGCGACCCGATAAGAAGAAAACATAGAGACATCATAACATACATGTGTATTGGCTCCGGTGTCTATCCACCAATCAGGAGAATTACATACTGAAAGGAGTAGGGGAAATACCGTACCCAACGTCCTTCATCTCAGTATCAACGCCAATAACAACATTTGCGGACTTGTCGCTGTTCCCACGCCGATCATGGCGTTCTGGGCAATCAGGAGCCCAATGTCCAGGAGCGCCACAAACATGGCAGTTCCCTTTCTTCTTATAAGGAGTCTTCCTCTTGAATTTGGTTGAGTTGGAGGCTTTGTTCTTCTCGTCAAACTTGCCTTTTCCATTGTTCTTATTCTTAGACTTGTGAGATTGGAAGTTCTTCTTCTGTACCACATTGGCACTGGAACCTCCCTCAAAACTGCGAGCGCGTGTGTCCTTTGCTCTCGCCTTCTCTTCCACATGAAGCGAGCCAATGAGATCCAAAACGGAAAACTCTTGTCTCTTATGTTTCAGAAGTAGAAAAGTTCCTCCACGAAGGAGGAAGCTTGGCAATAATGCCACCGGCCATAAATTTGTCCGGTAAGGTACACTTAAACTGCTCGAGTTCTTTGGCAAGGATGAATCTCATGAGCCTGCTTAACCACGGAGCGCTCATCAGTCATCCTGTAGTCATAGTATTGCTCCATGACATACAATTCAGTGCCAGCGTCCGAGACCCCAAATTTGGCCTCGAGCGCATCCCACACATCTTTACCATGGTCGAAAGCCATGTACGGGTCAACAATGTTGTCCCCAAGAATGCTGAACAAGGCCGCCTTAAACATGGCGTCGACCTTCTCAAACTTTTCCTGCTCCTCTGCAGAAAGAGGCCCCTCAGGTCTAGCATCTGTGGCGCTAAAACAGCCTAGGTTTGTAAACCATAGAACTGCCTTTGTGCGCCACCTCTTGTAATGCATACCATCAAAGAGGGGAGGTCGAGTAGCGGCAACAACGCTGCTTGAATTGATTTGCCTAAAATCAGGTTTTTGGATTGTTGAATATACAAGCAAATATCCATATGAAATAATTCATACAACTAATTGATAAATCATGACTATGTAAACAAATAAACTAAACGTGCAGTCTAGTAAGATAGATGAACAGATCACATCTAAAGTAGACAAACCGATCGTATGTACCACATATACTAGAAGAAGAAACTCTAACAGAAACTGAAAGAGAAACGACAAGATCACATACTTCACAGTAGCGTCGTTGTCGCCTATGTTGAGGTTGTCGAAGAAGTCGCTGAGATCCGGGAAGAAGTTGTCGGTGTGGAGAAACTCGTCGTCCGAAGACGACGTCGTCTGCCAGTAGTCGCGGGCACTTCCCAAAAAGATTGCCCCTCACCCGTACAGTTCACGAGAGGCAGGGTTAGGCCTACTGTCCCGGCAGTTGGTGCACGCCGACGGACGGGATGAGAAAGACGAAAGCGGCGACGCAATGAACTGAAACAGTTAGTCGCATATGTGGCTCGCATATGTTCCAGAAAAACCGGAAGGCAAAACGGCTGAACGCGTCCGTTAATGACTCAAAATTGATTACACAATTAATTTCCCAAACAGCAAAAAGATAAGCTCGGCTCGGCGAGATTCCCGCAACCCGGCGCGTCGTGACGAGGCGTGGTGAGGCGGGCGGAGGAGGAGTGCGCGAGGGCTCTCTCTCTTCTCACTCACTTACTAGGACTAGAACAGCCCACCTTATATACCACTCCAACTTTCTCCCAACTAGCAATGTGAGACTAAACTTTAGCCCCTACTAGTGCTGCCACTGATTATTGGAATGGGCCATGTGAGTTTTAGAATTTGATTATAGGCCATGGGCCAAATGCCCACAAATTCCAGCATTGGTAGCATTTTATACATGCGTATTAAAAATAATGTTATATTAGGGGATCTAAATTCTAATTTGGCTCCGGGTCCTCGAAATCTCAGGACCGGCCCTGGATAGACCGGTACACGCCGAGGCACACGTCCAAGCAGCGCGGAAGCTTGAAGCGTTCGGCGTGGGAGAACACCGAGGCAGGCCGTTCTGCGCGCGTATGGCGCACGGCGTTGTGCACTTGTGCCTGGCGCACGCCACCCCAACCCCGCCATGAGAAGTCGGCTGCCTAGCTGAAGCTGAACACCCACCTGGCGAAACAATGACCTTCGACAATGGCGATGGCTACAGGACCACCACCGAAGCCGGACGTCCCCTGGTCGTCCTGAGAACATGAACTCCATGATGTCTGCCTACTTGGCGCACGCAGCCGCCGCCCAGAACGAGAAGAATTCGTCGGGTGCCTCCGACTACTGCACTCGAGATCGTGAAATACTTCATAGATCTGCTGCCGCACGATAGATCCTTTGCCTATTCAAACTCTGCAATTTGAATTGTGCGAACGGTCGCGTGCTTGACTGGGCTAGCCCACGCCTAGCAATCATGTAGGACGGCCACACCCAGCGATCAATCTCGCGGATGACGGTCCAAATATATGACGTACCAAACGGATGAAACCACGAAAATGTTTTTGCTTTTATTATTAGGTATAGATTAGTTAAATATAGTTTAAGTCTCACAAACACATACGCAGCTAGTTGCCGTCAACCAATGCTAGCCCAGTGTCAGCATCAATGAAGAATAGCTGACAGAGCCTTTTGCTAGAGACCACCGGTTGCTCACCGTGGTCAACATCTAGACATGCTTCACAGCAGCTACCAGTCTATAGCAACACAGCGAAAGCACATAATTAACCACCCGGAGACGCCGGGTAGACATATCGCTTGGTCCCAAGTCACTGTGCTCTTTCCAGGAAAAGACTTCAAGGAATCCATCAGTCATGAAACGTGATCCCAGCCGGCGCTGCTAGACACGCGCTGGAACGTGCCTCAGTTTGTATGGTGATCATATCGCTAGCTTGCTTCCGAAGTAGGCTTGGAATTAAAACTTGAAACTCGCGAGCTAAACGAGTAACTCATGACTCTCGACTCGTCTCGACTCGAACTCGGTGTATAACGAGCCAAGCTGAATTTCATATTTTATCGTTAAACGAGTTCAATCTAAACGAGCCGAGTTCATAGAACTCACGAGTAGCTCGTTTAGCTCGGTAAAAATGAATTCGTCCCAAGCCCACCAAAATGCGGAAGTATATTTGTGGTTACTCAACTTGGCAATCTTATGCTGATGATATATTGATCGGTGTGGTTTATATTTTTGTGGTACCATAGTTCGAATGCTTGTTGTTCATCATTTATGCCCAAATATTCGGGGAAAATGAATTGTACATTTTACATGTTCTATTTGACAGTTTTAAACGATCTACTCGTGAGTTACTCGCGAGCTTTGCGAGTCGAGCTGAGTTTCAAATTCGGACTCGATTGTTAAACAAGTCGAGTCGAGCTAACTCGATTGTTGACCGAGCTTTAGCGAGTCAAGCCGAGCTGGCTCGGCTCAGCTTGAATTCCAGCCCTATTCCGTAGCTCCTTTGCTCCTTCCAGGAGACTTGAACTTAATCAATCTACTTAAACCTGATACCAACGGGCGCTGCTAGTTTAAATTTTGTTCAAGCAAGCCTGATCTTGGACATTGATCAATAGAAACCTTAACTATACATATATACGGATGCTCTTTGGACGGCTAGTATCTTGAGCTTGACGGGCAACCACTCTAAATGATGATTAATCGGAGAGGGTCTGACTTAGTGATGATTGGACGATACTGCACTGCTTGTCCGGTGTTTGTGACGTACTTTGCGTACGTACGTTCGTCTTCAAGTTAAATACAGAATCTTAGAGATTCGGTTCTTGGTCTCTTGCAAAATGCATATTATAGGAACACAAACCACGGCACGGTAGATAGCTGTGGCGAAATTTGAAATTGTACACTTGCGTGGTACTTGAAAACTCTATTTAAAATAGCTGGCTATAGCCGGGCTATAGCCTTTCGCGAGGCCTGCGGCCACAGGCGGACCCTCTTGGGGACCATACTGGGCCCTGGCCCGGTCTTCCAGAATTGCAAAAAACTTGTACCCAGTGATATGGCCCAGAGATTATCAAATTATTTGGCCAGGCCTAGGGTGCTGCTATTGGCTGCTTTGCCACTATTTGGGCCGTATCATTGGCGCCGGTGCTGGGCAGGGCTACGCACGGTCAAGTCGATGGCGTCCTATACGCTGAACTGGTAAAATCTCTCAAATCACTTCTCCTCTTCGTGCGGTAAAATCTCCCAAATCTGTTCCTCAGAATCCCCAATCTCTGGACTACTTGTTCTCTCTCTAATTCCAATCCACGAGCTGGGGAGTTTCCCCATATCAGATGGTCTCCCAAAGTCCCAATCAGCAACGCCAAGCAATCAACTGAACCTGCAGCTCCAATCTGACTTGGATGTTGTGTGTGGCAGCAAGTTGTGGAGCATCCATGAGTTGATTTCTGGAATTTTGGTATCATTTCGTTTGCTACTAGATACAAGCCTAAGACCTGTTAATATGTGCGTTCTTCTCTAGTTATTGCAAGTCATCGGCCCGTCCTTTGTTGCTTGTCACGGTCCGCCAGTGCCTGCGGCTATAGCTAGAGGCTTTAGAGGCTAAAACGAAAATAGCCGCTAATAGCCCGACTAAGGCTATTTAGCCTTAATTTAGCCTCATAGCCGCTAACTTTCCGCTCAATGGGTCCAAAATTTTGGACCAAAAATTTGAGTCGACCGGCCCATTTGCCTGGCGAAATAGCCACCAAGCTCTAGTTATGTAATTATGGGCATAACTATGTCCTAAACTACGTAATAATATTGCAATATTTGGACAAAACTATGTATTTAACTATGTGTGAACTATTATGTGTATCTCCTATGTGAAGATGTTATTATGTTATTAACTAGCAAGGTGGCCCTCGCAGATGCGAGGGCATCATTGCAGTGTTTGGGATAAAAATAGGTCTATGTTATATGTATCATCTTTAATGTGTAATGATTTTTTAAATAGAATAGTAAAGTAATGTGTTCATGATGTAACTAATAGAAAATAACTTATCCATATTTTATAGGTCGGACAACTAAATAATGAGAAATTTTATTGCTCTGTGTGGAATTTTCTTCATCTTATTTAAAATACATGACACTCTTCTAAAATATGCTATAATCTAACGCATACGCTGTTTTGCATATGAATATTTATATTAATTAAAAGTAATAAGCACAAATAGAAGTATGAAACAACATGAGCTTAACTTTTATGTTTCTCTATATTGATAGCCAATTTATATATCCATGGTTACATTTTTATAAAATTTAGAAATTTCTTCAAGATAGAACTCTTAATCAGCTAATTAGAATGATTCGGTCTGTGTTCGAGACTCACCTACAGAAATTGATCAGTTAATATCATTTGGGTATAGTGGCAGAAAGTCTCCAACTCTTGGATAACGCAAAATATTTTTGGTAATATATTTTTAACTACATGTAGCCGGATAGGTACGTCCATTCTCGTACATGACCGGGAACCGGTTCAATTGTTTTACAAATCAAAATTTGGCAAGAAACCGATTTTCTAGGTATGTCATGTATTCTTATTTCTAAAAAACGTGTGATCCATCTAGGTTTATGTGCTATGAATTTACTTCTGTACATGTATAATATTGTATGTAATTTTTTTATTTTTTAATCTCATACGTTTAGACTGATATTATCCGTTTATATATTTTTAAGCACATTTAAATTAACCCGGTGCCTCAAAAAATATTTGTATGGAAAAATGAATCTAAACCGTTTAGAAATGTGAAGAGCCGATCGTCGAATGTTTTTTCAGGACGTGTCTATGTAAATCTAGGTTTGCGTGCTATGAATTTACTTTTGTACATGTATAATATTGTATGTACTTTTTATTTTTTTAATCTCATATGTTCAGACTGATATTATTGGTTTATATTTTTTTAAGCACATGTAAATTAATCTGGTGCCTCAAAAATATTTGTATGGAAAAATGAATCTAAACTGTTTAGAAATGTGAACAGCGGATCGTCAAATCTTTTTTAGGATGTGTCTACGTAGATCTCCGTGTCCGGCCCAATTCTACACGATCAAGCTTGATTGTTTATTGTCGTATGCATGTACAACTTCTGTACATGATCGGGAGAGCCGTGTGGCAGGCACTCTAGCTTCTATCCTAGCTAATTAAATATCTTTTCACGACAACTCTATCTAGAGTATGCTGATTGATTTTCACGTGACTGTTGATAGAAAGATTTTCTTCCTTATGTTATGTAAAATCTTTAAATTTTAACCATTAAATTACAGATCCAAGAGCTAAAATAATTCTAATGATGTGGATTAACCTTGTGTCTCTATTTTAAACATCTGTATTTTGCTTTTAGTATATAATAGATAGATTTGTGAATTATTGATATATATATATATATGTCTGCTATTCTCGAACCGGTTCGAGAATAACCCTTTCTGAACTTCCGGGTGTTTCCTAGTGAACTTCTCGACGGAATACCAGAATTGCATGTTCGTGCGGACAGTATTTTCATGATGATTTTCAAACCGCTTATCGGATTGATGCGTATAATATACCGTTGGATTCGCACGGAAATTTCGCAACTTTTTCATGTTCATTGTTTTCCCAAATTCTGTATTGTTTAAAAGTAATTTTAAATATACAAAACAATGTTTTCGCGGATTTCTCTATTTTCGTGCAGTTTTGGGGTTCTAGTTTTCAAACAGTTTATCGGATTGATGCGTATGATATACCATTGGAAAGCTATTGACTAGGCGCACCTTTTTCATGTACAACATGTTTCCAAATTCTCTGTGGTTTAAGAGCAGATTTGAAAATACGCGATTCCGCTTTTTTAATTTCTCGGTTTTTCATACTGTTTTTTGGGTCTTATTTCCGAACCACTTGTCGGAATGTTCCAAATAATATTGCGTTGGAAAGATATTGACTAGGCGCACCTTTTTCATGTTGAAGGTTTTTTCATATTCTAAACGGTTTAAATTTAATTTTCGAAATACGCAAAAGCGAAGATAACGCCGACACAAGAACATTTTTAAATTGGCTCATCTAGATTGATTACGTGTGTCATTGCAGGGTGTTAGAGTATTAGTAGAGTTATATTAGTGCTAATTGTACGTAGCGCCGGTCAATTTGCTGAATAAGAGGTCGTATGGACGATTTCTATACGTATGATTTCCGCCCAAAAAAATAGAGTACATGGAGTTGCTTGATTATGGAAGTGAACCTCCGGATATCTGTTAGTGAACTTCCGATCGTGGTATAGAAGTTACATAGATGCTCAAAATGAACTTCCGACATGTTCAAAGTGAACTTTCGTGCTCGGAACAAAGTGAATTTTGACAAAAGCAAATTTCCGTTATGTTCATGCATGGTGAACTTCCTCCTCTTACAAAGGTAAGATTGACAAAAATAAATTTCCAGCTTGTTTAAAGTGAACTATGGCTTGGTAGAAAATGAACTTCCACTTTTTCAGAGAAGTATACAACGCATAATATATTAACTTCCACTTTGGTAGAATTGTACAACCAAAAAAAAACTACAGGCAGAGTGAATTTCCTCTTGGAGACAAAGTGAACTTATAGCGGTCGGAAACATATTAAGTTCTCTGTTTTTTCTTTGTATCTCTCTATTTTCCTCACTGTTGTTTTTAGAGTGAGCTTCAGAGATTTCGTCAAATTCAAAGAGTGAACTTCCTGATGGGAGATAATGAACTTTTTGGACGCAAAAAATATTGGCCTTCTCATAGAATTTTTAAATATAAAATTGTGAACATTTTTTAAGTGCATACAAATTGAACTTCACAGCAAAAAAAAATAAAAAACTGTCCTAATTTATGTTTCTGGACACAGAAGTTAACTGCTATTTCTCAAGAGAAAATTGAACCGTTTGGGGATACACAGTGAACCATGGAGATAATCAAAAGGTGAATTATTGAGATGTACAGAACTGGGGTCGTATGTGATCAACATAAGAGCCTTTTCAACAAATGTATGCAATTCATGAGCACGTCACAAGCCTACAGGATCCAACGTACAGTAGTACATGGACTGTGTACAAGCATCAACGTGAACTTCTAATCAAGGTAGAAATGCAATTCTCAGGCCCAATGAAATGAACTACTCTATATGGAGAGTACCAACTTCCATTCTTTTTACAAAGGAAATCACTGGTTATGACTTGTTCAGAATCTCCTCAAAGTAGACAGCCAGGAGTATATTGCGGAGGTTGGCTTCCTTTCCGCTGTCCACGGCGAAACGCCGTGTCTCTGTCAGCTGTGATCTCTGCTGGGAGCGTCCCAGGTGAACTGCCTTCCATTTGCTGAACTCTCTACCTCATGCGCTGACTGGAGACCAGGAAATAGAGGCCATGAGCACCTCCCCTAATGGCGCTGGTCTTCCTCGTCGAGGCCGATAGCCATCTAACCAGAATGGCAAGGCCATGCATGAGTAATTAAGGATTCAGTAAAACTTTACATGTATGACACGGTAGAAATGAAACTCTCTCCCTTTGTGAATAATTACTATGTACAGGCCTTGAGCATCGACTTGTGTGATGAATTTCACCAGATCATAAATCTGTAGAAAAGGGGAAAAACAGGGGACATCCGTTTTTCTGCATCGTGTGGAGCAGTGGCTGCTCTTACCTGCGGCTGGACACAGTGTGTCTGGTGTCCACCTGCAGCAAGTATGCTCTGCTCGACCCAAAGCTCCATGTAGTCGACCAGCGTCCCGCCTAGCCAGCGACGGGACCAGCGGCACCAGCGTACACATGTTTAACACTCGAAGCATTGTTGAAACCACCACTAGCCCATCCATGTACTCCCCATGCACGTATCTCTGAACTTCCGCCGCCAACAGTGTCATCCACAACTCCTGCACATTTATCGGTGAACATTCAGTGTGTTAAAAAATGATATATTCACCAAACAAAATGAACTCCCAAAAATATGAAAATGAACCTGTCAAGCAGAAAGAAGTGAACTTCTATTAAATATTTCTCAGCAACAAAAAATAAACACCTATACAAGCGGCTAATTTATCAAGAACAAAAAATGGCATGTGTCAATAAAGAAAGGAAACTACCACTTGGACAAGGGCGAGTGTAGCACATCAGTATGCATCTAGCGTTCCTTCTAACAGTCCATGACGAAATCCATCATTGGACGAAGCAAACATCCAAACAAAAAGAAGTAAACTTCAGGCGTGGACTAGGCGAACTACTTTTTTGAGGGTATTGAATCAATTGATGTGTAGCTTTCAGCTCAATGAAGTAAAGAAAATATTGATTGCACTGCAAGATATAATCATAGGCTTAAATGCTTAATTCAAAAGTATTTTAGTGTGGACTTGGGTAAATAAACCCCAATCACTTAACAAGCTGACTTCCTATTGTTTACCTTTCTAAAAGTAACTAGGAACTTCCTGAGAAAATAAAGCCAAACTTCCAGATTGAAAAAATGAACTTCCACACAAAAACGGTTGAAGTTGCAGGCAGAATAATTGACACAGCAAACTCCCCCAATATGGTCTCCATTTCGACAGGAATTTTCTTACAATCTAATGTCTCCATTCTAAAAGAGATGACATCCTCCAATATGATTTGGCAAAGTCTAACAAAAACATTAATATACTGACATAAGGATAGCAGATTATCAATCCATGGCAGGTATACTTCCTAGGAAAAGACAGTAAACTAATCGCTACTTAGTTCAGAAACATACATACAAGTGAATCAAATGAACTCCCGAAAAATATATAAAGTGAACTTGCCATGTAAACAATCCGAACTTCTTTTTTTTTTTGCCTGAGCGAGTGAACTACCTAGAATAAAAAAGTGTGCTCCATAGTGCCAAACGAGTAATCTGCCTAAATTAAACTATGTGTACTGCAGTTCAAAGCAAGCTTTAACTTTCCTAACAAATCAAAGCGAGCTTTGCTTATTCGATGCTCTGAACAGCTATGTTTTGTAAAATGAACTTTCATATTATGTCACACTGTGTGATTCTGATATAGGAACATCGTTCTGCTAGTTTACACACCTGCACTTCCAGTAAGGGGGTGGGACTGGTGCGTCCGCAGGGGCAGCGAGCGAGCTCGGAGCTTGGTGGACTTCGGTGTGATTCATGGTGGACTCCTGATGGGGGCGAGGTGAACTGCCCAGATGCAATCACCTGATGTAAAACCGGAATAAAATGAGTACTCAATGCCCTATCAAGGTGATAGTTTCAGATGTAGTCCAGTATATAGTACAAGCACTCCTAGTTCAAGCACAAATGCTATCGCCACAGAATGACAAAAAAATGATAAGGTTCTAGTTGGTAATTCCTTAAACAGATTAAACGCTATGACACGTGCTCATTCTATTTCACCAAACTACATTAGTAGTTATTTTCTTCATTCTTAATAAGTGGACTTCATACTGTTTACCTTTTTCTAAGTAAATAGGCGTAATGAACTTTCACACAAAATAAATACGAATTTTCACCTTGAGAGATAATGAACTTGGACGAGAAATTGGTGTGAACTTGCCGATTAGAATAATTGGCATAGCGAACTCCCCAAAAAAGAAGAGGTGAGCTTCACGCATAGATCAAATGAACTTCGCCTATGGAATATATACATCAAGAATATTCTAGACATTAGCTACCTTCTACTTTCGTCTGAAACTAAAAGTGAATATCCTGATACTAAAAGTGAATCTCCTGAATGGGCCAAAGTGGATTCCGCGGCAAAGAGAAGTGAACTTTCATAATACTAACAAGTCCTCATGAACAAAGGGAACTTTTTGGATAACTTTCTCTTGTGGATGGTCTAAAATTCTGTCTCTCATTCAGAAAGTAACTTCTTATTCTATTTTTTTACAGTTAACTTTCTGTTGTGTTCTTTAGCCAAAATCAGTGGACAAAGCAAACTTCCGTAACAAAAACAAATAAATTCATGCGAGAACAAGGCGAGCTTCTACTTTTTAACATAGCATTATCAGTTGCAATGTTTGCCTGCCCGACAAGCTAAACTGCAAGAAAATGTAAGCTGGACCTTTACCTTTTCATCATCTGAACTTCGTAGCAGATCACCATGACCTGACATGACCGGAGTAGCTCTCCCACAGGCGTGGCTGCTTGAGGTGCTGTGCTTGGCCTGGAGCGGTGCTCGGGGAGATCACAGTTATAAGTCTATTTGGTTCAGGCCTTCTCTGGTAAGAAACTACACAAATCGAGGAACAACACCTCACTAGACAACTTCTTCAATTGGAGGGCTCCATGTGCGTCCTGATATAACTATTTTTCAATCCAAAGTGAACTTCCTCTAATGAATGAACTTCCTGTGAATAACAAACAAACTATATGATGAAACTTTTTGGACGGAAGAAGGTAAAGTTACAAAAAGAAGAGCACATCTATTTATTTTATATACAATGAACTACCTATTTTCTCCTATGTGCACTTCCAGACATATACTTTGTATTATTACAGGGCACTGCATAACAATCATTTTTTAGTGTAATCATCCATATCTGAATTTCCCGCACTAACTCTCTGAACGAACTGTGCACCAAACTGAACTTCAGAAAAATAAAAGTGTGAACTCCATCAAAAATAAAAGAGTGAACTCCATATGAGAATAGAGCGAACACACATACACACAGCTAACCTAAGAAGAGTGAACTTTTCAGGAACAAATAACTGAACTTCTCCATAGCAAAGAACAAATAAACCACATATGAATTAATTTTATGTGTATAAATAGAGATGCTATTTTTTCTAGATTGGCTGACAGTGAACTTATGGCAAAGCTTTCACCACAGAAATAAAACTTCTACAAAAAGTTGACTTTCACAAGGAACTAAATAAACAAGTGCATATCTAAACCTAATGGATGAACTAAATAACAAGTAGCAAGAGATGTAAACTTCATGAATTAGGGGAAGTGAACTACAAGGATTAGAAGAAATGAACTTCAGCAATACTGCATTCATCCTGGCAATGCTCCTGAGAGAATATCGCCGGCATCCTGTAGCTGCTCGAGTATTGCGCAAATGCAAACTAACTTCCTGCCAACAGAGAATGAACTTTAGGATAGGAAAAGGCTACCCCCCTGAATTTTTTAATTGTAGAAGTAACATATTGTCAGACATACATCAACATATAAATGAATAATTGAACTCCTAGGCGAGAAAAAACGAACTTCCATCTTGTCATATTCTCTATCAATACAAAATAAAAATGGAAATAACAAAAGGCAAATTGAAAATCTTGCCGAACTACCACCTAGGGTCAAAACATTTTGGACTTCTACCTTCTGGAAGCCTTATGTCCCATATTCAAAATATGCAATAAAAGTGTAGTACCCATTTTTATTACCATATACGAGTACCACTCATGCTACACTCTCTACACATGCACATAATTTGTTAACCAGACTTTGCGGGCAGTGCACTTGCTGGCGACATAGAAGTTCAGAGGCGGCAAAGTAGTAGCGAGTCTGGAGCCGATGAAAATGAAATGAACTTCAGTGGGTTACAAAAATAACTTTCCATCTGCTTAAAGTAAACTGGCCAGGGCGATTAAATTGAACTTTCAACGAGATGAGGTGAACTACCTACCTGTTCAAAGTGAATTTTCCAGGGCGATTAAATTGAACTGACAGGAGAATTCACATGCTAATCTCATGTTTATCAAGAAAGGAAAGAAAATAAGCTTCACATGCTCTGCAACGTACTAGACACACCAAGTAATTTTCGCTTTCACCTACATATACAAAATGCGATCATTTTCATTTTCAGTCAAGAAATTGATAACTTTTGTTACAGCCGAAACACATCGCAGTTCAGTTCGGCAGGGCGGTAGTTCAGTTCAGAGTAGGTGCACACTTCTGGTCGTGTCTCTCTACACGTACCAGCAGTTTAGAGTTGGGGGAGAGGGAAGTTCAGAGTTGGGGGAGAGTAGCACCTCGGGTTTGACTTGCGGGAGCTTGCCGGTGGGGTTCAGTGCGGCTGGAGATCCAGATGGAGGGGCGGCGACCATGCTCGTTGGAGTCCACAACCAACCTGGAAGGTTAGCCTGGTGGCCGCGAGCTGGGGTGGGAGATCCATGGCGATGTGCTAGGGTGGGGGCAGGTAGTGGCACACAGGGGTGGTTGCCGTTGTGGGCGCGCCGGGGGTGATGGCCGGCAGCAGTAGAAGATGGGAGCCGGCGCGCGCCTCCCTCAACTGCCGTATTGGCCGACGTCGGGCCACGCGCGATGCAGGGGAGGGCCTCATCCAGACCCGCCGTGGTGGAGCCCACGCTCGCCGGTCACAGGGAAGATGGTGGAGTCGGGGCCGTCGAGGTGGGGGATGGAGGCTGGGGCCGCGCCGTTGGGGAGGGAGGTTGGGCGTCGCGCCGTCTATGGGACGTCCGGCTGCGGCGGCGCGCTAGGTGGGTGGTCGGCCGGGGCAGGAAGCAGGAGGGGGGCTGTGCGCGCGGCAGGTGGTGTGGGCGGCGGAGGGCGGGCCCGCGGCGGGTGGTGTGGGCGGCGGCGGGAGGACGCGCGGCAGGTGGTGGAGGCCGCAGCCGCGCCGTGCAGGAGGGAGGCGGCGCCGCGCGGTGGAGGTGGGAGGCCGGGTATGCGCCGTGGAAAACGGAGGCGGGGTCGGGCGGTGGAGGTCGGAGGTCGGAGGCGCGCCATGGTGGTAGGGCGGGCGTCCCGCTTGAGGAAGGAGGGCCGGCGAGCTGGTGGATGGAGAGCGCACAGCAGCACCGACCGGCGGCGGGAAGCAGAAGGCGAGCGGGATCTGGGCGGTGGCGCATGCGGATGGGGTTGGGGGAAGTCCAGAAAGAAGGTGTTTGGTTGGGGTAGTTGCTGGGCCTGGTCGGGTGGGTTCCGTTCGGGTGGTCGGTCCAGATTTTCTGTGCTGGGTGAGAGAGGTTGTAGGGTTCGAGAATAGCTATTCTAGAACCCCTCTTAAGGGGGGTTCGAGAATAGTTGGGCTCTATATATATATATATATATATATATATAGACAAAAGTTTTGGTATGTAACCAAACCACAGCGCTAGCTATCATTGTCGTCCACTTATGCGCCAAGATCCGTGCTAAACAGAGGCAATTTCTTTTTCCAAATGGACAGTTTCTATTTAGTGGCCCGATGCCGTGCTAGTCAGAACTGGCGGAGTCAGGCCCAGGCTCCGGCCCACCGTCTGAGCGCTCTGTGCGATGGAGCCGTTGGGCTCGTCCGTTTCCTCTTGTTCTGTAGGTTGCATCGCCGTAGACCGCACCCTTTTTCTCTCACCGCCCTCGCAACCTCACCCCCTCGGCTGAGCCATCTATCGTCCGCCGCGCCGGAGCCGACCAGCGCTCGTTCCTGCGGCAGGAGACTGACCCGTGTGTGGTGCAAGGCCTGGAAGCAAGACCGGCCGTCGCACCTTCCTGTCAGGTAAGCGAGTCCGGATCTGGATATCAGAGAAAAATCGATTTATGGTCTGGCTATTGCAGATTTGACTGTGTTGTATCCAAAGATTGTCTCTGTAGAAATAATTTGTTCTTACCCCCTCTCCAGTCCATCTGATTTGGTTGTTGTTTCACGTTTCCAGCAGGTACCATCAGTGGTGCGGCGACCATGTTCATGGCAAGCAATGGGCTTAATGCGGGGAGTTCTCCAGGACAAGCACAACGCCACTTCCCCTGCTTCTCCCCATCGAGGCGAGGGCACCGGCTCCACCTGGTCTTCCCCATCTAAGCGAGGGCGCCGCCGCCGCCCCCCTCCTCCCCCCACTCCAGCGCGAGACCGCCGCGCCGTCCCTGCTCCTCTTATCCAGCGCGAGGAGGGCAGCTCCGCCCCTGCTTCTCCCCCACCGAGGCGAGCCCGCGCCACGCCACCCCTTCTCCTTCCCAGCCAGCGCGAGACCTCCGCGCGCCCCTCCTTGTCACCCGACGTGGAGCTCGGCTCCGCCACCCCTGTGCCCCTCGGCAACCTCCTTCTCGACGCGTGAGCTCCGTCCTCGGCCGCCCTAGCCCCTGCCCCCACCGGAGTTCACGCCTGTCGACTCAGTTGTCCACAACGTGCAGTAGTGTGAGTTCACGTGCAGCGCAGCAGTGGAAGTTCAGTTCACTGTTTTCTTATAATTTCAATATTCTCTTCTCAATTCGGCTCAATGTTGTGTGAAATATGGATGTCAGTTTTAGATAGTGTGCTCTAAATATCTACCAGTTTCAGCTTTGTTGATGGCTGGTGGCCTCAGACATCACTAGTCTGGGTTGTAGTCCTGTGAAACTGAAGCAACGTGATGTTACAATGGTCGCCTTCAGTTTATGTATCCACCAGTTGATTGCAGTACCATTATGTTTTACTGTTCGATCAGCAGATGAACTTCTGCTAGTATTAGCTAGTGTGTTCCTAAATTGGATTGATCCTTCGTTTAAATGATACTCGTACACTAGACCTAGACAAGAAAATTATATTTAAGTGTCCCAAGTGTTGGTAACCAGTGCAAACACCGGTCTATTATAGCACGATCCCTTTTTAGGATTTTATAGCATCCTCCTATGAATGCATTGTGTTTCTTCTTTTCATACTGTAATGAGGATACAGTTCAGTTTTTCCCATGAAACATGAGAAAATATCCTGATTATTATGCCTTTCTCTGCAGGAGTTTTCACCATGCAGGTTTTTCATCTGGAAGGACACACAGCGCAGGTCAGCCATCCCAGTGAATTGGCTAGGGGACCTGCCGCTGCACCGAATGTTAAAACACTTGATACTGAACTTGGTCGCCTAGACAATTTGACAGATGTTTGGTGCTCAACTGTGGCGCTGAATGGAATCAAGGTCCTGGACAAGACATTGGACATGGGTCTTGCAAGAAAACTGTCAAAGCACTGGAACGTTGCATTCCAAACACCAACCATGTAGACTTCTGCTGTCTTTGTCTGATCTACATGTAAATCACACAGCTCCATGCCGAATTCCTCGAATATAGTGAGGTACTTAATAAATAATCGGAGTCCCGAATGCATTTTTGTGGAGGGTGCTTAGCAAGGTATATGATGGTACTGAATCATATGGTTTAACCCATGGGTTCTTAATGCCCTGGTGCTGAAACTTTGAACACTTGGTACCGAGCAGCCAAAGGGTGTAGGGTTACCTATGTTCGAACACTTGGTACCAAATTTTTATTCGCTGAGGTACTTTAATTTGTCACATGAGGTGCTTCAAGTACCATCTTCTGTGCGAGTATTTTTGTAGGGACTTAAACACTGTCAGCTTTATAACAATTTCCAGGTTATAAGTTTGGGTTTTGTAACTTCTGTGAGGTGACGAGCCATTAATCTAATACAGATTGTATTTCTACAAGATTTTTATTAGTAATTTTGTAGGTAGAACAACCTGATCTAGTCTATTAAATAGTGGTACAGAATGAATATATTTCCAGAGTCTGCCTGTTTGCAACCTATATGTACTACTATGTCCTTTTTTAGTGCAGCTTTTTTTATTTCTTCAATGATATATGTGCGGCTCCTAACTCATTAAGCACCTTCAAAACATAGGCTGTACATCCTGTTTGAATTTGTAAGTACCTAGGGAAAGCCTACAAGTACTTCGTTAAAGTGGGTGGGGTGCCGAATGCTTGCACCCAGTTCTTCATCACAGCAATTGTATCATATATTGTGCTTAAGTTATTTGAAAGGGGTACTATATTGGGATAGCTTAGAGCCTCTTAAATAAACATTTGGTACTTCATATATATGAAGTAGGTGCTGAACCGAAACTATTGGTACTTGATATATATGAAGTTGCTTGAGGTTCCAAGCTTGAGTTATTTTCATTTACAATGTCGTTAATCCTCTAGTACTTAATAAATCCAAACAGGGTACTCCATTCGCATCACACAGGGTGCTTAAAGAGGATGGGTTAGATGCTGAACCATGAAGCGCATCCATCGGGCTTGTTGTTTTTGACATATTGTTCATTAAGTACTCATTTTTCAGAAAATGTGTGGTCCGTTTTTCAGAAAACGTAGATTAGTGCCTTCACTTTTAACAAGTACTTAATTAGGTAAGGTGTGGTGTTGAAACGAGACGCAGGTAGCCAGGTACACTAGCACACCACGTTGCAGACTTGGACTTGATACATGATGTTGTTTTAGTGCTTTACAGATTATGAAGCATTTTTGCTGTCTCTGTAGATAGATGGCAATCTTGCTGTGCTTTGATCGAGAGGAGATTGATGCAGCCATTGTCGCAGTCGCAGAAATGTAATTAAGGTACTTAATATTAATACTCTAGGTACTTAAAATAGTTCGGGTTTTACCAGCTGCAGAGTCATTAATCTTCTAGTACTGATTGCCTATTCTATGATGTACTTATTAGTAATACTATAGGTACTGAATGGAGTCGGTGCTGAAGTGTTCAGCGCCGGATCGTTTCGTTCCTCTCTCGGTTCTATTCAGTACCTCCTAGGCTGGTTTGTTCAGTACATGGCTTGAGATGAACATGTACCTGTTTTATTTGGGATTAAGCACCTGGTACTAATATCTAAACCCCTAATTACTGAGAACCAAAATTTATATTAGCGGGTACGACTTACATTGACTTTAGGTGCGTTTTGTGCGGGTACTAATATCTCCGTAATAAAGGTACGACTTACAGCGACGTAGGTGCATGTAAAACATTTTCAAAACTCTAAGTCCTAAGTACAGAATGATTTATCAACGGGGTACGACATAATCCTAAGGTAGGTGCTGATGCATGAGTGTTCCGTGTGGATTTTTAGAAGGGTGCTTGAACAGTTACGTTGTGGTGCCGAATTATTTTGCTTGGTATATAAAATGACTTGCCACATCAAACATGCGAATATCTCAATTGAGGTACTTAACAATATCATATGGATACCAGATGTATTTGTAGGGGGTGCTTGAACAGTTATGTTGCGGTGCCAAATAATTTTTGTTGACATACAAAATAACATGAAAACTACCGATTTGCAAGTTCGAATATATTTTAAGTCTATTCTTAGCTACTTAGCAATTTAAACCTGGGTGCTGAATGTATTTTCATAAGGTGCTGTAAAAGTTTAGTCATGGTGCCGAATAATTTTGCTTGGCCTAATAATGACTTGTGACATCGGACATGCTAATAGCCCAATTGTGGTACTCAACAATATCAGTTGGGTGTCATATGTATTTTTAGAAGGATGCTTGAACAGTTACGTTGTGTTGCCGAATTATTTTGCTTGTCCTATAAAATGACTTGCGACTGCTAATATCCAATTGTGGTACTCAACAATATCAGCTGGGTGCTACATGGATTTCTAGAAGGGTGCTTGAACAGTTAAGTTGCAATGCCGAATAATTTTGCTTGACCTACAAAATGACTTTTGACATTAGACCTACCTTAGGCAATTTTGATTATACTTTTAGTATATATAGGTACTTACCAATTTCAACCAGGTGCCATATGAACTTATATGAGGGTGCTTGAAATGTTAAGTTGTGGTGCCGAATAATTTTTCGTCACCTATAAAATGACTTTTGAGATTTGGACCTACCATATCCAAGTTTGATCATCTTTTTCCCTGAGTACATTTTTAGGTACTTAGGAATTTTAACCGGGTGCCGGATGTATTTTTTCTGGAGGGTGCGTTAAAATATATGTTGTGGTGCCGAATAGTTTTGCTTGACCTACAAAATAACTTTCGGCGTCAGACCTACCTTAGGAAATTTTGATTATATTTTTAGGTACTTAACAATTGGAATTGGGTGCTGGATGTATTTATAGGAGGGTGCTTGAAAAGATAAGTTGTGATGCCGGATATATTTTTTGACCTTCAAAACGACTTCCGACATCGGGCGTGCCCATATGCAATTTTAATTATCTTTTGAGTACATTTGTATTGGTACTTCGGAATTTCAATTGGGTGCTGGATGAACTTATAGGAGGGTGCTTGAAATGTTAAGGTGTGGTGCCGAATAATTTTCCGTGACCTATCAAATGACTTTTGACATTAGCCCTACCATATGCAAGTTTGATTATCTTTTTTCCTGAGTACATTTTTAGGTACTTCGGAATTTCAATCAGGTGTCGTATTTATTTTTAGAAGGGTGCCTTAAAAGATATGCAAAGCCGACGCTAGCGAGAAACACCACCATTGAGCGAGGGAGAAAGCCCCGCTGTTGGCACTGTCTGGCGGCGGTGGGAGGGAGGGGGAGAGGTGGTAGGAGCCCTTAGCCCAGTAGCGTGTTTGGACCCGTGTTACCTAGGGTTAGCAACGCGGGAGTGTGGGAGACCAAGTACTCTCGATTCGCATCTACCACTCTAGGCGACGTATAAAATATAGTTTAAGTAATACCCTTGTTCTCCTGATAATTAGCATTGCATATGACATAACAATTTTTGTAACTTTGCATTTATCATTTCACGTCCTAGTTGTCTTGTAGAGTTGTATTAAAATATACTAGAACGTGGTAAATGAGTGCCATAAAATGTCGGTATCTTTTAATTAACAGCTTTTGTAAGATCAATTATACCTAACTTAAGTATCGTAGAGTTAGGTAGTCGGTTCAGTTCATGTAAAAAAAGGTAGTCGATTCAGTTCTACATGAAGAGAATTAAGTAGAGAAGATACTGAGCACAGAAATTAATTTACGTGGGATCCAAGACAGAGAAGAGGAGCCCCGTCTCTCATTTTCTCTCTTAAAGCAAAAGAACGAGAGGAGCTGGCCATCTCAGAAGCTCGCTGCAGCGTTCTTTATCAGCAAATGCTCGTTGCAGCTCGAAAAGAATGTTCGTTGCCGTTGAACGGTACCGGCCCAATATAATCGTGCCCTGCTAATTACAACCAGGCTGTCAGACTTGTTTGAACCATAAACTACCGAAACGGGAAATCGGGTGGACCGCCAGGCCTGCCAAAGCCCAGAACTCTGGCATCCTAGTGTTATTCGCTCCATTCAAACTTGCTGATGCCCGACTGTGGCCCAATGCACTGCAACCTGCTCTTAAATGGGTCAGATTTTGAATACAAACCGTAACTCACAGCATGAGGTGGTCTAAAAAGGAAATGCAATTCAAATTTCTGCACACAGCTGGTATCCGTGTCAGACTTGAGGAGAGAGAAAACCTCTTTCACTCCTTTTCTATGGGTCATACCACAAGTTAGTTGGAGAAATGAAGTACCAATCTCAAAGCAAATGGACGGTGATGATAGCTAGCGCCCGGGTTAGGTTACGTACCAAAACCACGTCCTATATATATATATATATATATATATATGTATGTATGACTATATGATGGCCAATTTTTTTTCATTATTTAGCAAATCCGCAATATGACTATAGCCCGCTATAGCCCGGCTATAGCCTTTCGTAGCTTCAAAAAAAATCGCGGCTATCGGCTATAGCCGGCTATTTCAACCAGAGGTTGAAAATTAGAGAGATGGTCGGAGTAATCGGGTCCTAGCCTTCCTAAAACAGTAAAACTGATCAAGATGCACTGATTTACGTTGACAACATTTTCTCTTGATCAGTTGTGGCAGTTCTCCTCCTATCTATAACCTTTTTCGAAACCCCTATTCAAGGATTGTCTTGTTTATTATTCAAACTTCGTCCTTATTAGCTAAGAAAATCTAACCGAAGTACCAATTACTTGTCCTCTCTTCTGCTAATTTTACATGATTTGTTTCCATGTATTGTTTAACTTTTGTAGCGAATATTATCCTTAATTATTGAACGGAGGCAAATCCCATGCCCTTCATTTCAATTTTTGTTTTGTTCGATGCTACTGTCTTGTACTTGTAGAAAACTGTAACTTCAAAATCCTCTCAACAGAAAGTGCCAACATCCACGATGACTTTTAGCAACATAACGTCCTTCAATCTTCCAAAAGGACCTACATGTACGAAGGCTCACATACGATGTTGCCAACATCCACGATGGCAAAGTCGGTGGACTTATATTGTCGAGTTACAACTTATATTCTAAGAAATTAACTCTAATTTTTCGAAGTAGCAGGAAAACCTTCTTCGGGACGAACCTTTCCACTTTCCATCCTGATGCTAATAATCAAAAGGGAGAAATCAATACATATATATGTAGACTTTAAATTCTTGGTGCATCACAGCTTAGAGTTTGAACCATTGGGTCTGGGGCAGACCTCCTCCTCCGCCGGAACTTATTACCCACTTGACACATGTTTCCTCCAGGTGCTTTAGTTTCCTCCAGGTTTCTTCGGTGGGTCTGTGTTTGTTTTATTGGGACGTGTCTCCTGGCGATCGTGTGGGGGCAGTCCTACAGTTTTTGGCGACTTTTTCTGAATGCGAGATTCACCCGACTCATCCTTCTTAATTTCATCTTTATCCTTGTTAGTGTCATCTGCATGCTGAGTAGTGTCGTGCGCATGCTGATTCTGCTGACGGTTCGGGTCTACATTAACCTTCTGCTTCCCTTTGTCACCCATGCTAAACAATATCAGATGCACCAATGTCAGTTCGCAATGCATGTACAAATTTACTTCACGGGGAATTGTACTGATCCAGTAAGCGACACACCTACGAGCAAGCAAAACTAAACTAGACACCATCTACATTGTTTGGAAAATAATATACTTGGTCTGCAATCGAGAACACCATCTACATGCATGTCAAGTTGTGTCGATGATTTCAACACTTAAAGTATGCACCGTTATTGTTGGAAAATGTGCTTTTCCCGGTGGATTAAATGTATAAACGTAAAGTTGTTTCTTTTATGTAGAGCTGGCGGCCCTCGGGAGTCAGTTGTGTTTTCTTTTCTTGAGAGAAATATATTTAAGTAGTTTCTTTGCAAATTTATTTCTAAGTATCAAAGTTTTGGTTCCCAAATGAAAAAGAATTCCTGAGTGGTGGCGTGATTTTCTGTTATACCACAGTTACCCGTAAAGGCCAGCATTTACCGACCGAAAATTTTCAGATGAATTCTGAATTCAAATTTTCATGGAAGGTCAGTAAAGCTTTTAACACTACGTGAATGCAAAAAAGTGAGGCTAATGCTTTCGTTTCTCATTAGTGTCCCGTCGTATGGTCTGAAGATCGACTCCCCGAGTTCTCGAATTAGAATTGATTTCAAATATCTAGTACAAATAAAATAACCTTCTACTCAAAGAAAATAAAATCCGGACATAGTAAACCAACCACACACCGAAATCATGCATGCCTAAGCACAGACAACACCATGTCACCGTAGGAAACGCACTGTTTTTTACATCTAACTGTATATTTCAAATTTTGGTATAATTTGCTCAGTACAAGCTTTACCCGTGGGTCAGGGAAACCTGTTTATCCAGCAGTAACAGAATTGACCCACCGGTAACCAAATCCCTGCTAACTATACACCTGTTAGTAATAAGTGCAAGTTTAACTTTGTATTAAGTATCTTTTTATAATATTGACCAATGTTTTAGCTAAATATGTGTTATAAAATTATTATATTATGAAACTATATTTTAAGATGAATCTAATAGTACTAATTTCCTGTCATAAATGGTGCTACTTCTTTCTAATAAGTTGCTGAAAGTGAGCAACTTTTGTCTTGCTACAAAAGCTAAGCCTATACTTATGTTTGATGGAAGAAGTATGTGCAACATGGGTAAAAATGATGGGCTATTCAAGTTGTTGTTCACACTTCAATGGTCACTTGGATTCGCAATGGAGGTCCAGAATGAGCACACACTGTAAGCTCGGCATATCTTGTGATCATTGGCTCGGGTGGAGCCCCGGTCGCATGTTGTTACTCGATAAGGACCCAGCAAAGCTGATCTGCGTAACTTAAATGGAAGGAGCCGGCCTTTTAAGTAATAAAAAGACCTTTATAAAAAAAATAGCGAACCCAATCATCCGACTGCAGCCGCTACGTGCAAGCGTTAGAGGACCATGTAGGGACTGGCTGTTCCACGTAGAAGCGTGGAACTACGTGGAACAGCCAGTCCTGACATGGTTGCAATATAATCAACCGAATATGCAAGCATATGTTTCATGCTTGTTTGAGTAATAGCAAGGAGATTCCCCAAAATCATGCTAAGAATAGCTAGGGTTTCCAGAAGAAGATGCCATTCGTTTGATGAGAAATAAAAAGGAATATCGAGAACTCGCGTGGCTGAAGCTGAAGCAGCTACTTTTGAAGTAACAGAAAGAAAAGCAACGACTAGAGTGGGGGATTCGAAAAGAGGATTTCTCGCTTCTTTCTCTCATGCAAAACCGTGCATGAGACTTTCATCTCGCACGGCTCCTAAGTGATAAAAGAAAGAAGAACTCGTCTTCTTTCTTTTTGATTACCTTCCTCGCGTATGTATAAGACCGAATCCATTCTTTTTCGAAATCGATTTTGAAAAAGAACTACTAATCCTTAACTTTTATAGGAATCCTTCATCAGTGGCTGTGAATGACTGACTTTTTCAATCCTTTCGACCTTGGTTCCGGAGGAGCAAGTCAGAAAGGTTGAGAAATAGAACCATCTGATTTGATTCGTTCCCAATAGCCATGAGATGATCATCTTAGGGTGATCCTTTTGTCAACGGATGGGGCTCCTATTACACTCGTAGTCTCTGAAGGATGAGAACCCACTATGTAGCATCTACATCGATAATTCAAGCATTGTATACGTCATTAGTCCAATTCTTTGTAGGAACTACCCGTAATAACGAACTTGCAAAATGGATTTGTTTATCATAAGGAGATTCGTTGTTCCTGACCCTGCTTCACCTTAATTGTTACTAGAACATGAATGCGCGCTTTGCCGCGCCTGTCCATTTTGATGGAATAATACTAAAAATATGAAAATTACTTGACCAATTCTAATCCATCGTTTTTGACTAAATGCAACTTCACTAATATGTTGTTTAAATGACAAATAACACAAATATCGGTTAGTAAATTTGAAAACCAATCTAGCGACACCAATTTCATGTATATTATCAAACCCTTGTCTTTACAAAATGAAATACATCCTGCATATGGCATTGTAGGGATCAATACGGCTCAAAAGTTCAAGAAAATATAAACATTTGACATGTATGGAGAACTCTAGATCCTAAAAATACATAATACTTAGAACATAATCATTAGCCTAAATATAAAAAATGCTTGCCTTCTTGTGCTTGTCACTGTGCATATATCATAGACACATCGGCAATCTATATCTAGGAAGTTAAACCAGATTTGTATTTACTTGATCAAATATATTAATTCAGTTAAAGTATACAATCATTTATTCGGCTTTTTGCCTAATTTTTCTTATCTAATAATGAAATGTAGATTGTTTAACAGCCATTTAATATACTACTCCTTCCGGTCCATAATAAGTTCATGTTTTTAGATTATTTTAGTCAAATTTGAACAAAAAAATGACACTTATTATAGATCGGAAGAAGTACACCATATTATTTTGTGGTTCTCTTTAAGAATTATTCAGCGAATGTCATATAACTTTAAAAAAATAATTGCAGAGTTAAAACAACAAACTTATATGGCAAGCAGTCTATACCATTATACGACACAATGAAGATGCAAAATTACAAAGGAAATGGATTTAAGAAGGTGCAGACAATCCGAATCATTCAGGTTTGTTGTTGTCGTTGATTCAAAACAAACAACATTTTTTGGTCAGCATGGCATGGTTCTTCATAACTGAAAGAACACAATAGATTAAAAATTGACATCATTTTGGTCAGTGACAGTCTTAGCCTTGTCGAATGAAACAACACAATATTATTACCATGGTAGCTTTGGTTAATCATCATGTCAAGTCTGCATAAACATGGAACACCAAGCACTGTTCCGAAGTTCAGAGCTAGTATGGTGATGAAACTGCGATGAGACTTGAATTAGTTCAGTGTCAATCAACTGACTTTTCAGTTGGATATTGTAGACTCAGCAAGAGATTGGTGTGTGTAAAAACAAAGCAATCACAGGCACATATTGTCGGATATTGTAGATTTGATAAAAAAAATTATGGCATTTCACATGAACAAACCTTCCCAACAGGCATTGAAGATCGATAGTGGCAGAATTCCCCAGAAAAAGAGAACCAACCTCTTGGAATTCCTTCAAACAATATACCAGAATGATTAAAGAGCACTTGGGAGATAGTATCTGCAAACATATGCAAGAGTAAGACCGGAGAACACAATTAGAAGGAGACTTTAAAAAATGAAAACAAGCATCGAGAGGAGAAGGTTGTATTGATGAGGGAAAAATCTACAAAACAGTTACGTTCGAGGGGCCACTTTTACTGATGGAAGGAGGGTGAAATTCCAGGGCGAAGGTACAGAGCATATATATAGGCGGCGTACAAAGCGAAATTGTAACTGACCTCCACCCGCCGTTGAGTAGCGCATATCCTCATCAATAATAGCTTGTAGAAACGGCTGGTTTATTCCTGTCCTAAACAACAACGAATGAGCTCCTATTAATTCCCACACGAAGATGCAGCTAGCACGCATGTGAAGAGTCACCCCTACCTGACCTTTCGGGAGCTTGCCGATGGATGCAGGATGGATGAGTCATTTGCTGCAGAAGAAACAACGAGGTCTGGGCTGGCCGCTAAGGGCATGAGCAATGGAGGCAGCTGTCCAACTAGGCTTGGATAAAACTTTTGACATATGCATGCCATGTTATGGTTCCATTAATATGTCTTTCTCTCAAAAGCTGATTTGTGTTTTCTCTTTCTCTCTCACATTTTCACTTTAGGCTGCCTCCTGATGAAGAGGCTGCCTCCTTATCCGAACCTAATTTGGACCACCCGAACCAAGATAAAGCTGTGAGGCAACACCCATGGGGCTATGCATTGGGCATGCCCTAAGGAGGGAAGAAAAGCGGGCCGTGAAAGGTAAGCTGCTACCCAACAAGGCCCGGTAAACCATATGCCTCCTAGATTGGTTTCAGGAGTAGCTGCCCCTCTACGTTTAGCCCGCCCGAGCGAAACTCGCCTACACGCACGGTAAAATTTCGTAGCGATGCTCTTGGACGACCCGGAGAGATCAGGGACGTAGAATGATACAATCGGATGGTAGAAAGCCTCAAATTACTGTGATGGCTCCTAGGTGGTTCCATTATACTGTTAACTAATTTGAACAAAAAGATCACAATAAATTTTTGGTAAAAGTTCTGTCTTGGTCGGAGTGGGGATAGCATTTCTCTTTTGCATGTCTACGGAGTTTTGCAAAACCCAAACACCTCAGAGATAGATATAGAGGTAGGAATTTGTTGAACGAACCACACTCCTTCGTAGACGTCAGGAGTCCATTGATGAAAAGGGGTTGGGGAAAGGTTGAACCCAAGTCGCGCAATTGAAATTCCTGGGGAGTTATACATTTGTGTATTGATAAGGCCGTTCACAATTTTCTGAAGCTCGATCTCCCCCCCAGATGAACCATATAGCCAAAAGAAACCATGAACCAGAATAGAAGAGCTTGCCCCACCCATGAGTAAATATTTCATAGTAGCCTCATTAGACCGTAGATCTCTCTTGGTATATCCAGACAATAGGTAGGAACATAAAATGAAACATTCTGGAGCTACAAAGATAGTTATTAAATCGTTAGCACCACATAAAAACATTCCCCCTAGAGTAGCTGTTAATATGAATAACAGAAACTCTGTTATAGCCATTTCGGTACATTCAATGTACTCTACGGATAGAGGAATACATAAAGTGGAACATAATAAAATGAGAAATTGAAAGATTTCGTTGAAATTGTTCGTTTGGAAATTTCCCGAAAAGCTAATTATAGGTTCTTCTCTCCATCGGAACAATAGGGCCGTTATGCTTATTACTAAGCTTGTTGAAGAGATGAAATAGAACCAAGGTCTATCTTTTTGATCAGAGGTTGAATCGATCATCAGAAGAAGAATTAGGCTAAAAATTAGGATACATTCTGCGAAAATGAAAATTCCATTGAAGAGAAGCAAATGAAACGCTTTCATAAAAATTCTCGTACAATTGAGAATGAAGTTTTCATTCTGTACATGCCAGATCATGAATTAGTAACTGCATCCAATCTCCGAAAAGTCCCGATTGTTTCGATTTTTGGAATGGGATATTTAGGAATCCCCATGAATAGGATCAAACCTTATTCCATGCTATTTACATAAGATTCTTCTTTCTTATTCTTAAGCAAGCTCTCGAGAGGGCTTAGTTGATCGTGATTTCTGTTTTCTCTTTCTTTTGCTTTTTGTTTGTTTCGAGAAAGATATTGTCCGATTCTCCTTCTATTGATTCTTTTCCGATCGAGATGTATGGACCCATGTGCCTACATGCCTAGATTCTGTTCATGGATTAACGAAAATGTGCAAGAGCTCTATTTGCCTCTGCCATTCTATGAGTCGCTTCCTTTTTGCGTATGGCACCCCCACTCCCTTTGGCAGCATCTACTAATTCGGAACTTAATTTGAAAGCCATATTTCGACCCGGACGCTTTTGGGATGCTTCTAATAACCAACGAATGGCAAGTGCTCTTCCTTGTTTAGATCCTATTTCAATCGGAACTTTCCGCGTCGATCCTTTTTATTACGTCTTGTTTTTACTCCTATATTGGGAGTTACTCTACGTATTGCTTGACGTAAAACCAATAGTGGATTTATTTCTGTCTTTTGTTGAATCTTTTTCACGGCTCGATAGAGAATTTGATAAGCCAATGGTTTTTTCCGTCTTTCATAATACGGTTAACCACCATGTTAACTAATCGATTACGAAAAATAGGATCGGATTTTGCAGTTCTTTTTTCTTTTTCGACGTGACATGAGCGTGAAAGAGGTTCAAGAATCCGTTTTCTTTTTATAAGGGCTAAAATAACTTATTTTTTTGGCTTTTTGACCCCATATTGTAGGGTGGATCTCGAAAGATAGGAATGATCTCCCTCCAAGCCGTACATACGACTTTAATAAAATACGGCTTTCCACAGAATTCTATAGGGATCTATGAGATCGAGTATGGAATTCTGTTTACTCACTTTAAATTGAGTATCCGTTTCCCTCCTTTTCCCGCTAGGATCGGAAATCCTGTATTTTCCATATCCATACGATCGAGTCCTTAGGTTTCCGAAATAGTGTAATGGGAAAAGAAGTGCTTCGAATCATTGCTATTTGACTCGGACCTGTTCTGAAAAAGTCGAGGTATTTCGAATTGTTTGTTGACATGGACAAAGTAAGGGAAAACCTCTGAAAGAATTTCCATATTGACCTTGGACATATAAGAGTTCCGAATCGAATCTCTTTAGAAAGAGGATCTTTTGTCTCATGGTAGCCTGCTCCAGTCCCCTTACGAAACTTTCGTTATTGGGTTAGCCATACACTTCACATGTTTCTAGCGATTCACATGGCATCATCAAATGATACAAGTCTTGGATAAGAATCTACAACGCACTAGAACGCCCTTGTTGACGATTCTTTACTGCGACAACATCTAGGGTTCCTCGAATAATGCGATATCTCACACCGGATAAATCGTTAACCCTTCCTCCTCTTACTAATACTACATAATGTTCTTGTAAATTATGGCCAATACCAGGTATATAAACAGTGATTTCAAATCCAGAGGTTAATCGTACTCTGGGTACTCTGGCAACTTTACGTAAGACAGATTTGGGTTTTTTTTGGGGTTGATAGTGGAAAAGTCGACAGATAAGTCACCCTTATTGTCCCTTTACAGAACCGTACATGAGATTTTCACCTCATACGGCTCCTCGGTCAATTCTTTCGAAGGCATCCTTTTCCTCGTTCGAGAGTCTCCGCCCTTCTTCCACTCCGTCCCGAAGACTAACTAAGACCAATTGAGTCACGTTTTCATGTTCTAATTGAATACTTTCCATTTATGATATGATTAAAGGAGAAGATTGTTCTTTTACCAAACATATGCGGATCAAATAACGCCTTATAATAAGAAGAAATATTTCTCGGTATCAATCCCCTTGCCCCTCATTCTTTGAGAATCAGAAGAATCCTTTTCGAGTTTCCATTTCTTCATTTGGAATCTGGGCTCTTCTATCTTCGACTTTTTTTTTGCTTTATTCTTTATTTATTTCATTTCGATTTTTCCCTCTTCCTCTATCCTCTAGGTACAGCGTTTGCATCAATAGAGAACCTTTTCCTCTGTATGAATCTATATTATTTAATTCCAATTTCTTCCCAACACTTCCCAAGAAAAATCCCGAATTGGATCCAAAATTGACGGGTTAATGTGAGCTTATCCATGCGGTTAGGCGCTCTTCAAATAGGAATCCATTTTCTAACTGGCTTTCGTGCTTTGGTGAGTCGTCCGAGATCTTTTCGATGACCTATGTTGTGTTGAAGGGATATCTATATGATCCGATCGATTGCATAAGACCCGCGGTAGCAATAGAACGGGGAAAGTATGTGCAATATAATAAAAAAATTCACAGTAGTTCCACGCTTGCATGTGTAAAGTTTACCTGTGTGTCTGCCGCGAGGGTCCAAACAACAGTTGTTGTATTCGAGAGGCCCACCTAACACAGTAGTTCCACGCTTGCTCAAAGCTACTCTGTGTGTCTGCCTCGAGGGTCCTGACGACACTTGTTGTATTAGGCAAACGTGAGTCAACGCTGCTTCTAGTCTTGGTTATTTTGTCTCTTCCAACCTCTGCATTACCTTGCTGAAAAAAAGGTGAGTTTTACGGTATTCTTGTACTCCAAAAGTAGGAGGTGGAGTACCAAACAGATCTAACCGTCCGCTGTAGGACTTGTTAAAATTTCAGTTTTCTTTATGTGCCAAATGAAGAATTTGCATCAATTTGCAGTTAACCCTCATAGCTATTCAGATTGGGACGCCGCCCTTGTCCCCATCCCCGCACCCCCCACTGCCCCGCCAGCGCCCCCGCGCCGTCCGCGCCGCGCGCGTCACTGCGACGCCAGCGCCCCCGCGCCGCGCCGTCCGCATACCCGGCCCCTTCTCCCCCGCTGCGCCGCCGCTGTTTTTGGTCGCGCCGCCCGCGACCCACACTTCCCAGCCGGCGACTAGTCGATTCCGCCGCCGCCGCTCTTCGTCGCGCAGCCCCCGCGACCGACAGTAGCCCGCCGCCTGGTCCCCGCACTGTGCGGCCGCCCCCGCGACACACACTACCCCGCCCCCCTGGTGTATTCCACTGCCCGCCGCCGCCCGGTTCTGCTGCCGTTGGTGGCCGTCTGAAGCCGCGCTCCTGGCTGCGGACCCGATCGGGCATCTCCGCCTTCGCCTGTGCGGTCGACCTGAGCTGGTTAGTATCCCAAATTTTAATTGGTACATATAGCTTGTGTTGTTCCAAGTAGTGCAAAATTTGAAAATAAACATACATAGGGTTTCAATCTGTGTATCTCATTGTATTTGGAGCCAATCAATTGGTGTTCCCTGATGTTTAAATGGCCATACAGTAGTACTATGTTTGAAAAGAATTTTATTTTTGAATCTGTCTTGTGTGTTGCAGGTGGTGTAAAATTTGAAAAGAAACAGCCCAGTTAGTCGCTCTGATTATTACATGTCTATAATACACCACAAAGGCGCAAAGTAGTTTAAAAACCTGACCTCATTGTCTAACCTGCTGCACGATATGCAATTGTGATTTGCGTTTTTCGTCAACCGTAGATTATTTACATAGTCAAAAAGATCAGACCATATTTTGTAAAGAAGATATAAAATCTGGACATTCTTCAGGACCAAGCACACTTGTAACCCTAAATTCTTTTAGCCCCACATATATACACAACTTTTACGGTACCCTGGATAGTTGCTTCGCTTATAATAATTTTGGAAGATATGATAAAGATGTATCTAAGCATGATGGTTTGATAATGACATGTTTGGATGATGGATGCTACTGATGATGTCACAAGAGAAATATTTGATGATGATCAATCAGATTTTTGGCAGCGAAGAACAAGGTTATGAGCACTACAACAGTTATGTGAAAGAAAAAGGGTTCAGTGTCATATTGGACAATTTCTTCGCTTGGTACAAGAAGTGGGCAGCAGCTTATACTAAGGGAAGATATCTCTTGGGCATGCAAAGCAACCAACGTAGTGAGAGTCAACTCTAGGCTCCATACTTGTGATGTGTTCAAATTATTACCTCTCAGCACTATGGGAACGGAGGGCATAGACACTCCCTGACAGACATAGTAGTCCATCTTATGTATATGACTGCACGTTATTTCTATTTTTTTGTCATGCTTGTTCAGGTTGAATTATCATTTTTGTTGTTTTCATTGTGAATAATCATATTTATAGAATTATGGAGCGATGGCTGTACTGCATTTGCATTTCTCATTTTCACTGAGATATGGAGCGACTTTTCCATGGATCATGTACTGCATTTGCATTTCTCGTTTTCAGTCTCCATATGCCGTTTACATGACTTTCAGTAACACAGTCCTGATCCTTTGGTCCTGTCATAATAAGATTTCACCTTAGATAATCCATCGATTATGGTTACTCTACATGGTGGGAATCATTATTCTAGCTACGTACAATATAAACATTAACCAGAAAACTGTACAATATTTCCTAGATTTGCATTTCTCCTCTTCAACTATTTTGGCATGTGCTCTGTTATGAGCTTTGTTCTTCTCCTTGTAATCATGCAGTTGTGAGCATGCAAAATCAAGCTTGTTCTCTAGTTGTAAAATTTGTTGTTCCTTCTCCTTCACAAGCTTCGCTGATGAATCCAATGCATCATGCAGAGTACTGTTCGAAGCCGCGGTGCAGAAGTTTAGCGTCTCTTCAGCATATTTGTTGAGAAGGTCCTCCCGAATTGATAAACTACAGCCGCCCTGTGATTAATCACA
The DNA here is from genome assembly GCA_030979885.1 of Lolium multiflorum. Taxonomy (NCBI): domain Eukaryota; kingdom Viridiplantae; phylum Streptophyta; class Magnoliopsida; order Poales; family Poaceae; genus Lolium; species Lolium multiflorum. The sequence continues at coordinate 343,340,590 of CM061749.1, forward strand.
TCAGACCATATAAAAGTTATTGCAACGCAATTGAAGAATTCTAGAAGATATTGAAAATTAGTTTATATTGAATACAAAAGATATTTCACCTCGGGCACATGTTGAGTTCAATTGTAATACGACAGTATCATTAATTTCAAGAGGTGGTTTAAGAGTCAGATTTTTTTGCACCTGTACTATTTTATTTTATGGTTGCCTATGATAAATGTTAGCCCTCAATTTTGGTTGTGCTGCTGCCTAGGTTCTTGGGATTATATGAGTGAAATGCATGCTTGGTCCCTAAACTCGTCGGCCATGTCTAGAACGGTCCCTGAACTCAGAAAACGCACCAACACGATCCTTGATCTCGTTCTGCAGGTCCACGTACGGTCCAAAGTACGTTTGGCACCCGTATTCTTGACGTGGCGATGGTTTGGGACCCACCACGTCGTTCCCCACTTCCTCATCCATCCGAAATCCCTAAATCGAGTTTGGTCCTCTGTTCCGAGCTTCAGAATCAGTCGAGCCCAGGTAAAAAAAATCTTCATAATCAGTCGAGCCAGTGTCGGAAGCTGCAGAGGACGGCATAGGTGCTGCTTCCCGTCCCTCGCCAGCAACCGCCTCGCCTCCTCGGGCACGCTCCCATCCAACATGAAGGCCTACACGACGGCATCTCCGGCGAGGCCTGTGAGGACGAGCTGTTCGCGGTCATGGGCGCCAGCGGGTCCGGCAAGTCCACCCTCGTCGACGCGCTCGTCCGCGGGCATGTGGCGGCGATTCCCGCGGGTAGTGTGCAACGACAACTAGATTTGAAGGATGATCTAGTTCGTTTCCAAGACAAAGGAGAAATTCCTTCGGCATTTGTACAAGTGACTGAATCTTTACTCTTCTCTGTTCGTCTAGCTCTAGATTTGTGCAGCCTAAGCTCTGAATTTTAGCTTTTTTTTTTCTTCAGCCAAATGATGGTGGTGTGACTACTGTAAATGGGGAGATAAATACGCGGAGAGTTGGCGAATTGCTGGACAATTGGATGGTAGCTGTGCAGGGGGTCATAGAACGAAAGAAAGAGCAGAATGAACACTCACTCACATGAAGCCGATTGTGAGTGCTCATTGCTGAAAGCACTGAAATGCAAAGGCATATGGTGGAACCTGTTTTGCTGCTCAAAGCTTTAGTGCTAGGTATAGAGATGTTGTTGTGTCTGGTGATGGTGTTACTTGCTGAAGCAGTGATTCTAACAGTAGGATGTTAGTGTAATCCAAAATGTGGTACAAAATGTGTGCCTCCTCTAGAATGTGATCTATCATGTGTTATGTATTTGCCCAGATTTGAATATATCAGATAATAGAGCAATTCTTTCACATACTTCTTACATTTTTGCCTAGATTTGCAATATGAGCAAATATCAAACAGTTCATATAAAGAACTGTGTTGTGTTTGCCCATCTTTTGAATATGTCAGATAGTAATGAGTAATTCTTGCACATAATTGTCAATTTTTTCCCTGATCGAGCAAAATATTGAATAATTCATGCCCTAACAATTCCGACTGAACATGAGAACCATATATATTCTAGAAAAGTAATCAAACATGAGTTTCCAGAACAGAACATAAGAAAGTAGAATAATTTTGCACCAACCACATATATTCTAGAACGAAACATAAGAAAGTATAATAATCAAAAGCTCACAGGAGGAACCAGTTCAAAATGTGATAATATTAAACAAAAGCTCAGAACATGATATATCCAAGAACATACTCAATGATTTCCTGGGTTTCTAAGATAATCAAACATTGAGGCTTCTCTGGGTTTCTTATAAGGTGCCATGCTGGTTGTGCTACTTCCCTGTGCATCTACAATATTTCTTTTGTTCTTCCTTGCCACTTCATCTATCAATGATTGCTGTCTCTGCATCTCAACCTTCTGGTTGTGCTCATCCCATGCCTTTTGCCTTGCTTCTTCTCTTTGCATCTTCTCAACAATGGCATTGTTCAATCTGCTTCTTGCTTCTTCTTCGTCTCTTCTTTTTGCTTCTTCTGCTTCATTTTTCTTCTGAGCAATAAGTTTTTTCTTTGTTTCAGCTGCAAGTAGTTTTGTTGCTTCCGCCTCTCTTTTTCTAGATTCTTGAGCCACTCTCTTCTTCTCTACCAGTGCAAGCTTCTCCTCTTGTGCTTTCTTCTTCTTCTCTGCAAAAGCTAATTTCTTCTCTTCAGCAGCTAGCTGCTTTGCTTCCTTCTCGGCTTTCTTCTTCTCCTCGGCAGCTAACTTCTTAGCGAAAGCTTCTTCTTTCTTCAGAGCAGCTGCTTGAGCCCTCTTTTCCTCCTCTAGTTGCAGCTTTGCCATAGCTGCATCAAATTTTTCCTGGTCTGCTATGTCTCTTCTTTGGGCTGCTGCCTTTAACTTATTCATTGCAATTACTTGCCTTTTTCTCTGCACATTTTCTTGCCTACTAACAGTAGTTGGCTGAACCGGCTGATTCATCACATTTGCCTGGATGAATGATGATTCTGGTAAAGGAGTGAACTGGGTTGGCTCTCTTTGGCTTGAGGCACTCTGCAGAAAATGAAATGATTTAGCAAAATAAAATATGTATTCACAAAACAAGTTAACAAAAAGAATATCCACCTCATCTAGTAAAACACTAAGCACTTCCGGCTCATATGTCTGTGTATTCTGTTGCCCAAAATCCATTGTCTGTAAGTTGTGTTCCTACAATTTAAAATAAGAGTAACAAAATTAGGTAAGTTGAATGTCATGCAGAAATCATGAACTACAAGTATGTACCTGTGTTACTAGTGCTACATCTTCATCAGAGTCCGACACAGGTGGTTCTGCCCGTATCTTCTTTCTTGTAACTTTTTTCTTTGGTATTAAACCTAACTTAAAGTCAATGCATCCACCTTTGTTGTGTCCTGCGTCTCCGCAATAGCTACAGTGAATGATAACACCATTTTTACTCATTTTCTTCACTCCATTCTTTGTTTCTTTCTCCTCTGGTTGCTTCCTCCTATTTTTAGTTGGCCTTCCCACTTTTTCACATACTTTGGTGCCTTGATTGTCCTGCCATTCATCTTATCCCACTCTCTAACATCTCTACATGGTAGAATGATGTGTTCATATGCTCTGCAATATCTCTCAATAGAATAGCATGAACTGACATAGTCTTCTGGTGGGATTTCATCATGCCTAAGAGCAGACACACCATGACAACAAGGAATGCCTGACAAATCCCATCTCCTGCAGCTGCAAGTTCTCTTCATGATGTCAACTGTGTAAGGAGTCCCTCTATCCATAATTTCAAATATGCCGTTACTGTTATCACCTGATTTTGGCCAAAATCGGGTGATGGGCCGCAAGTGAAGATGGGCTTGAAGGACGTACACATGAAGGATCTTTGAAGCGGCCTTGCACCGAAAGTTTGGGCTAAGTTGCCCTGTATCTGTAAATTAGTAGATCGCATTGTAATTTAGATTAAAGAGATAGAATCGGCCCGTGCACGGTTAGGTGCACGCCTCAATTAGAAAGTCCTTGGACTATAAATATGTATCTAGGGTTATCGGAAAAGGAGGACAATCACCGTTCAACCAAAACAAACCAATCTCGGCGCATCGCCACCCCTTTCCTACGAGGGTTCTTACCGTGAGCACAGCTTTGCCTCGCATCTCGCGATCTAGGCAGCGTAAAGCTTAGTATTGTTCATGCGTTGCTCGGAAGCCTTTGATGGCGAGCAACGTAGTTATCATTAGATGTGTTAGGGTTAGCATTGTTCTTCACGTAATATGCTATCGTAGTGCAACCCTTGCATATCTAGCTGCCCTATCCGGACGTAAGGGCAGCATCTTGCTTGATCATGCTTAGTAGATCCGATCCGTTATAGTTTCCCCGCATCTGCAGGATTAGTTTAATATCGCATAGTTAGGCCTTATGCTGTGGTGGAGGATCCTGGTGCGTTAGATGTGTTTACCGTCCTCGCGAGGGATGTTCCGGGATCAACGTTATGTTGGTTTTTAGGCCTCTCGTAGGGGTAGTTTGCACCGTCTCTCGTAGCTGCTAGGCCCGATCGCACGTAGGACGTTCCGATTATGCGGTGAAAACCCTAAACTGTCGTGGATCGTTTTAGCTTTGTCCTGATCGAGCAGGATCCCCATGCCATTGCTAATCCATCAAGGACCATGGGCGATCGGCTCTTTGAGCCGATCCACAGGGAAACCTGAGAGCCGATAAGGCTCGTATTTAATGTGCACGTGTCTACCATGCAGGAACAATCGAAGCACTAACACCTTCCTGACCAGGTCTAGGTCAGGTGGCACGCCCAGCAACCGCCAGGACGCGCGCCGGAAGATTTGCGGACGACGCGAGGTGCCAGGGATCCACTAAGCGGCCCTAGGAGCCTCCCGCTCTTCGTGTTGCTTAACCAAAGCCCGTCGGGGTTTTGGAGGGTAACACATTCGCACGCCGGTGGGACCTCTTCAACATCCACGTCAACACCGACATACGAGATGGCAGAGAGGAGCAGATCACATACAAGGATCTCCCTGAGCACAAGAAGAAATACGATGAGCTGAAGGCCATCCGTAAGCCGAACTCATCGGCTCCTCCGAGACAACCCGTTCTCGCAACATCAAGCTCGAGGAAACACGTGTCCGCATGGCGTCGTACGGTAGATCTCAGCCACTCCATAAGAGAACCAGGGTTCTCTTTCGATGCCAATATGGCAGGGTTCGTGATTCGCCATGGCGCGGACAAAGCGAGAGCAGCCACTCGTGGCAAAGATAAAGAGGAGGCCGTTCCACGTGACCGGTCCCAAGACGACGATAGACGATACCTGACCGAGGAGGAGGTGAGAAACATACGGTATCCACGCCCATTATCCGTGCATCTCCTCGACAAATATGAACAGCAAGACGACCGACGTCGCCGCTACGACAACGACGATGAAGGATATCGTCGGTCTGATGCAAAGGAGGTATCGTCAGAGACGGAGCGACGACGGGTACGAACGTCGCGCTAGAGGGAGGTCTAAGGAGCAAGACAACGTGGATAAACACTGGAGCTGTCCCTTCTTCAAACATTGCTGGGACTCAGGAATGAGCCGATTGCCAACAATCGAGAACTGCCCAAATGCAAACAGCAAGGAAGAAGGGGGCAAGCGAAGTTTCGGTGTTCAACGTCTAGGACCTCTCCCACCTCAGAGTAAACGAGCTGAGTCATCTCAAGAAGAAGACTTCGAGGAGTCAGATGGAGAAGAAGATAGGTATCACCGACCAAGGGGTGCCCGATGGACTCGACCATTCGAAGCGGTGCAGCGGCTGCGAAACTTGGAAGAAGCCGAGGCACGACCGCACACGTTGAGAAGAGCGCGGCCCGATCGCCGCGAAAATCCAGCAAATAGTGGAGACGAAGGCGCGCCCGCCAAAGAAAGTCGCCCAAAAGCGAAGCCGATGCACGAGCATCGGCTGATACCGATGCAGAAACGTCGGCTGATACAAACTCGGTGTTCAGGATCTCGTAGAGATTCATGACCCAAGACGTGGTGAGCATGCTTCCGTCGAGCCACGTCACCACAATAAGAGGCCGAGAAGTTGTGGACCCTCATTAAGCATCACAATGGAAAAGGAAGCCGATTTCAGCGATCGGCCAGCATTGTCCTCAACATACGCTTTGCCGGTATGCAACATTGATCTGGCCAACGATGGAAAGCTGGGTTATGGGTTTACATCAGCGGACGAACTAGAAGAGGTTGATATTGGTCCTGGGGACAAGCCCCGGCCAACATTTATCAGCAAGAAACTAGACCCACATCTGAGGGGCCTGATGATAGCCCTGTTAAAGGACCCAGATTGTTTTGCACGGGATTATACAGAGATGCAGGTTAGACAGAGCATCATTGAGCATCGGCTTTCTGAAGAAAGGATTTCTGTACCAGCAGCGAGCACGCAGATGAAGGCCGAAGTTTTGGAGGAAGTCAAGAAAGAAATCAAGAAAATGCTGGACGCCGGGATTCATCAGGCCATGCATACGCTGAATGGATTTCCAATGTGGTGCCTGTGCAGAAAAAAGACGGCCGATGGCGCGTAGCCATAGATTTCCGAAACCTTAACAGCGCCACCCCGAAGGACGAGTATCCGATGCCGTAGCAGAAACCCTGATCAATGCAGCGGCCGGTCATAAAATATTTAGTTTCATGGATGGCAATGCTGGCTACAACCAAATTTTCATGGCTCCAGAAGATATACACAAGACCGCGTTCAGAGTGCCAGGCTCAGTGGGCTTATTCGAATATGTGGTCATGACGTTTGGATTGAAGAACGCCGGCGCGACATATCAAAGGGCCATGAACTACATTTTCCACGACCTAATCGGCCAATTGGTGGAGATTTGCATCGACGACGTGGTGGTAAAATCCGTTCGGACGGACACTTAGAGGATTTGCGACGAGTCCTGGACCGAACCCGAAAGTTCGACCGAGAATGAATGAAGAAGTGCGCGTGACGGCCGGTCAATTCCTAGGATTCTTGGTCCACGAACGTGGGATTGAGATCGGCCTAAAAAGTCAGGAGGCGGTTCGAACGATGAAGCCGCCCACCACAAAGAAGGAGCTCCAGTGTCTCATCGGCAAAAATTTCGTCAGAAGGTTCATCTCCAACCTGTCTGGCGAATTGAGCTTCATGGGCTTGGTCAAAATCAAGCCCGATGAAGAGTTCCGCTGGGGGCAGAAAACAAAGCTTCGACGATATCAAGGAATATTTGACCAAGCCACCAGTGTTAGTTCCGCCGGACAGCCCTTTTATATTTACTTGTCAGGGCTGACACCTCCATCGCCACTGGTGCAGGTTTATGAGGGCCTGGAAAAGTGGTTTTCTACCTCGTAGAAGGATGTTGGATGCAGAAACAAGGTATCCTGAAATTGAGAAGTTGTGCCTCTGCCTGTTCTTCACTTGCACCAAGATCCGACACATCCTTGTGTCAGCCGATATCATCGTTATATGCAAATCGGACTTCATCAAACACATGTTGTCGGCTCCTGTATTAAAAGGCCGACTTGGCAAATGGATGTTTGCACTATCGGAGTTCGAGATCCGGTATCAACCGGCAAAGGCGGTCAAAGGTCAAGCGCTAGCAGATCTGATCGCCGAACGAATAAATACGGACGTAGCGGCACTATCGGTGCGCGCGTGGGCTATGTTCTTCGACGGATCGGTTTGTGAGGATGGTTGCGGCATTGGCGTGCTACTCGTGTCGCCTCGGGGGGCAACATACTTTCTCCATCAAGTTAACCGACCCCTGCACCAACAATGTGGCTGAGTATGAAGCAATCCACAAGGGAATGAAGTTGCTCCTGGAAGCTGGGGCTGAAGCGGTCGAGATCTTTGGAGATTCCAAATTGGTGATCTTTCAGCTCACAGAAGAATACAAGTGCGAGAGCGAGTCACTCTTCCCATTTTGGATACAATGCCGAGCTAATGGCCCAGTTATATATAAGCTTAAATTGGATCCCAAGGTTGCAAAATACTGAAGCCAACGACCTCGCACAAACAGCGTCAGGGTACAAGGACACGGCGGGAGAAGCCGATTTTCAGGTACAATACCTGGAACCGATGATTGGAGAGCCGATATCTTCAATTATTTGAAAGATCCGGCTCGGGGGCACCTAAGCGTACAAGATACGAGCCATGAAGTACGTACTGATTGGCGATGACATGTTTTATAGAACGCTGGAAGGATTACTCCTCAAGTGTCTAGGGTCAGCCGAGTCCAATCGGCTCTTGCACGAGGTGCACGAGGTGCTTGTGGAACCCACCAATCGGCCCATAAGATGAAATGGCTGATTAGGCGCTCCGGATTTTATTGGCCTACCATGCTTGAAGATTGCTTCCAGTATTACAAGGGTTGTCAAGCATGTCAGAAGTTTGGGAGTATTCAGATGGTGCCTGCATCAACAATGAATCCCATCATCAAGCCTTGGCCATTCCGAGGGTGGGGTATGGACATGATCGGAGAGATTCATCCTGCATCGAGCAAGGGCCATAGATGGGTTTTGGCCATCACAGATTACTTCACGAAATGGGTGGAAGCGGTCCCTATGAAGAAAGTACCGTCGGAAGACGTTATCAAGTTCGTATTGGAACATGTGATTCATAGATTCGGGATTCCCCAAACTATTACGACCGATGGAGGTTCGGTCTTCGTTTCGAAAGAGATGAGAAAGTTCTGCGACGACATGGGAATCAAGTTGATCCGATCGTCTCCATATTATGCTCAAGCAAATGGGCAGGCCGAAGCATCCAACAAGAGCTTGATCAAGTTGATCAAGAGGAAAATTGACGAGCACCCCAGGCGATGGCATGAGGTATTGTCAGAGGCGTTGTGGGCCTACCGTATGTCATGTCATGGGGCAATCAAAACCACCCCATATCAGCTGGTCTATGGACAGGAAGCTGTATTACCCTGGGAAGTCAAGGCAGGATCAAGGCGGGTCACGTTCAGAATGACCTAACTGTGAAGAATATGCAGCCTGATAAGCGACATTGAGGATGCGACGAGCTTAGGCTATGGTCACTCGAGAAGATCAAGGAGAACAAAGCCAAGGTAGCTCGGGCATACAATAAGAAGGTGAAGCCAAAAGAATTCCAAGTCGGTGATTTGGTATGGGAAGCTGTATTGCCATTAGGGACAAGGGATAAAGAGTATGGCAAATGGTCTCCGAATTGGCATGGCCCGTATAAAGTTGTCCAAGTTCTAAAGGGGAATGCGTACATGCTCGAGATGTTGGATGGCGTGAAGTTCCCGGTGGCCGTCAACGGCCAGCATCTAAAGAAATATTTCCCAAGTATGTGGGATGATGGACAGTAAAGATATGGAGGCCGATACACAAATCGGCCAGTAAAAAATGGGGGCCGATTATATGAAATCGGCTGGTAAAAACAAAAGGGTAAAAATCAGACACATTGCGCCTAGAATTGTGTTTAGGATGCAGGCCGACGCTGTGCCATCGGCTTTGTGAGCAGTGACTTCATTCGACAAATCGGTTTTCTTCATTGATAAGAAAGGATCTTTACAGGAAGAGCCGATTGCTCAAGAAAGAAGGGCAAAGAAGAGCCGAGCTGGAATTGCTAATCCTACAGAGGCCTCATCGTCGCCCGAGCCACCATCGCACCGCTTCCGGAGGCTTCTCCCGTCGTCAGGTCCTCGACCTGCCTCTTCTTCCTCGTCATCATCATCATCCCGCTGTCCGCCCGCTGCGAAGCGCTTCGTCGGCGGATATCCAGCGGAAGAGGAGGAATCATCTTCCTCCTCTTCTTCTCCTTCCTCGTCATCATCATCGCCCCGCTGTCCGCCCACATGCGGGAGCGCTTCATCGGCAGGTGCCTGACGGAGGAGGGCCTCTTCCTTCTTCACCGGTTCTTCCTTCTTGTTGGAGGAGGTCGCCCCGGGATGAGGGTCGCCGTCATTCTTCGACGGAGCTCGACGGAGAGATCTGAGGAGGTAGAAGAAGACGAAGACATTGCTGCAATGGAAGAGGGTTTTTGGTGTTGGTGGTCGGAGCAGAGCAAGGGGATGAAGTGGCGAACCGTTTGGCACAGATAAATAAAGGGGATACAGTGGAGATTTAATGCCGTGACGGTTCTCGAAGATGTGGTGCCAAAGCCGTCCAATCGTGCAGAAGTTGGGAAGGCAAGAGTCATGATGAAGAATATTGCGACGGTTGCTCTGCCATGACATGACCCTTCAAGGAAAAAACAGATGGTTTTGATATTATCATTACCAAAACCAGGGGGGCATGTGTTATCACCTGATTTTGGCCAAAATCGGGTGATGGGCCGCAAGTGAAGATGGGCTTGAAGGACGTACACATGAAGGATCTTTGAAGCGGCCTTGCACCGAAAGTTTGGGCTAAGTTGCCCTGTATCTGTAAATTAGTAGATCGCATTGTAATTTAGATTAAAGAGATAGAATCTGGCCCGTGCACGGTTAGGTGCACGCCTCAATTAGAAAGTCCCTTGGACTATAAATATGTATCTAGGGTTATCGGAAAAGGAGGACAATCACCGTTCAACCAAAACAAACCAATCTCGGCGCATCGCCACCCCTTTCCTACGAGGGTTCTTACCGGTGAGCATCATGCTGCCTAGATCGCATCTCGCGATCTAGGCAGCGTAAAGCTTAGTATTGTTCATGCGTTGCTCGTACTGAAGCCTTTTGATGGCGAGCAACGTAGTTATCATTAGATGTGTTAGGGTTAGCATTGTTCTTCACGTAATATGCTATCGTAGTGCAACCCTTGCATATCTAGCTGTCCTTACGCCTATAGTGGCAGCATCTTGCTTGATCATGCTTAGTAGATCCGATCCGTTATAGTTGCTCCTGCATCTGGGGATTAGTTTAATATCTGCATAGTTAGGCCTTATGTTGGGGTCGGAGGATCCGGTGTGCGTTAGATGCGTACCGTCCTGCGAGGGATGTTCCGGGATCAACGTTATGTTGGTTTTTAGGCCTCTCGTAGGGGTAGTTTGCACCGTCTCTCGTAGCTGCTAGGCCCGATCGCACGTAGGACGTTCCGATTATGCGGTGAAAACCCTAAACTGTCGTGGATCGTTTTAGCTTAATTTGTCCTGATCGAGCAGGATCCCCATGCCATTGCTAATCCATCAAGGACCATGGGGCGATCGGCTCTTTGAGCCGATCCACAGGGAAACCTGAGAGCCGATAAGGCTCGTATTTAATGTGCACGTGTCTACCATGCAGGAACAATCGAAGCACTAACACCTTCGACCAGGTCTAGGTCGTGGCACGCCTGGCAACCGCCGACGCGCGCCAAGATTTGCGGGACGACGCGAGGTGCCAGGGATCCACTAAGCGGCCCTAGGAGCCTCCCGGCTCTTCGTGTTGCTTAACCAAAGCCCGTCGGGGGGTTTTGGAGGGTAACAGTTACCAGATGGGTTAGCAGTACAAGTATTTGATGCTTCAACATGCCTCTGCAATTTTTTCCTAATCTTTGGACAAATAACACCAGACCACTTTTGAGCCTCCAGTTGCTTGTTGTAATTTCTAGTTGTGATTTGACACTTGATCCTCTGAATCATGCTTAGAATAGGCATATCTCTTGCATCTAAGATGTATTTATTGAAAACCTCACAATTATTGTTCAATAAAACATCACACTTAGGGAATTCACTTTGGAAGGCCTTGACCCATGTATTAGGTGCCAACTCTTCTAACCAGTCATGTGCTGTTTTGCTGAAAACCAACATTTCATCCATATTTTCTTGCCACTTAACAACTGTAGTGCTTCTTGCACATTTCCACAGTTGATTCTTCAGCACTTCTCCTTTGAATTGCTTATTAAAATTCTGCCAGAGGTGCCTCACACAGAATCTATGGCCAGAATCTGGAAATAGTTCTGTAACTGCCTTTATTAAACCCTACAAAATGCAGAGAACACACATTTCAGCCAACACATGATAACATGTTCATTGAACACATGATTTTCGTTCTAGAAAATGACTTACTTTCTGTTTGTCGGACATGATTGTCCATGGAGAAGTATTCACAATTCCAAGATCTTGCTTGAGAGCAGTCAAGAACCACCTCCAAGAGCTAGTGTCTTCAGTTTCGACAACAGCCATAGCCACAGGAAATATACAATCATTAGGATCCATTCCGATTGCAGTTAAGAGAACTCCACCAAACTTTGTCTTCAGATGACATCCATCTAGAAATATTATAGGCCGACAACCAGCTAGAAACCCTCTTTTGGAAGCATCAAATGAGAAGTAACATCTCCTGAAGTGGCCTTCATCATCCAATAACAAAAAGAAAGTACTCCCAGGATTAGACCTCCTTAGCTCATTTCCATAATCCCATAATTGATTGTACTGGGCAGTTTCATCTCCATAGATGATGTCAAATGCAAACTTCCTTGCTCTACCTAGCTTACCCCTTTTTGGTGTCATATTCCAATCTTTTTGCACTAGCTGACCTAAACTCTTCAGTGTCATCTTCTCATTTGCTCTTAGCTCATCAACATAGTGCTTGCCAATGTATCTAGCTGTAAATGCTCTTACTTGCCACTTCTTCTGGCATGTGTGTTCATTGTTGAAAGTTTTCACCATTATGGCCTTTGTCTTACTGTCCTTTGACGCAAATAGAGACCAGGGGCAACCTTCATGACATTTAGCTAATACCCTAGCTTTGTCATTCTTGGGTAAAGTAATGTTGCGCCTATGTTTGCAGCTATACTCTCGTATGGCCTTCCTCAACATCTCAATGGACTGGAATATTTGCCCAACATGAAATTTTGATCATGCATATCTTCTTCCGTGAAAGCCTTGAAATTATATCTCTCAGTCTCCTCATCTGAATCTGGAGCCTCAAGGAATTCATCTTCAGACAACTCATCTTCTGCAGCCCCCTTCTTGTCAATCTTTGGAACTTGATCTGCATATTCTTGGTACAAGTCATCATCTCCATCTTCTATGTCATTGTCACTGTCAATGATCTCTGCAACAAAATCCGAGTCACTAGAATTATCACTGTCCCAATCCTCATCAAGAATTGTTGCCCTCTTTGATATGACTCTGCTTGGTCCTTGCGCATTGCGATTATCAATGATCTGATCAATATTGTTCGCATTTCTAGGCATCCTTTTAGGACTAAGAACAGCAGGTAAACCACCAACATGATTAACAATAGTATCTTTACAACCCAGTGATGTATTCCTGGTCGGTTCATGATCAAGATACAGCGTAAGAAATCGGTGTCCCTCTTTAACCTTTGAAACCATGCATAATGTGTCCTTGTCTTCAACTATCAACCGAAGACCATCTTCATTGATTTGCATCCCTGGCAACAACCAATAAACGTCCATCCTGCCTGCTTTCTCATAACCTAAATCTTCAATGATATCTTCAAGCCACAAAGCGGACCAAGTGTCCATATCACAGTCATCAAAGCAAACCTTTCTTCCATCTATATATGCCCTGCTGCATCCGGAACCAACAAAAATTCCTCCATGAATTACCTCCAAAGTAAAGCACTCACTCCCTTCTTCTGCACAATTGACATAAATGCAGAAAAATGCCCAAAGTTTAGACCTTTCTAACAGCTAAAACCTTAAATCAAGACCAAACTCAAGTCTGAAACAATGTCCTACCAGCAGATGCAAACCAAAACCACCATCTAAATCGCCTTAAATTTTGTTTACCAAAACAAATACATCATGATCTGGAGAGCAGAATCGAACTTACCATAGATAGGAACATGACCTCCTTCCGGCCGTCGGGAGGGCCGCGACGGCGCCATCTGCAGCGTGTGCGAGATTATCCACGACAACTACTGGTAACCTGCCGTTGGAGAAACGTATCTTATCTGACGCTCCCGCCGCCTTTGCGCCGGTCACTTTCTTCGCCACCGTCGTCGCTATTCCTGGATGTCACCGTGCGATCAGGGGAGGGCTAAGAATCTTAACTGATATGGCATGCAAAACTGACGCGCGCTAAGGGGGCAAACCATTGCCACGTCAAGAATACGGGTGCCAACGTACTTTGGACCGTACGTAGAATTGCAGAACGAGATCAGGGGTCATGTTGGTGCGTTTTCTGAGTTCAGGGACCGTTCTAGACATGGCCGACGAGTTCAGGGACCAAGCATGCATTTCACTCGGATTATATTGATAAAACTTCAAATTTGTAGAAGCTTTCACAAAATGTTGAATGATAATTATTTATGAGAGGTTATCATTTTCTTCTTTCTGAGGAGAGCCACTCCCGCGCGTCTGCTCGTCCCCCTCCTCAATCGGCTCCAGATGCGCGCATCCGCCGGAGGGATGCACACGAAGGCCCGCCTCCCCCGGTCCGGTCGGCTCGTCCTCCTCTCCCCCTGCGCCGCCAGGACGCCTCTGCTAGGGTTCATCCACAGAACGAAAACGATTTGGGATGAAATAGATAGCTAATGCGATAACACCCTCCTACAAACAAACAATCACGTCAATACCCCTACCTGATGGCAACTAATATAAGAAATTGTCTTTTAACCCTCCGTGGGAGGTACTCCACGACTTTGGCAGAAAATTTGAGTCAGTACTCTCTACCTCGTCAAAGTGGAGTACCAACTCGCCGGAACCACTCGATTGGCTAAAATGGATGGTTCATATTACCTCAGGGGTACTGTAAAGGTCCTCGAAAAAAACCCTCTGCATTACCAATCAGGAAAGCTACTTGTTGTCGTTAGATAGATTATTTCTATATTGGCGCATGTTGGAGTGAGTGGCTGTAATGAAAAAGTCTCACTATAAGATATGCGCTGCTAGCTGCGGTCGACCCCTAATCGCCCAGTGTCATCCTCAACGAAACTTAGCTAGCACATCGCACTCTTGCATAGCGTGTGGGCCTTTGAGTATCTCACTGCAACCCTAGATTTTGTTCAATAACTCAAATCTGATCAATCACATACCTCGCTTGCTGGAGCAAGCTCCATCGCTACTTACTCCCGCCACAGCAGATCATATTTTTCCATGCGAGACCTGATCTTGGACATTGATTATCTTTCTTCAGAAATATCGTCACGGCATTAATCATTAGAACCCGTAACTACGGCTGCAGTTGTGAGTTTGACGGGCAACTACGTACTCCCTGTACATAAGAAACATGATAACTGAGAGCGGAGCTGAATTAGTGATGATTGGACGATGCATGAAGCATGAGAGCGATGCTGTATTGAATTTCTGAGATTGGGGTCTTGGTTTCTTGCAGAGCTTCTTGCAAGGTTCATATTCACTATGGGAACTGGGAAGCATGGACCGCTGGGTCAGTCCTTTGGACTGGGAAAATGCTTGGGATCTGGCGACCGATCCGCGTCGTCCGGCCTGGCTCCCCGCGTCGTTTAATGGGCCTGCTTTTTTCGCTGCAAAACACATGGAGCGAGATGATGAACTATTTGTTGTAAACAATCAGTAATTTTTGTAGAATTTGTTGTTAACAATTGTTGTAAAGAGACAACATTTTTTTTTGTTGATGCTAATAACAAAGTGATTTTTTATTTGTTGTAACCATTTGTGACTTTGGATAAAATAGTAGGTGCTTTTTGTCGTAATTCAATCTGTAGCAAATTAAACGTCGCTTGACCACTTTGCATCATTGTTGTAAACATCCAAATTAGTTGATGTTTTCGTTGTTAATTAATGTTGTAAATATATTATCGATTTATTGTAAATATACTTTTTGGCATGAAAATTGTTGTTTTTGTTAAAATTGGGATCGTTGTAAACACCAAAATTAGTTGTTGTTTTTGTTGTTTATTAATATTACAAATATATTATCGATTTGTTGTAAATATATTTTTGGCATGGGAACTGTTATGAACACCCAAATAAAAAATGTAGATTTTGTTGCTATTTTATTGTTGTAAATATATTGGTGATTTGTTGTAAAGATATTTTGGCACAAACCGTTGCTTTTCATTGAGTATTGTTGTAAGTTTCCTATTTTATTGTATTCTTTTGTTGTAAAGCAACGTGTATGCTGGAGAACCACTGGACGTACTGCGGGTTGATTTCGTAAAAGGTGAGGGGCTTAAATGCAAAATAAGCTGGACACGCAGCCCGCGCGTTAGATCCGGATCAGACGGTGCGAAGTACGACCGATTTTCGGTCCGCGCGTGGGGCGACATACGCCTAGCGTTGGCCTTTGCACTAAGTCCTATTTGTGCAGTCCGTAAATGCGTTTGCTCGTTCTAGAAAAAAGCCATCACTCCTGAGACCTGAGACTAGTCACAATGCATAGTATCATATAGAAGTATCATGCGTATGATATTACTAAATGTTACTATCTCCACAATGCATGGTATCATATACTAGTATCATAGTTTCTATATATTAATTATTTTGTAGAATCTCAATGCAAATATATGTACAAGATTTACTTGACATTAATTTTTCTAGTAGTATGTGCTATGATACAGTATCTACCTATGATACTAGTATTCTCTCTCTCATCCTTAATTACACTGCCACATTAGCATTTTGCATGCATGAAATGTATGATACTACTTATGATACTCCCATTATGGGTAGTCTGAGCCCCATTGAAGCTGCTAGTTTACACATCTGGGCGTGGCGGTTAGGTATCGTCCAATCACATGATCGAGATACAGATGGACTCGCGCGAGACGCTGCCCTCCGCCCGACATGGCAGTATGACACCGCATTGGACAGCTCACAGCTGCAGGCGTCGTGCAGCGCGTCTGTGAGCCCAGTCGTTCCAGGCCTCCTCCCTCTCGTCACGGTGGCTACTAGGCGGAAGACAACGGCGATGCGGGGCACCAAATTGCGCCGCCGGTGCCCCTGCACAGCAAAAGTAAGCAGTTAATTTCTCGCATCCGCTAATCTAGAAAGAGAGAGAGAGAGGGGGGCCGGAGCAGTCCGTCGCTGACCGCGACCTAGAGCGTGGTCGGGGGACTTAGGAGGAAGATGAGGACCATGGGGGATCGGCAATCATGGCGTCATGGGGTGGGCCAGAGGAAGTGAGGAACGGGAGAAGAGAAACGGCTACAGG
This sequence comes from Lolium multiflorum, assembly GCA_030979885.1. NCBI lineage: Eukaryota > Viridiplantae > Streptophyta > Magnoliopsida > Poales > Poaceae > Lolium > Lolium multiflorum. Next base: position 343,357,120 of record CM061749.1, read on the forward strand.
CGAGAAGAGCACCACACCAGGAAGCCCCAAATCCACCAATGCCGCCGCGCCGCCTGAGCCGCGAAGCGAAGGGGAGACGAAGCGAGGCGGGAAAATATCTAGTGAACCCACTTTTTGAAAAGTTCTGTTTGTGATGTCAAAATATATTTCAAAAATCGAAACACAAAATGATTTCCTGGATGATCTCAAATATGTGCCCTGGGCATGAGTTTCGTGACGAAAAAACATTTTATTTTGTCTCGGCAAAAAAGTGAAATTTTGCAGGGCTATATAGCAGTATATATGTGACGTATTTTGTCTTTTTTAGATTCTGAAATAAAAAAATGGTTACTCCGCGAAAACTTTCTACGCACACATGAAACATGCGTACGTACCCGGATATTTTTATTTCAGAATTTTTTCACATTTCGAAAATGCATTTCCAACTAGGGTTCACGTGCACCCGTGTTCAAACCGATTTTTCCGTGATACCATCTCATGATACCATGATACCACTTCATAAAATTTGAATTCTAAGTGTCAAAAAAAAAAATTGTGGCTGTTGACAAGATGTGTGTTTACATTCTCTAGATTTTTCACAACCAAAATTAAAATACACCAAGAGAATCAAAAAAGACAAATTGTATGTGAATAGTGGCATTTTGTGTTTTTGTCTTTATGTGACACTATTCATGTTTGATTTCTCATTTTTATTTCTCTAAGGGTATTTTGAATTTAGTTATGAAAGTTACAGGGGCATGTAGAGATGCATCTTGTGAACACCCAAAATTTTGGTTTTAATTTTTTGACATTTAAAATTTCAATTCTAAAGAGTGGTATCATGGTATCATGTAAGGGGTGGTATCACTAGATATGTTCTTGAAGCGAGGTATACCACGCATCTGATATGCGCGGCTCCAAGCCTCCACGACACAACGAACCGACGAAGCGGTCAACCAGAAAAAATTTCCATGTATGCGGGGCCCGCGAAAGGGATCTGCCGATCAACCACAAGGCTTGCCAACCCTGGGAGCTTAGTGCTCTTAAAGGATAGGAAAATGGATAGTAGGCAGACAATAGTAAGAGCATCTCCACTCGCTCCCCGAGACCTCTTTCTTTTATCGCCGGCGCTATCTTTTTCTCCCACTCGCACCCCAAGAGCCCAACTTAATTTTATCGGATTGTGCCGTTTTTTCGTCCAGCGATTTCAGGCTAACCCCAACAAGCTGGGAGGGAGGGGGCGTTCGGGGGCTCCGGCGGAAGTAAAAGAGGCAGTGAGACAGTCATGTTGGTGTCCCAGCGCACTTTCTCCCCCAGATTCACTCTCCCCACCTCTCCGTCGGAATCTCCGACACCGCGCCGCCGACTCCACCACCACCTCCCCTCCGCTTCTCCCCCATAGATAGAAAAGTTGTTCGCTGCCGCGCCAACCTCTTCCCTGCTGCCCGCGGCTCCGCGTCTATTCGCCGCCGCAGAAACTCCACGGTCGGCGTGTTTTCCCAACGCCCGTGAGTTGTTTGGCCTTTTTCCTGCTCGGCCATGGAATGGGGCTCCGAGGATGACGACGAGCAGGCTTTCACTGGGTACAACAATTTGTGGTGGTCCTCTAACATCTTGTTGAACTGCAACCTCTCCTTATCCGTCCCACAGTCTCTTCTTGCATCAGAAATGGCCCGACGAAGATCATCATCAACATGATCATCTGCTGCCTGTTCTTCACCTCCTTCTTCTTCATTGTCTTCCATTGCGGTATCATCACATTCAGAGAACGTAGATCGGTACTGGTCATCGTTATCTTCTTCTTCATCGCCGTCTTCCATCATAACCCCTTCTTCTCCGTGCTTGGTCCAAACATTATAGCTGGACATGAATCCAAACCGAAGCAGGTGGCTCTTAATGTCTCTTGAGCAAGAGTAATCCTTCTTGTTCTTACATTTCAGACATGGACAGCACATAAAACCTGCTTCGACTTGTTGGCCTCGCCACAAGTAGGAAAGAATTCACGCCCTCTGAAAGCGGGAGCACATCGGTTACCGTACATCCATGGATGACTCATCTGCATCATAAGTACAATTATGTATCAGATGCAATCACCTTGCTAAAATTAGTATTGTACGAATTATGTATACGAGAAAATAGTTGCTACCCTTTCAGGATCAAAATGAGAAGAAATCTTATCAAATAAAATCAAGTGACATCCCTCACAAACATTTCATCAAACACCTCTTGTGCACATGAAGAAAAAAGAGGTAGCATAACCCCACCTTTCACATCCAAGGAAAAAAATGTAGGGAGGTGGGGAGGGGGGCTGGCTGTGTGTATATATAGGCATGGCCCTTTTGTCGCGGGCCGTATGACGACCCGCAACAAAAGGGGTGTCGGCATGAGGCGCCAGAGCTCAGACCCCTTTTGTCGCGGCTTGTGATACGGCCCGTGACAAAAGGGCACGACAAAAGGCCCGGCTCGCTCCAAATGGTTTCGGGGCAACGTGGCCACGCCATTTGTCGCGGCCGCGGCAAAAGGCTCCCACGAAAGCCCTATTTTCCACTAGTGCTACCACATGTTATGTACGCTGATAAAATGTAAATATACAGTCACTAGGATGCCCTCGCATTTGCGAGCACTTCGTTGATGCGGGAGCAAGGAGACATAGTCATTTGAGGAGTGAGATGCACAAGACGCAAGATTTTACCCAGGTTCAGCCCCTCCGGAGAGTAAAAGGCCTACGTCCTGCTAGATCTATTACTCAGTGGTGAATTACAAGGGGGGGGCTCAGTCGGCTGCTACGCCGAGAGCAATAAGGGAGAGATTGGATCTAAGATGATGTGTCGTCTAGTTTAGCTCGTGGGCTTATATGGACACCCCCGATCTAGGGTTACATGAAGATAAGTCCGAATCATATCAGTTACTACAAATCCGGGATACGTTGTCTCGCGCCCAACCAATCTTGATCTTCAGTCACCTGGGCCTCCAGCCCAGTCGCCCCTCCGAGGGTTTTAGCCTAGTCGCACCAGGGTTTTGGGCCCAGTCGCCTTCGTCGACTGGAACTCTCCCCGAGCCTCCTTACCTATGGTGAGTGAGACTGATGATGCACCCCCTTGGGCATATCCCCATCAGTTGGATATGTGCTGGACCCCCTATTTCGGTTCCACCAAAGTATGTCAGATCTTGATTCTTCGATCCTCCTTACATGATCTAGTATATCTTGATACCACCGGCTTAAAGTATGCCAGTACCTCTATCCCGACATGGCTATGCCCATATTCCGGCTTCCCCAAGCCGGATGACCTTTAATCCGGTCAATATCACATTGAGTTATAAAACTGTTATCCGGCTTACCCGTGTTAGCCGGTAATTAGGCACATAACTTGGTCGTTTGGCCATACTCTTGATCTACCGGGGGTCATGTAACATCCCAAAAATTCAATAAATAGATAAAGAGAGTTTCCCAAAATGTAAAATTGAGAACCAACAAAAACTTTTTCATAATACAAGTGCTATGCATATACTCATCTTGATTATTGTGTTAAGTGTGCATTTTGCCATGATTATTGCTTGTGTGCTTGCAAGTGTGCTAAAACCCTAATCCATGATCCCATGATCAACCCAAAAGAAGAGAAATAAAAAGAAGAAAAGAAAAGGAGAAAATCAAATACACACTCACATAGGGTTTAGGCCAATTTTGCAAATACTTGACCTAGACCATTTTGGCTTGCACCATTAGTTGTAAATGGATACTAAACACTTATTAACACTTTTGGAATCAAAGAAACTCAAATCAAATCAAATTTGAATCAAATATGAGCTCACATGCAATTATGGTCAATTTGGCAAATCTTAGCCTGATGCCCTCTTTGAGCCTCTATCTTGGAAGATTTCTAAACTAAACTTGGCCAATTCTTTTCACCTCATCCAAGACAACATCAAGATGAACAACTTTGCCCAAAACCATCCCCACAAATTCTTTCTCAATTTCAAATGGTGCTCAAGCAAAGTAGAGACATTGAAGCATATGTCAGATCATATGCAATTTGGATTTTTGCAAACTACCTCAATTTTGACCACCACCATTACCACTCTACTCCAAATCTTATTCAATTCAAACCCACCAAAATTCAGCCAAAAATTCCAAAGTAGAGTTCTTGCGGCCATTTTCTCAAACACCTTGTGGGCAACAATCTGCCAACTCAACACACTTCAAAAACCAGCAGTCCATAGCCTCCACCATCCACCCTAGGTCATCCTTGGTACCTCTCTGACACCTCTTCTCAGCGCCAAGCAGAATAGACAAGGTTTGGGTACATTGCTTCATCATTTTCTTGACCAAATGAACCATGCCGTGGCATGGCATGGACATCACCATGCCACTTCTCTCTCTGGCACACGCATGCCAGAGCGTGCACTGGCACGCTCCAGAACACGCCCGGCCACGTCGTCGCCCCGCCAGCACCGTTGACCTCTGCCCCTTCTCTCTGCGCCACCTGCTTCACGACGTCACCGCCCACCGCCCAGACACGGCCATTGGCCCACGGGAACGCCGTAGACATCGCCCGCTTCGCCGACGTCTGCCGCGGTACTGGCCGCTCCCGTCACGCGCACGAGCTCGTCCTTCCCTCGTTTTCAATGCAATCAAGCCTGCGTCACCGCCAGAGCCTCGCCAACCCCGCTGCATCATCGCCAATGCCCAAGCACCCATGTAGACGCGTCGTCGCCGATGACCTCACTCCCACGCCACGGCCACCTCCAGCTGCTATAAAAGGAGGCCCTCCCGAACCCAACTCTTCACACAAACATTGCTCCCCTCTGTCTTCTCAATCTCCTCGTCCCTCCTCTCGCTCGATTCACCTCTGTAGCCACCCAATTGTATCACCGGAGCCCGCGGAGGTGCTGAGAAGCCGATTGGAGCCTCCCAGCACGCGCCGCTGCTTCCATTTGCTTCCCTCCTGCCACTGTCATCGCCGCGCCTCCCTGTTGGTAGCTACATTCACCCCCTACCCGTGCGCCCTTGATGGCCGGAGTTGACCACGGCCGATGATCCTATCTGAACATCCAACAACCCAGATTCACCTTAGCTTTAACCCTTTAAGACCCACTGACGAGTGGCCCTCCACCTGTCAGGCGGCCCGCTCACGCGACACGTGCAGCTGGGCCGGCCCGTTTCGTTTTTCCCCTGTGTAGCACAGTAACGTTTCCCGCCGGCCCTTTTAATTCAAATCCAAATTTCTGAATTTATTAAATCGCCCAGTGATGCTGTTTTCAAATTGGAATAAAATAAAATCCACCAAACCAAATTTGACAAATTTTATATGATTGGAAAGCTTATCAAATTATCTACAAAACTACACAGGCCTCAACTCTAGTTTAATTGTGGAATAAATGTGACAAAAATAACAAGGCAGGGCCTTTTGCAACTTCAAACAATTATTAAAAATTAAATAAAAATGCTTTTGAGTTGATTCCAACTCTCAAAAATCAAATTTCACATTGCCTATCAGAATATGTAAAAATATGACAAAGTTGTTCGTATGATCATGGCCTAGTTAAAAAAATGGCCCTATGGCTATTTCTAGTTCATTTAAAAGTGTGCAAGATTATTTATTAAAATGTATGAGAGCTTCTCTCTCATTTAAATCTTGTCTCAACTAATTCAACATGAGGTAGAGACCATGGTCAATTAAATCTCATATTGAATTAGTTGGTGATATTAAATCATTACCATGTGTTATTAAATTGCATGAGGTGCATCACCTCATTTAAATCATTTTCCCAAGTGATAATTATGAAGAGGTTGACTTTGGTCAACCTAGGTCATATATTATTATTTGAGGAGATTAAATCTTAACAAGATTCAGTGAGAGGAAATTATTTCTCTCAAGAATTAAATAGAAACACTAAGTAATATTTGTAATGGGAGGAAATTATTTTTCTTAAGAATACAACAAAGCCAACCAACATAATATGCATGTTGTGATGCTAGCTTAGCTTGTGTGACTCATGTGTGTGTTTAGCCTAGTACTTGGACTTTGTTTGGTGATTGTGTGTATCGTATTTGTTTTAGATGCTAGTACCGAGGAATACCAAGAGGAGGAAGAGGTCTACTTCCAAGGAGAGGAAGACCACTTTGATCACTACACCACTCAAGGCAAGCTAATATTCTTGCAAAGTGCAAGGCTCTACAAGAGAAAAGCACCCCCACATTTTACTTTATGCTTAATAAGCCCATCCCAAGTTTTACTACAAGCTTTTACTTACAAGTTTTACTGCTTTTGTTTTATCAAAGTACTTTTTGATTCATGATTCACTTGGTCTAGAGTAGAACAAGATCATCAAAGTTAGCCTATGGCAATCAAAGCTAGTTATCACCCCTCATGACTAGTGGCTAGTGCTAAATAAATTAAAATTGACTAATCTAGATGGGAACATGGTGAAATGAAATGACTTTGAAGGATTTGAAGGTGAATATGACTTGAATGACATGAATGACTTAATGAATTTGATAAAAACTGATGGTTGGGTTCGGATGCGATACCATTCCAATTTACAAGTACCCCACAATACCTGATTATGGGTAGGGTCTAACTAGAAGCTGATATATCTTAGTATGGGTTCCCTCTAAACAAGCGTCATAGGGGTTAGGCCGAGGCTGCCTCCGTTAAATGTGAAATGATGTGAAATGACGTGAATGAGGTGAATTGTCCGGCCCAAGCTCTTGTGCAGTTCCTGCCGACGGTTTGTCTTCACTCTGGGAGGCCAAGCTCATGGGAGAGGTGCCTATACTAGGGTTCGAAGTGAAAGGTTACGGTTGATGATCCACGTACTGAGTTACGATTATTCAGGGTTAACCCTGACGGATGTAATCAAATGTTGTGGCACAAGTGTGTAACCTCTGCAGAGTGTAAAACTATTCGAATAGCCATGTCCACGGTTACGGACGATTGGAAAGGCCACTGTTCCGTCATCAGATCTTTTCTTGAAAATGAATGTTGAGTTGAAATGGTGACTTGAATTTGAAACACAACTGAGTTGTGGGAATGACACTAATGTTCCCAATTGAGTTCGTTAGCATAATAAGAGTCTCTTGTGAAATGCTTATGAACTAAAATTGGCTTTATGCAAATAAACCTAGAGTTTAGCATCCCCTTAATAAAATTGCTAGTAATTACACTAGTATTAGTTTAAGTAGTACTTTAAAGTACTTACGGCTGTGTCCCCGCTATTAAATGGCGAATATTGAAGAGGAGCAGCAGTACGAAAATGACGGCCAGCAGGACGTCTACAAAAACTAGGAGTTCGCCTAACGTCAAGCGTTGGCCTGTGGAACTAGATAGTCCACTTCTATTACGCTTCCGCTACTGTGTTTTTCGTTGATCAATAGATCAACTATTTGTGTAATATTGGATCATGTGATCCCCTTTTGTAAGACAATGATGGTTTGTAATGAATGATGACTTATGATATCAACTGTTATGTCTCGCAACAACAATCTTCCTGGGATTAAGTATGTATGGCATAATAGGCATCGTCTTAAAATCCGGTACAAGTTGGTATCAGAGCCATTTTTTGACCTTAGGAGACCCTAGTTTAGAATGGACGTTCTGAAAATTTTAGTTTCAAAAAAAATTAAGTGAATATTTTTGAAAAACCTATTCACTTTCTTCTCTTTGAGACCTTTTAAAAAAATGATAAGTCATGCTCTTCCTTATGAATCTACATAATTTTTTTGCCACACTTGTTCACATCACTAACTTACTTATCCAACTCACTTTCAGATGGAGGGAGCCAACCCCAAGTTTTACCAGCTGGGCAATGGTGGAGACTTGGTTTTCGAGAGGGACTTGGACGCTGTGTCTGAGATGCTCGGACGCCCGCACCCTGAGTTCCACGGAGTCCAAATCCACGACCAGCCCGGAGGGGAACTGCAGTGGGTGATCACCATCATTGACCAGGCAGATATTTCCACTTCGAGAGGGATCCTCTTCTCCATCACAGCAATCGGATGGACTTGACTTGCCTCGTGTTCCTCAAAGCACTTGCTCGTGGTAAAAGTGACAGTAACATGACTGCACCTGGGGTAACGCTTTCGCTCACTTTGCGAGGCATGACACCATTGAGAGCTTCCATGGCACTCTTTCGTGACCCAGACTGGCACCAATGGAGCACTTGGACTACAAGCCGCACGAGACCCGAGGAAGCCGGACAATGCGCCAGATCACGCCAAACTGGGATCACATGGCATTGGCTCAAAGATGTCGATGTAATCAAGATGTACGCTAAGGACCGCAGTCACTCCACGCCTCGCAGCGTGCCAAGAAGGACGCTACCAATGCCTCCGCGCAAAGATAATCACCTTGGAGGCAACTTTCAAGGCCCAAGAGGACCAGTCGAAGGAGATGGAGTGAGGAAGGAGAGGACATTCAGGGAGGCGAAGTGCCTTCCCGAGTGATGACGATGACTTTGAGGAGGATGAGTCTAACATGAGGAGGACTACGAAGCTCTAGGTACATTGCTCGCACATTATCATGTGATGAAGATGATGAGGAGTAGTTGCACTAGTTCACATGTGTAGGTGTGAGTTTGTATCCCGCCCATTGTATCGTAGCATGAGAAGAATGGTTCCTTAAAACCATTGGTTTGGTGTGTTAGCTTGTATATGGTGAATGAATGAATGAATGTTTGTGGGTTATATGCATCATCGTATCTTATATTTCTATGTTCCATGCCATTTTTATGACAATGATATTTGAATGTTTTATACATACTTACAGAAGTTATATATTTTCTAAGCACTAACCTATATACATTGGGCGCTAGCTAGTTGTTTTTTCGTTGTTTTGGCTCATAAATCCTAGTAAGAAAATATTCTTGAATTGACGAATCAACGCTTCTCAGGTCTCCACATTTTTTACACGAAGTTTAAGACCGAAAGGGAAAACGAAGGGGGCTACTCTAGGCGGCCACACACCAGGGCGGCGCCCAAGCCCTGGCCGCGCTGTTTGGTGGCTCGTTGCCGCTTCTCGACTTACTTTCTTCAGCTTTTATATATAAGATTTTCTTCCGTTTCACAGTTCCCTCAGAATGAGAAGACGATAATGTAAAAAACCTCCCAGACGCTACGCTAATCCCATCACGGATTCAGGAGCGCACTCGCCGGGAGACCACTCACCGAGGGGCTCTACATCACATACCCGCTTCTCCGGACATGCGCGAGTAGTTCCACTATGGGTAGTCCATGTTCAGCATAGATGGCTGTCTTCGCTTCAGCTATCATTGTTTGTATCTTGTGAGCGTTTCCTAACATGACAAGACATCTATTTGTAATGCTACATGTTTCGTCTATGAATATAGAATATTATGTTGTTGATTATCAATCTATTATATGTGCGGGGTTTATGTTCTCGCATGCTTCATACATAGGATATTCGCCAAGTTGGATACTTTGTAACTTCCAAGAGGGGGTAATTGTTTCATAGTAATTATGCCCATTTTGAATCCGGCAGTGACAGTAGTTCTAAGGTTGTGGATGTCATGTTGAAAACATTGATGCTTTGTATAAGGATATATTTGTGTTGCCATATTACGCACCATATCAATGCAATTATCTCGTTGTTTACAACTTACTAGAAATTCGATGATACTCGAAGGTGATTATTTAGGCATAGAGCGCATGCTGATAGCGTCTATACTTTGTCAGAATGCTCCCGATAGTCAAGGATAGTAGTCATCATTGATATGTATTGAATCTTTTATTTAAAATAATTGTTCAATTGTAATTTGTTCACCCAAGATGTTAGTTATCTTATTGAGAGACACCTCTAGTAACTGTGGACCTCGGTCCATTTTTTACATCTGAATATATTCTATCGTTTTTAAACAAACACCAATCTCGATACGCTTTAATCCTTGTTTCAAGAAGCCGGGCGGAGACAACCCCAATACAGGGTTAGGGCAAGTACTTTGATTGTGTTGTGTGCCCACGCGCTTTGCCACTGGTGTTGGGTCGCACTACACTCCTCCACAACACCTTCACGCGCTTCTTGTTTCCTATTGTTGATATCCTTGAGCGTTTAGGAAACTTACGTAGCATCACACCTTCCTCGGGGTTCCCAACTGGACGTGTACATCTACGCGCATCAAGCAACTTTTTCAGCGCCGTTGCCGGGGAACTGAAGAAAGCTACACCACGAGATTTCTAACTCCCACGGCCAACCACATGCCGCAGCACTTTTCTCGCGGCCACAATGGGAGATCAAGACATCGCCGCAAGGGGGAGTGTCCACTTCCAATCTCTTTACTTTGTTTTTGTCTTTGTTTACTTTATTTTTATTTACTGTCTTGTTTGCTTAATATTAAAAACACAAAAAAATTAGTTACTTTACTTTCTGTCTTATTTACTAGCTCTATATCAAAAAACACAAAAAATTAGTTTCTTGCATTTAATATATTTTGTTATCATGTCTAGTCCTGTACTTGTTTTTATTTTCACTAGTTAGGCTTAATGGAAAACAACAAAAAAATTAGAGATCTCTATGAACTTTATCTTGAATTAGGACATGATGTGTTTGAAGAGAAAATTAAAAAACCCATGGAACTTTGTTTGCAAAATAGTTGTAGCAATGTTATTAGCATGAACTCTTTGAACACTATTATTGCTAATGCTATGGACGAATTTAAGCTTGGGGAAGCTGGTTTTGAGGAGCATGATGTTTTTAGTCCCCCAAGCATTGAGGAGAAAAATTTACTTTGATGATACTTACCCTCCTATATATGATGTTTGTAATGATGAATATGATATTTACCACCTACTATTAAAGAGAAAATTAATTATGATTAAGAATATGCCTCCTATATGATGATTATGGTGATGAGAATAATAATGATAGCTAATATTTAATTTGTCTACCACAATTAATAGTAAGATTATGCTTATGTAGAGAGTAATGATTTTATGCATGTAGCTCATGACAAGAATGCTTTATGGGATAGTTATATTGTTGAGTTTGTTCATGATGCTACCAGAGTTATTATGAGAGAGGAATATGTGTATATACATCTTAATAATATTAAGTTTCCTCTTTATATGCTGAAAGCGCTTGTCTTGTTTTCTTATGCTTATTGCATTATGCTTATATGACTTATTTATTTACAAGATTCTTTCATAGGAAGTGGTGGGATAGGTTTAAATGTGTTTTGAATTTTCTTCTTGATTCTTTCTTTTGTTTCAACTTTAATTTATAGGAGTGCATCATTGAAATTATCGAGCCCATCTTAATGGCTATTATAGAAGAAATGCATTCTTGGGAGATAATCCATGTGTTTATTTTACTACTGTATTGTTGAGTCATGGAAGTTATACTACTGAAGAACCTCTCCTTATCATGTTTTTGTGCTGAGTAAAGTTTCTATGCTATAGTTTTGATTGCTGCAGAACAGCATTGCTGTCTGTCACGAATTTCGTAAGAGCTCTCTGTAAAAAATCGAAAAAACTGAAATTTTTAAGCACAGCCTCATATATGTACGAACTTTCATTAGTTTTGAGTTTTTCCATTTGAGTACAAGTGCCTCTGCCAGATTCATCTTTACGGACTGTTCTGTTTTTGACAGATTCTGCCTTTTATTTCAGATTGCCTCTTTTGTTGAATGAGGCTCTTTGTTCCATTAACTTTCAGAAGCTTTGTGCAATGTCCAGAAGTGTTAAGAATGATTGTGTCACCTCTGAATGCGTGAATTTGTAATTATGCACTAACCCTCTAATGAGTTTGCTTGAAGTTTGGTGTGGAGGAAGTTTTCAAGGGTCAAGAGAAGAGTGAAAGGTCTAAGCTTGAAGAGTGAAAGGTCTAAGCTTGGGGATTCCCCCGTGGTTCATCCCTGCATATTTTAAGAAGACTCCTAAGCATCTAAGCTTTGGGATGCCCAAGCCACCCTCTTCATCGACAACATTATCAGATCACTTCTAGTGAAACTATATTTTATTCCATCACATCTTATGTTCTTTACTTGAGCGGGTTTGCTTTATTTTGTTTTGGTTTGAACAAAGTTGGATCCCACCATCCTTATATTGGTATATTACGTCCGCTTTTTCATATGGAATACTTGTGTTCTTAATTGTGCCAATGTTCATGGCGAAGGCTGAAATTGCTTCGTTAAATTGCTATTTGGTTGGAATCGTAAAATGCTGCATATGGTTTGGTAACTTGGCAATTGTTTGAGCTCTTAGATCATGTTTAAGCTCTTGCATCATGTAGTTTAATCTATTAATGAAGAACTACCGCAGAGCTTGTTTAATTTGGTTGGATGATTGGTCTCTAAGTCTAGATATTTCTGGTAAAGTGTTTGAACATCAAGGAAGAGGAAGACAAGGTAGAGTCTTATAATGCTTTGCAATATGTTCTTGTGTGAGTTTAGTACCTGCTCATACTTGTGTTTGCTTCAAACAACCTTATCCCAAACCTTGTACTGAGAGGAAAATGCTTCTCGTGCAAACACCTTGAGCCAAAATCCCATGCCATTTGTGTCCACCATATCTACCTACTATGTGGTATTTTTCGCCATTCCAAAGTAAATTACTGCTACCTTTAAAATTTCATTCCTTTATCTTTGCCATATATAGCTCATGGGACAAATAGCTTAAAAACTTTTGTGGTGATGAATACGTAGTTATGTGTCTTAATTCTTATAAGTTGCTTGTTGAGCGGTAACCATGTTTCCGGGGACGCCATCAACTTTACCTTTGTTGGATATCATGTGAGATGCTATGCATGTTCGTCTTGTCTGAAGTAAGTGCGATTTCATGATCAAATGGTTTGAGTATGCATATGTTAGAGAAGAACATTGGGGCCGCTAACTAAAGCCATGTATCATGGTGGAAGTTTCAGTTTGGACATACAACCTCAATCTCTATTGACAATATTAATCGTTGTTGAATGCTTAAGCATTAAAAAGAGGAGTCCATTATCTCTTGTCTATGTTGTTATGGATGTCTAAGGCGAGAATAATCAAAAGCGAGAAATCCAATGCTGCTTTCTCCATAGACATTTGTACAGGCGGCATAGAGGACGACACTTGGTTCAAACATATGTTATGCAATGATAATCCGTGTTTTCTGAGCTAAGTAGGACAAGATGCGAGCACTATTAGTACTCTATGCATGAGACTTGGTAACTTGTAGGAAGTATTATGCATAGCACATATGAATTATTACTACCGTTGACAAAATTGTTTAAGGTTTTCAAAAACAAAACCTTTAGCACAAAAATAGTAATCCATGCTTCCTCCTAAGGCCAATCTTTTACTTTATGTTGAGTCAATTCACTTCTTTCTACTTTAGAAGCAAACACTTGTGTAACTGTGTGCTTAAGCATTGAACAACAAAAATATTCATAAGAGATTGAGGTTGTGTGTGTCCAAACTGAACTTCCACCATGATACATGGCTTTAGTTATGGCCCAATGTTCTTCTCTAACATATGCATACTCAAACCATTGATCATGAAATCGCACTTACTTCAGACAAGACGAACATGCATAGCATCTCACATGATATCCAACAAAGGTAAAAAGTTGATGGCGTCCCCAGAAACATGGTTACCGCTCAACAAGCAACTATAAGAATTAAGACACATAACTACATATTCATCACCACAATAGTTTTTAAGCCATTTGTCCCATGAGCTATATATTGCAAAGGTAAAGGAATGAAATTTAAAGGCAGCACTCAAGTAATTTACTTTCGAATGGCAAATAAAAACCGCAACAGGTAGGTAGATATGGTGGACAAATGGCATGGGATTTGGCTCAAGGTGTTTGGATGCACGAGAAGCATTTCCTCTCGTGACAAGGTTTGGGCTAGCAAGGTTGTTTGAAGCAAACACAAGTATGAACAGGTACAAGAAACTCACACAAGAACATATTGCAAGTATTATAAGGCTCTACACTGCCTTCCTTGTTGTTCAAACACTTTACTCTAAAATATCTAGACTTAGAGAGACCAATCATGCAAACCAAATTAAACAACCTCTACGGTAGTTCTTCATTAATAGATTAAACTACATGATGCAAGAGCTTAAACATGATCTATGAGAGCTCAAACAATTGCCAAATTACCAAACCATATGCAGCATTTTCCGATTCCAACCAAATAGCAATTTAACGAAGCAATTTCAGCCTTCGTCATGAACATTAAAGCACAGTTAAGAACACAAGTGTTCCATATGAAAAGCGGAGCGTAATATCTCCAATATAAGAATGGTGGGATCCAACTTTATTCAAACCAAAACAAAATAAAATCAAAACATATGCCCAAGTAAAAACATAAGATGTGATGGAATAAAAATATAGTTTCTATAGAAGAAGATAATGTTGCAGATGAAGAAGGGGATGCCTTGCACACTAGCTTAGATGCTTGAGTCTTTCTTGAAAATATGCAGGATGAACCACCGGGCATCCCCAAGCTTAGACCTTTCACTCTTCTTGATCATAGTATATCATCCTCTTCTTGACCCTGAAAACTTCCTTCACACAAACTTCAAGCAAACTCATTAGAGGGTTAGTGCATAACCAAAATTCACATATTCAGAGGTGACACAATCATTCTTAACACTTCTGGACATTGCACAAAGCTTCTGAAAGTTAATGGAACAAAGAAACTCATTCAACATAGCAAAAGCGGCAATGCGAAATAAAAAGACAGAATCTGTCAAAAACAAGAACAGTCCGTAAAGATGAATCTGGCAGGGGCAGTTAAGACTTGCCTAAATGGAAAAACTCAAAACTAATGAAAGTTGGCGTACATATCTGAGGATGTAAAAGAATTTGCAGATTTTTTCGATTTTTTACAGAGACTTGTGAGAATTCATGACAGACAGCAATGGTGTTTCTGAGCAGCGATCCAAATCCATCATCAACTTTAACATAGAAACTTTACTTGGCACAAAAACATGATAAGGAGAGGCTGCTAAAGTAGTAAACAACTTTCCAAGACTCAACAATACAGTAATAAAATGAAACTTGGGTTATCTCCCAAGAAGTGCTTTTCTTTAACGCCTTCTAGCTAAGATAGTGCAAATCAAGTAACATCAAGAGAAGAAGCATTAACATCATTATTTTTCTTACAAAAACAACTTTTTTCAATAGGTATTTTAGATGCTCCATTATCTAAATTTCCTATGGTGGTGCTAGGGTTTTATCAATTTTTAGGCCTATAATAATTCTTTTGTTTAGGCACCTTAGAGGCATATGAATTTTTGCTCTTTACCCACATGTTTTTCCTTATACTTGAGAGAAGAAAAGTTGAACCCAAGGTTCCCATAGCTTTTTCAGGTTCATCAATCCTATTGGTTTGATTATCATGGACAACACAAGTTCCTAGGACACTAATTCTTTCATCAATTCCTCCTAAGGATTTATCAAGTTCATCAGTTTTATCAAATAACATTTCCAATTTAGTTTCAATACTTGGAAAAATTTTCTCTATGGTTTCCAATTTTTTTCATAACATCCTCAAGAGAGATTTCAATTTTAACTTCATTAACAGGTGGTATTCCAACTAGACTCTCAATGATGCAACTAGCTTCTAAAGCGGGAGTACCTAGGAAATTACCTCCCGAAAGAGTATCAAGAACATACCTATTCCAACTACATAAGCCAACATAAAAGTTCCTAAGAAGGATAGTAGTGGAGTGTTTCTTAATGCACCTATGATGAGCATTACTAATTCTGTACCAATGATCTTTAAAACTTTCTCCACCTTTGTTGCTTAAAAGAACGAACTTCAACTTCAGGATTACTCATTATAACAGCAATAAAGTAAACTAGGCAAATAAAGTAAAGACAAGTAACTAATTTTTTTGTGTTTTGATATAGAACAAGTAAACAAGACAGTAAATAAAATAAAGTAAAGCAAGACAAAAACAAAGTAAAGAGATTGGAAGGAGACTTCTTGCAAATATGGTTCTATTCCCAAAGTATCAGTCATTTTAAAACAAATAAATACTTTGATGCGTGTAGATACACGTCCGTTGGGAACCCTGAAGGTGTGATGCGCACAAGCAGCAAGTTTTCCCTCCGCAAGAAACCAAGGTTATCGAATCAGTAGGAACCAAGAAGCACGTGAAGGTTACTGGTGGCGGAGTGTAGTGCGGCACCACAAACCGGCGCCAACGGAACCTGGCACACAATCAAAGTACTTTGTCCCAACGCAATGTTGAGGTTGTCAATCTCACCGCTTGCTGAAAACAAAGATTAAGCGTAGTGGAAGATGGTGTTTGTTTGCAAAGAACAGTAAAAACAGTAGAATGTATTAAGATGTAAAAGAATGGACCGGGGTCCACAGTTCACTAGTGGTGTCTCTCCAATAAGATAACTAACATGCTGGTGAACAAATTACAGAAGGCAATTGACAAACAAAGATTCAATACATATCAATGATGATTAATATGTGATTTAATCAGGGCATTACGACAAAGTACATAGACCGCTATCCAGCATGCATCTATGCCTAAATAATCCACCTTCAAATTATCATCCGATCCCCTTCCAGCATTAAGTTGTAAACAACATAATTGCATTAAGTATGGTATGTAATGTAATATCACCACAAATATCCTTATACAAAGCATCAATGTTTTTATCCCTAGTAGCAATGCACATCCACAACCTTAGAACTTTCTCGCACGTCCCACATTAAATGGAGGCATGAACCCACTATCGAGCATAATTACCCTCTGGAGTTACAAGTACTAACTTGGCCAGAGTCACTAGCAACGGAGAGCATGCAAGAACATAAACAACACATATAATGATAGATTGATAATCAACTTAACATAATATTCTATATTCATCGGATCCCGCCAAACACAACATGTAGCATTACAAATAGATGATCTTGATCATGTTAGGCAGCTCACAAGATCTTAAACAATGATAGCACAAGCGGAGAAGACAACTATCTAGTTACTGCTAAGGGACCCATAGTCCAAGGATGAACTACTCACGATCAATCTGGAGGCGGGCATGATGATGAGCCCTCCGGTGATGATTTCCCTCTCCGGCAAGGTGGTGCCGGAGGCGATCTCCGAATCCCCCGAGATGGGATGCCACGGCGGCGTCGAAGGTTTTCCGATCGTGGCTCTCGCACAGGGTTTCGCGACGAAGGCTACTTGTAGGCGGAAGTGTTGGTCAGGGGGCACGAGGGGCTCACACACTAGGCCGGCGCGGCCAGGGCCCGTCCGCCGCGCCGCTCCCAGTGTCCTGCCACCCGTGGCCCCACTTCTCGTCTCCCTTTCGTCTTCCGGGAAGTTTGCAAAAATAGGACCCCGGGCGTTGATTTCGTCCACCCGAGAATATTTCCTTACTAGATTTCTGAAACTAAAAACAGCAGAAACAGCAACTACTGCTGCATCTTGTTAATAGGTTAGTGCCGAAAATGTATAATAATGTTAGAAAAGTATGTATAAAACATTCAAGTATTGTAATAAAAGTAGCATGGAACATAAGAAATTATAGATACGCTTGAGACGTATCAACGCTTAACTTTGTTTTCGCAAGCCGGTGAGATTGACAACCTCACTCAAGTTACGTTGGGGCAAATTACTTTGATTGTTGTGCAGGTTCCACGCTGACGCCAAAATCCCTGGTGTGCCGCACTACACCCCTCCACCAACAACCTTCACATGCTTCTTGGCTCCTAATGGTGTTCGATAACTTTGGTTTCTTTCTCTGAGGAAAACTTGCTGTTGTGCGCATCATACCTTCCTCTTGGGGTTCCCAACGGACGTGTACATCTACGCGCATCAGTTATTCTGATCCCCTCTTCCTAAAAAACACTGCAGATCATGCATGCAACTAAGGGTAGATTTCTAACTCCCACGTCAACTACACGCCAGCAGTGTGTTATGTTCATCATCAAAAGACTTCAAGTTTTAAATGTTTTAAACTTACCCAAAACAAGCCATAGAAAATTCCCTCTTATCTCATGATCTATCTACCTGTTCAGATGGCTCCTCCAAATCGCAACGCCAATCCAGATGTTATGATGCAACTGCTGCAAACCCCGACGTTGTGACGGAGAATGACAGTCGAGCTGTCAACACAGGCAAAGATCGTTGAATGGGCTAGCTGGTCAAATCATCATGGGCTGCGAAACCACATCACCCAGATCAAAGCTCAAGAACTTCTAACACCAACCCACCTGTCTTCAGCAAGACCGATTATCCGCCACGCGCATTGTTGTGGGTATACTTCATGGGTGTACCATCGATATGCCTAGATCCTAAGCCCGTGGTGGCCCAGACGGTGATGGTGCATGTGTCTACCCGGCGGCCTGTCGTTGGATCATGAAGGATGAAGTCCGGCCCAGGATCGATAGCCGGATCCGCACCGACCTTTGGAGGAACCCCGATCCGTGGAGGCCCATGAGGAACCCGGATCTAGTACGACGTATAGGAACAAACCCGGTAAAGCACGGCAAGATAATGTAACGTAGACTAGGCAATTCAGAATCCGGCTAGACTCTCCGTAAACCCTAGGATCCGTGGCGCCTATAAGCCGGATCCCGGGAGCCCCAGAGGCACAACCACAACTATTGCAACAACGTCGCAAGCGCCCGGGAGCACCTGGTAGACAAGCAGCAAGAGGCCCCGTCATCGCGTGTTCCCAAGCCGGGGTAACTCGCGCACCACCATCCCGCGTGTGGCCTCCGCCTCTATGGCCCCTACTTCTTCTCCTCGTGAGGATCCCTCCTCCCAGGTATCGTCGATTAACGACAGTTGACGCCCACCGTGGGGCCTGAGGCGTCTGGAGGCCGGAACCGGAGGCTCCCGCCATAAAGTTACGACGACTTATCGTCAAGGCCACTTACGCCGGAATTTCTTTCCACTGGTCTGGACCGGACGACCTGATTCCGGCTAGACAAACTTCGGCCAAGTCGATCGTCCCACCGTGCATCCACATCTTCACTGCGAGACCGCCATCTGACGAACGATCTGTAAGTAACGTCGCGCGTCCACACGGGAAATGATCGCCGTTAAGATCCGATCTGAGCTCCAGAGCCTCTAAGGAAGCTCCGCCTAGATCAGAAATCAAAACTCCACCCAATCCGCCCCAGCAGGAGAAACGGTGGAAGACCAATGCGCATCCGTCTGGTCTCTTGTGTGTTAGAGAAGTGTGTTGAAACACTAGCACTTCTTGCCCATACGCAGAGACGCCCTCCACCAGGGACGAGGCCCGATCTCAGAATGAGGCACCCGGAAACAACGAGCTCCTGATCTGCTAGAAGCAGCTGGAGAGACAGCGCACGGCCTGACAAGAGGAAGCTGAAACCCCGGGAGGAATCAATCCCTGTAACCTAAGCGTACCCACACGGCGCCCTCAATAGGCATTAAGAATACAACGGCTTGACGAAGGAGTCACGATTGGGGAAGAAGATGACACGTTCATCCATGAACATGTAGAATTCAACCAAGAAGCTTTCAGGAACTTCCCAGGCGGTGAGCAAGTCAAGTGGGAATCCGCCTGTGCCTGATGTGTGTTCTAGCAACTGGCACTCACTGATCACGACACCTGGCTGTTTGTCTCCAACTCCAGCCCAGACTATCCAACGTGAGGCCTCCTTAGGACCGCAACCACGCAAAGGGATGTCCTCGTCACTGGAAGAGATGGCCGAGCAGCTACATGGATTTAGTCGCCAACCGACATCTCAACAGCCAATAACTCCCGAGGAAGCTGTGATCCCAGGCCTTAGCTAAAAGACGTGAAATGCTACGACAGCCTTAAGTTTGCAAGACCGCTGCCGCCATACAAAGAACTCTAGCGGCAAATTTTGTGGACTACTCCCAAAAAGGATCGCTGTTTGGCCAGATGATGGCGAGAGCCAAGGACCCGAAAGGAGCTGGAGAAAAGAAAGGTCGGGCCACAGCGGAGGCCGATAGATCATTTAGTGCAGCTGATCCCTCCCGCAGGATTACCTTGCACACCACGTAACAACACCGCAACCCCAAAGGATGGGAAGGAAGAAGGCGGCGGAGATCCTAAAAAAGAAGGACGAGAGATTGGATGATTTCAATCTCACGTCCGAAGCTCGTGTTCTCGCAATGCAGCAACAGAGTGGGCAGACACTTCGCGTTGTGTTGGCATCCAATCCGGAACAGCAGAACCACCGCGGCAGTATGACGCTACAGCAAGTCAATCGTTGGATGGCGAATCGCGCACCGATCCACTCGAGCGCAGGAGGAAAGTCGAGATCATCCAAATCAATCCGCATACCATCGGATTCAACTCCGAAAACCCGGCAAAGGAAAGTAGACGTATACTGGCAGAGATAAGTACCGTGTTCCATCACTCACCCCCCGAGCTCGCGTCCGCTACTCTCGACGTTATGGGCCCCGTCGAAACACAAGGCCCCAAGGGGCTGTGGAATCAACATCCGGGCGACAACATGCCGCTCCTAGAGAGACAGAGCGTGGAGCGTACGCCGGAACCACGAGAAGCTGAACCAAGACCGCTGAGCCTCAGCTCACTAATCAAGAACGTTGACTCCTTGTTAATGCCAGAAAGCCAAGGACGCGATCCTAAACCAAAGAGGAGCCGGAACGAGGAGTACGCACCTGAGCCATACGCAGAGCTGAACGACGGAGGCTACCACCAATAAGAGGAAAGGAGCCATCAGAGCCGGAGCCAGTCGGGCGGGAGTCACACGAGAATCTGAAGGCGGAAGAACATCTTACAGCCCCCCTCGCAGATCTCCACCACCCAGTGGAGGTCGAGGTGGAGGCGGAGGCAGAGGCCGAAGATCCCGTTCCCGCTCAAAATCGCTCGCTGCTCCCCGCGATGCCCGGGGATCGCCCCAACGAGTACAGATCCGACTACATCTGTCCAAGGTGCTTTGGCCAGATGATCCGAGAGGCACCAAAGCCAAGAAGCTTGAACCTTAAGCTACCAGGCAACCTGAAGCATTATGATGGAAGAAGTGAGATGGACATCGGATTGAGGATTACTGCAATGCAAGAATCACGGAGTGGAACCCCCGAATATAGCTCGCATGCTCCAGCTTGTACCTTATTGGTCCTACCGTGTTTGCCCAAGGACCTTGAGGAGAATGACTATCTTTTGTCGGTTGGACTCCGAAGAAGGCTTTCGAGAACCACTAGGTACCTACAAGAGACCGGCCACCACCAGCGATCTTCAAGCTTGCATCCGTACAGCGGTATCTAGGAGTTTCTCACCTGGTTGGCAACTAAACTATATGAGAACGCATAACCGCACAAGAATGACGCTTCATTGGTGGTTTGCAAAGGTGGGGCTGCTGCCACAAGCTTACCTCGCCTGGTGAACGCTAACAAACTCACCCTTGATGAGGACAAACATCGCCAAATGACACACCGCCGGGGCCATGATGAAGTGGCGAGATCTGGGCAATGACAAACCCACACCCCCGCACTAACATCGTAAGAAAAACCGTGAGGAATGGCGCGCAAGAACAAGCGGAAGAACCCCCGAAGACTGTGGAGGCGGAGGATCCGACACA